>OX038878.1:7322038-7649538 GCA_943789525.1 Agriphila geniculea
GATAGAGGTTTCTAAAACTAAGTAGGTAACGAACAAAGCACTCAGTCTGATTTTGTATCCAATTCGAATCAAAATGGGTCATTTTGTTAATTAAGTTAAGCTGGTAAAATTGGTTTTTAGGTAGCGGTTAGTGCTTATGTTTGCCAAATTAAATCAATGAGTCGAGTTTAATAAGAAACTACATTGCTATTACACCTAATTTTAATATTTTGACTATTATACATTTCATCAGTATTTTGACATCTTTGTAGAAAAAGTGTTTTATCGAATGACATAAAAATTTATACATCAATCCACACCTACTGTACACATTCATAATTAGTTCATTTTCACGATACATTTGAGTATAAGTACAGCTATACACGTGACTTAAGTAAGATTATGTAGAAGGTAAGTTTCAAATTCAAAGTGCGTTAGTTAAAGCTTCCATAGATCACTGTAGGAAGTTCCTGTCAAGACTCAGACATTAGTCACATATGGCGGAGGTAATAAATTTGGATTTGGAACCAACTAATTGACCCAAACAAAGTTAGTAGTTGGAGGTAAGACTTGAGAATGGGGGAGTTGCTGTCTAATTTGGTATTTATGGCACTTGACTATAAGTATTACTGACCGAGCGAGCCCGAAGCGTCTCCGTTTCAGTTTGGGCAAAAATCCTTTCGTTGTCTGTCTGTCCGGCTGTTTTCTTCTACAGGTCACATTTCTCAACCGATTCTTTTGAAATTTTGTGAGCAGGTTTGAAATTTTTGTATGTAATATTTTGTCTCAGATTTTCGAATATTATTGAAAAAAAGAACAAATTTCAGCCATTTCAAAAAATGATAAAAAATGTCACAAATACAAGGTCTACAGCTCACTTAGCCACTAGTAGAGTCTGTCTAAAAAGTCAGTTTACATGGGTAATTTCAAGGGTAATTTTAATACTCACCCTAGCAACACAGCAAATAATATTTAGTTTATTTGTACAATCTAAATACTTTGGAATAAAAATATTTATATAAAAGATGATAAGTAAATAAAAAACATTTGATTATGTATACTGTACATAATCAAATATTTTTTAAGTACAGGATTACAGGAAAAGCATTGACAGGTTTCTTTTTATTTGTCGTCTTAGCTTTTTTTGTATAGGCAAGTAAAAGTTAATAAAAGTATGTACATAATGCTGTGAAGTATATTTTTTATTTGTTGACTTTTCCTGTAATCCTGTACTTAAAAAATATTTGATTATGTACAATGTACATAATCAAATGTTTTTTATTTACTTATCATCTTTTATAATAATAAAAATATTTTTATTCCAAAGTATCAAGATTGTACAAATAAACTATAATATATTAATTTGTTGTGTTGCTAGGGTGAGTATTAAAATTAACCTTGAAATTACCCATGTAAACTGACTTTTTAGACAGACAATATGATTTATATTGAAGGATTTCGTATTGTAAGAACACTCTCTATTAGATTATCAACTTGTGCACTTGTGTGTTTATTTGAAAATTATAATCAGCTGTCTTTCATTGTTTTTTGTTGTTACTACTTTTATTTTATAAACCTTCTTCGAGTCCGTATTAACTATCCCATTCTCACATAACTTTCTTACATTAATTAATAATGAGTCATTGTTGTAAACACATTCTTTACATTGAAATCGGATGTCGTATGAAGAGTTCCTATAAATTCTACGTGTGATTCACGGTACGCAGAAAACAGGCCAGTGTTGATAACACCTCACACATCCTGATAAGGAATTCTTTATGCTTCGCCCTTTTATTTTAGGTTAGTTTATAGTATATCAGATAAGCCACAGGTATATCAATAATGTATGTAGGAACAAAGAATTTTGATATTTTATAGGTTATTACATTTAAAATGATGCTACAATATAATTATTGAAAGCTGACATTTTTATAAGAAGATGAATAACAAAATTTCGAGGCAAAAGTACTAGATACGCTGAATATACACAAGAAAGTGAGCCATTCAAAATATTGAGAAGGAATTTTACGACTGCCAATAAATGCAATAATTGTACTTTTAAGTATGCTTTTAAAAATGTACCTACTTTATTGTTTTGTATTTTTTAAATTATGTATGATTCATTCAACGATTTTCTTTGACTGAAAAGATGTATTTACATCCAGGATGTTGTTTATTTACTGAATAAATAAGATTAAGTCTTAGGAAAACATGTAAAATTCATACTGGTAACCCTGTCCTAAGATCGATGATATCATTGCCGTTAGTACTTACCCAAAGAACGACGTTGAAACAAAATAGTGTGTACTTTATGCAATAGATTTGGGATTCAAGTTTTCCCACCGCTGGGCCATGCCCCGCCCCGCGTCCTGCACCAGCCATCACTTAAAACACTTATTTTTCACTTCACAAAGACACCTGTGTAAGGTTGTATACTCGCGTGTTCGATCCAGTAGTGACTGAGTGTTTATCTATAGATAAGCGACACTTAGCTAGGTTATCTGTGTTTGTCCAGATAAAAACGAACCAAAAGATATGCGTTTATGAATTGCCACACTATTAGTGTTTTTAGTGTTTTTTGTATTCAATTAAGTCGATAAATGAACGAATATTGCACGTGTGGGAATTCATTACTAACTTAATATACGAATAATTCAATAATGTGTACATACCTAGCACTTAAAAAATATGCTCATAAAATAATTGCTGTACTGCTGTAAACCTTTTAACTTGCAGATTTGTATCAAACAGTTGACCAATAGTAAACGGTCCTGCTGATCACGATGTGACAATAAGTGAAAAAGAGCTATTAATTTCAACAGAAGCTACTGTAAAAGTAAACATAAGTAGGAATTAAACTTGAAAAAATGAAAACATAGGTGCTTAGTACGTCACTAAACACGCATTGTTTAGCACATTTCCAATGCTCGTTAAAAGTTATTTTTGTCCATGTAGTCTAAATTAAAGTTGCCTTGGAAAAGATGGTTTATTCGTTTCCTACGCATCCACTATTCGTTGTTATCTCCCATGTTTATTCAGTAAGCTTATCGAATATTTTATTATGTCCTCATTTTTTGCAGTATCATTCCAATTCTTCTGGCGCGCATTAATTTTGTAAGGGTAGCCGACCACGGTTATAATATATCAAGTCGAACGATATGGGATTCGAGCGAAACGTGTTCGAAATCCGATAAACGGATTCAAACTATATAGGAAATGGATGCGGCCGGTATAAGCTGTAAACATAAATAAAGAAGATGTACGGGGTTTTAGAGAATCCCCACGCACGGAGTATTCGCCGTAAATCTAACACTTGCAGCGTTATAAATTTTAGTATTCGTTCGAAAGACTGCGAGTAGCAAACTTTAATCTGTGCAGGACCAGCTGTCGGCAATGAAAAGCTATATACAATAGTCTAAAGTTTTCTAAAGCAAAATAAGCTATTTTATGTGAGACACAATAGAAAATTTACTGTTCGTTAGTCACGACTTCACTGAGCAATCAAAAGTTCGGGATGACTTTTGCATTTATCCTTTGGCTAATAAAAAAATCACGTACAATACTTTTTCAAGCTAAATTCAAATAGAATTTCAAGTCATTGTACTCCCATATTCGGAGGAAGAGATTTGCATGGATTTCGTTTAGATTCTAATAATAATAATAAACACTTATTTGCACACAAATACAGAACACATAGTAAACAGGAAAACACAATTAAATTATCAGAACAATAGCACACAAACTGCGGCCTTATTGCTGAATAGAAATATCTTCCAGGAAACCTTGAGTATTATGAGAACTGGTGGCTCAGTGAGCTGTTATAGACCTCGCATTTGTGCGTAGCTCAAATTGTATCTTGTTTAAAAAATTAATCTCGCCACGAGGTTTTTACAGCAGTACTATTTGTTGTTTGTTAGGTATTATTTTATTAATATCTATTCGAAGCTAGATGGCGCTTCTAATTTTGAAAATTTTTCGATATGAATGATTTTTATCGAAGAATTTTGATAAACTGGCTCGACAAAAAATCTTTATAAAACCTGATCATAAGTTTCACGACAGGAGAACAGGTGGACAGCGGGATAGCCGGAAGCAGAAGGACATATGAAAGAGTTTTTGCCCTGAAGCAGAGGCAATAAGAGGAAGGAGCTGGGAAGGGGGGCGAGGGTGTAAGTAAGACCAACTTTGAAATCGCGATAAAAAAATAGCTGTTTCATACATTTTGATATTTTCGTTTCCTATTTTTTGTTTCATACAAACAGCCGATTTTTAGGGTTCCGTAGCCAAAATGGCAAAAATCGGAACCCTTATAGATTCGTCATGTCTGTCTGTCTGTCTGTCTGTCCGTCCGTATGTCACAGCCACTTTATTCCGAAAGTATTAAGACTACATAGTTGAAACTTGGTAGGTAGATGTATTTTGTAAACCGCTTTACGATTTTCGAAAAAAATAAAAGATTAAGGGGGGGCTCCTCATACATGGAACTGAATCAGAAAATGTTTTTTTTTCATCAAACCAATGCTTGTGGGGTGTCTATAGATAGGTCTTTTAAAATGACATTGAGGTTTCTAAGACTATTTTTCTCAAAGTCAACCATTTGAAAGATATATACTGCCAAAGTGGTAAAATGTGTGTCCCCCCCCCTTTAACTTTTAAAGTAAGAGAGTGAAATATTTAAAAAAAATATATGCTATAGATCTTAACAAACACTTTCAACGAAAATTGGTTTGAACGAGATACAGTAATAGAATTCGAAATATAGTACATTTTCCAAAACCGCAAATATAACTTAGTTGTTCATACAATACAAACACTGTGAAAAACAAAGTTATTTTTTCAGGTGAAAAATGATTGCGGTATTAAAATATGGTATGGTATAATGTAACTACGGAACCCTACTGCGCGTGGCCCGACACGCACTTGGCCAGTTTTTTTAACTATTATAAATGTGTTTATATCTACTTAAAATATCTATGTGTTTTCTATCAAAAAGAACTAGGTATAGTAAGGGGCACCATAAATCAGAAAATTACAAGAGTTAAATTGAAAACACATACGCTGAGTTCAATTTCAAAACTTATGAACGGGCATTCAAAAAAATATTGTCCAAGATTTTGTTCAAGCTCTAAATAAGTTAAGGGGAACCCAGAGAAAGAAACAATTTATAGGCGTCTAGGCAGAAATAAAATCACGGCGATTATTCGTGGGCTGCACCTAGCCGCGTCGACCTTTATGTAAAGTTACGATAAGTTAATTTACTTTATATTTATACCTTTAAGAACACTACTATTTTGTGCTCTTTTGACGTTCTTTCGCTGTCTAAACTTCAAAGATTATTTTGTAAGATAAGGTACGGGGTATAATATTGAAAAAAAGAAAAACCTATAACGTGTCATTTCTTGTACAGATATTATAGTAATTTGTTTTTTGAATGTTTTGAATTGTTTTGAATGTTGAAATTTTTTAATGTTTGAATCAAAATAAACACGTGACTATAAAACAATTTCAAAGAGTTTGTTTTAAATTGTTTTCCAAAAGAGCTCAGAAACTCTTTTGACTACTTAAAAGTTTATACATACATCGTGAAATTTTAATCATATGGTTCCCGCAGTGGGGTGGTTCCACTCATGATAACAAGTATTTTTTACTATGGGGCCAACTCTGATATCGCGAAAAAAATCAACTGTTCCATACATTAAGGTCGAGTAGGTATTGCGCTTTTGTATGGAACAGCTGATAATTTTTTCGCGATATTAGAATAAGCGCCATAGTAAAGTTTGTAACGATCACGAGTGGAACCACCCCACGACGGGAACCAAATGATTGAAATTTCAGGGTGTATACGTGCTGCATAGAAGAAAGAGGGATGACCAAAGACAAATCTTAAGTTTAATTGTAATTAAATAGATACATCGTTCCGTATTCGAATATTGTCGGAGTAATTAATGCGGAAGCTATATTCGAGCTCCGCAGATTTGCATTTGCTTGAGAACCTGTCGAAGATACGAAAATCCAGTTGGAAGTTACGCCTTCAAGTTTATTGTAAACAGAAGGATTCAAGTTAAAGGTCTGGACAGACAGCGAGCGAGAGCGCGAGACGGCGTTACACGAGCAGTAATATAATGATGTAAAGGCTTGATGTTTAACCACCTCTGTGGTCTAGTGGTTCGCCTACCCGTGTAAGACGCAGGGTCCCGGGTTTGGTTCCCAGGAGGTTGGTACTCGGTTTGGTTGGTGGTAGGGCTTATTTCAAGTCCGCCTGGTTAGCTACCACCATTACCTAAGCCTGACGCCATAATAACAAATCTAAATTGTTGTGTTCCGGCAGTTAGAAGTAAGATAGCCTTCCTCAGTGATGAGGATTCCTTGTGTAGTGCGCTTCCACCTTCGGCCTTATCGTCACTTAACATTAGGTGAGGTGAAGGCCAAGCACTATCCCGTTGGTGCATAAAGAAAGGTAATACTTAAATAGAATTCGACCTAAATTATATAACATTTAAAAAAAATACTAGCTGAATACATAATCACGCAAAATAAAACTACAGCCAGCAATATCTCACAAGAGTAATAGTTTTTCCGTTGTTAGGATCGCACAGATCGTTCGCCGATCCTTGCTCCTGTCTGACCAGACCTTTATATTGTACACAGGAGGATCGATCAAACTGACCTGAAATCTTGCTGTATCTTAGCAAATATTTGTAGCCGATAGCGGTAATGGTAATGAGTAAGTATAGGGTTTCTTGGCGTCGAGTTTCTTGATGGGATAGCTTGGGCAAAGTTTCGAATATTGAGGGTTTTTTCTATTTATAAGGAAAATGAGATGTTTATATGGTTTATCCGTGTATTTTGTACTTTATGATAATTTTGGGATTGCCCAAGAAGCTTATACCCCAAATGGAGATTGCATGGCTAGTGTCATATTGAAGATAGAAAAAATGTCCTTGAGTGACGTGACGGCTTATTGCTATCTCTTTCTTTAGTGTTACATTACGTGTTAGTTGTTCATTGTTCGTTCGTTCGTGAGAAACGAAAACGTATTGTCACGCTAAAGAAAGAGATAGCAATAAGCCGTAACGTCACTCAAGGTAATTTTTTTCTATCTTCACTATGACACTAGCCGGTGTAATCTCCATCGGAGGTATAAGCTTCTTGGGATTGCCATTTTCAACACACATAGAAAAGTAAAGCAAAATAAAAATGCCTTAAGTAGAGAAAAATCCTTAGTTAGGTAATCATAATTGCACCATTAAACCACACTGCAGAGTAGAATAATAAAATTAGTATTGCAGTTTTAGGTCAGCGCCATCTCTTGACCGATAGTGGTTAATTAACTAATGTTAACTTATTTAAAAATTTGATAATTTCTAAAAAAGTGTGCTATATTGAGACATCGTTTTTATTTTTTTTCTGTAATCTTTATATAAACTGGTATCATATAGAATCATTTCAAATTTTTGTCTTTGCAAACTTCGGAGATGGGGGGGGGAACGGTATTTTTTTACATTTTTCATCATAAGCCAAAAACTATGCGGTCTAGAAAAAAAGAAAAAAGATTGAAAACATCCAAACGGCGCTCTTTTATATGATACCCCACATGCCCTAGTAGCCCCACTTCAAATTTTTAAAACCCCTTTTCAGGCCCCGTTGTGAAAAAGATATTTATTTTTTTTATTTATTTCTTATTTACAAAATAGTTGGGCAAATGACGTCATCTTGAACTATTCCAAATTTCAAGTTGATACCATCAGTAAGTTCTCAAGATATCCAGCTGTGACAGACAGACAGATAGACAGACAGACAGACTGAGTCACACCATAAGGGTTCCTTTTTTACCATTTTGGTACGGAACCCTAAAAACAGACAAATACAATTTAATTTTTTTCAAGTAAAATCTCTATCAGTATTAGTACTAAACCAAACACACATATCCATTAAAAACATACACTAAACATCCAAAGAGTACACTGGAATTTTCTCCCACCATCCCTTTGGCGACATATTTAAAAGTTCCCGAGCTACAGAGCGCTATTCTCAATACCAGGGACGATGCACTCTCACTTGAAATTAATCTGCAAGAAGCCATAGCGGTGACTATTTACAAAGCGCCTAGACTCGGGCCCTCTTCTCATTCTGCTGGTGAATGTTCTAGGGTTGAGCTTTAATACCTTTTTTCCTGTACCCTTTGATGTTGAGCTTCATCGTTGGTTAGGTAGTCGGTGTATTTTTTATTAGGGTTTGTAGTCATAAAAATCTATTCTATATGAAATAAAACACTTTTTAAAGGATACTAGCGCGGTTTTATTGAATGTACTTTGGTATTTAGTTGGTATTTGGTTTGATTTTTGGTTTTCCCGACGTTTCGGCACCTTTGCAGCTGCCGTGGTCACGGGGGACTGATGCTACCCGTGAGCCTACCCTCAAGCGATGAATTTTTTTTAGACGTTCAGAAATTAAAATTTAACCAAATTTTTAATTATTTTACGTTGATTTATAATTTAATTTTATGAATTATTTAATGCTAAAAAGAGGGAGAATTACTGAAACTACCACCATTTCATAAAATTGGGAGGCCCCTCCAAGAAAGAAATGGCGAAAGAAAACTTGGAGAGGAAGCCGACCTCCGTCTTTTGTATTAATTTATTTATTTGAAAAAGGAACTAAACGTATCATTAGATCTTACAGTGTGTGTGAGGGGATTTAGCTTGTGAATGATGGGGTCCCAAGCTGGTGGAATTTTCCAACCATCATCTCTATTGAAATTAGGATATTTATTTATTTCGATAGCCTCGCGGAGCATTCTAGGGATAAATCTACGTTCCCTAGCAAGGATTTGGGGTTTGTCAAATCTAATACCCCAAATCCTTGCTAGGGAACGTAGATTTATCCCGAACGTATATTTAAATATGTTTGAATTAAAGTTTGAAACTAAAATTGAGTTCAGTTGTCTATGCTGTTGTTTTTGTTTTGAGTTTTAACCATATGTATTGGAAAACAAATACCTACTAAGACAAGCCAGAGTTTTTAATGCGTATAGGTATGCAATGCAATTGGTAACTTTATTTATATATTTTTTTTATTCTTTTGTGACAACATCGAAATAAAACCAGAAATATATATTTTTATCACGTTCTTATTGATTATTGTTCAACATTGCAATTCGGGAATAAGTTATCAACAAGTTGCAAAATGAGTAGCGTCAATAACTATACTTGAAATGTAAAAATTGGAAGACCGACAAAAAAATAAATATTACTGCCTGTATCTGCTGAGGCTGCTGAAATCAATTGGAAATACCAGTCAGTCTTAAAGGAGATGGCGCATCGCACTATGGAGCTTGGGGACGGACCTAAGATTTTTGTACATCAACCAAATAAGCACAAGAATATTGCTTATATTCTTAATATTAAAAAAATATATATTTCTTGAACATCCGTACTGTCTGCACAAAGCTATTTGACTTTAAAGAAACGATAACTACTTACCACTCTCAATATGATTCTAGCTACTACTTTAAGCTTAATATTGTCTCTATCAATTAAAGTCAACAGTTAGCAACTGTTTAACATCATCTGGGAAAGCATTGAGTAACAAAACAAAACATTATTCTAAAAAAAATAACAAAACAAACCTCATCGACAAGTCAATACAATAGTCAATTGAACGATGACATTGACAGCATGACAGTGGGTGCATTCCAGCAGACCGACCGCTTAGTCATCGACCAACACAATATATATATATATATATATATATATATATATACAGGGTCACTGGAAATATGACGTATTCCTGCTAATTGGTTATAGATGAGGTCAAAACAAATATTTTTTGTTATATTACTTTTTCTCAAAAAGTTCATAGTTTTTGAGTAAATTAAAATTAAGTAATTTTTTACCAAAAGTACGTTTTCAGATACAAAAAATTTACATAAAAGATAACTACTCGTTCGATTCCGGTTTTTTTATTATTTTGGTATAGAAAACAGTCTTAATGTTGATAATGAATAAAAAAAGTTACAAAAAGTACATGCGTTTATAAAAAAAACAATCCTTAAAAACATTTTTTATTTTTATTTTTTCACATTTTTTTAGAAAAGGCAGCAAATATCTTTAAAAAATTCCTAGTAACTAAGCGTGCATAATATTTTAAAAACATTATCATCTATTCAGCTTTCAGTTGAGGTATAAAACTTAATAATAACTTAAATAAAAAATGAGAAATTAAGACTTAAGTGAATTGCAGTCCCATTTCATGTAGCAAAACTTTCCTACTTCGAGCGCTTCGGAGGTGGCCGTATTATCCTACTTTAACATAAATATGAAAGTTTGCTTATTTGGATGATTGTTAATCAATCATGCAAAACGGCTGAACGGATTTGGATGAAATATGGTACACAGATAGTCTAAAAGCCGGATTAAAACATAGGAGGATACTATTATCTTGGTTAAAGGTTCCCTAGGGATTTTCTCGAATGTAAATGCCGATGAAGTCGCGGGCAGAAGCTAGTTTGCCATAAATGGTCATGCTCACTAAATATAATAATAAGAGTTTAAGGGACAGGATTATTTTCCGCCGATGAGTAAAAATGTTTACGGACGGCATCAAAAATAACCATGCATATCAGCCATTTTTAAAGCCTTTATGTCAGGCCTTCCTTTTGGCTTGTGAATGGATAGAGCGGACAGGCCATTACCCACCACGTGGACCCAATGTGGATTGGTCAGTGTTAACGACTGTAAATGTAGCCAGGACCAACGGCTCTATGTAGGGTACATTGTGTTAACACCGACAAATCCGCATTGGGCCCATGTGGTGGGTTATGGCCCGTCCACTTTATCCATCCACAAGCCAAAAGGAAGGCCTGGCATAAAGGCATTAAAAATGGCTGATATGCATGGTTATTTTTGATGTCGTCTGTATAAAATTTTGACTCATTGGCGGAAAATAATCCTGTCTCGAAACTCACTCGGACGAAAGTATTTTTAGTAAGCACGACCATTTATGGCAAACTAGCTTCCGCCCGCGACTTCATCCACATTTACATTCGAAAAAATCCCTAGGGAACCTTTAACCAAGATAATAGTATCCTCCTATGTTTTAATACGGCTTTAAACTATCTGTGCGCCATATTTCATCCAAATCGGTTCAGCCGTTTTATGTGATTGATTAACAATCATCCAAACAAGCAAACTTTCACATTTATGATATAAGTAGGATAATACGGCCACCTCCGAAGCGCTCGAAGTAGGAAATTTTTGCTACATGAAATGGGACTGCAATTCACTTAAGTCTTAATTTCTCATTTTTTATTTAAGTTATTATTAAGTTTTATACCTCAACTAAAAGCTGAATAGATGATAATGTTTTTAAAATATTATGCACGCTTAGTTACTAGGAATTTTTTAAAGATATTTGCTGCCTTTTCAAAAAAATGTGAAAAAATAAAAATAAAAAATGCTTTTTAGGATTGATTTTTTTATAAACGCATGTACTTTTTGTAACTTTTTTTATTCATTATCAACATTTAGACTGTTTTCTATACCAAAATAATAAAGAAACCGGAATCGAACGAGTACTTATCTTTTATTTTAAATTTTCGTTTTTGAAAACGTACTTTTGGTAAAAAATTACTTAATTTCAATTTACTCAAAAACTATGAACTTTTTGAGAAAAAGTAATATAACAAAAAATATTTGTTTTGACCTCATCTATAACCATTTAGCAGGAATACGTCATATTTCCAGTGACCCTGTATATATATATATATCTACATTTTAACATATATTATTGAAAGCAATTTGTTTTTATTACTTTTCATGCTGTAAATCACAGTTTAAAGAAAATATTTTTTCGGTGAACGCAGACCTGGCCGCACCACACGCGCCGCAGTCCTTTTTTGTACGGCAGCCGCTGCGTCTGCAGACTGCGCGGCCGCTGCGGCTGCTATACAAAAAAGGAATGCAGCGCGTGCTGTGCATCCGCACAGCACGCGCGGATAGGTCTGCGTTTACCTTTAGTGGTTTACTCTTTGGCGATCGATGACTTAGCGATTAGTCTATCGGAATGTACCCAATGTCAGCAGACATTTTTTTTTCAATGTTCCGAACTGTATTAATGAAATCGTGATTACATATTTTGTTTTAGTATTTTTCGTTTGTGTAGTTTTAAGTAAGTAATTATTATCATTTTTTAGGTAGTTAAAAAAGTAGATTGTAACATTATGAGTAAGTTCTAATAATGGTAATAATGTTAATACGCGAACATTGAGAGTTTATGTCAACGTTTCGGAACACCGTTTGACGAGTGTTGCCACAACGAAAATAATAATAAGGAGATGAGAGAAGATGAAAGAGGAAGAATGAAAAACAAACTACATACTTTTAATGTATTGTAAACTTTTCAGAGAGTACGAAAATTGGTGAAACTTCGCGTTAGGTCGTCATTATTTAGATAAAGATTTTTGGCCATATTTTCATTAGTGTACAATTGAGATAAAAAAAGCCCGAGTTTGCCCCATCTCCTTTCTAAAAAAGTAAGTCGTGAACAACAAAATCTATTTATCTTGCGTTTTCGTGCTCAAGAATATATATCTATATAATATATATAGATACACGTTAAAATTCGGAAAATTGTTTCATTAAATTCAACCCCAATATCTGGTAAAGAAAGCTTAATTTCTGCGTCTCAGCTCGGAGGCAGCCGTCAGTAACAGCCCTGGTTGTATTTCCAAGGCGACTCGGAGACATGAGTAAATAATTTTCTTGATTACCGTGCGCCCCGTCGCCGTCGCCGCTTCTGCGAAGCGACTTGACGACCCCTGCAAAATATTAAAGACGGCATTTAGACGTTCGCTTTTACAGTTTTTAGAGTTATCTGTAACGAAAAAAACGTTTGGTGTTCAAAATCATCAAAGTGTAGTTTGTAGTCACCATCCATAAACTTCATTTTTTAAGTTCTAATAAGGAGCTCGGTGACGTAGTGGTTTAGCAACTATCGCAAGGGTCGGTAATGGAATGGGTGACCAAAAATTTACTATCTCGAGTTCCTCCGTGTTTCAGAAGGCAAGTTAAGCCGTTAGGTTGGTCCCAGCTGTATTTGCAGTCGTTAACACCTACCAATCCGCATTGGGCCTGCGTAGTGGGTTAAGACCCATCCTCCACACACAAGGAAGGCCCGTGCCCCAGCAAGGGGGACACCAAAAATGGCTGATGTCGATGCAAATAATATGCCGAAGAGCCGTAGAGAAGAGCGTACACTACAGCGTACTATTATATATTCTGTGTTACAGCTCTTATTTTTATTTGTCGACGGCAAACAGAGACATCTAATCGTTAAAAAGCGTTGTGTCCTTGGGCCCTCAGTGTTTTTATATCTAAATAGTCCTCATGTAATGTTTCAAATATTATCACCAGCTATATTTTTTTTGTACACGAATCCTATCTTTTTGAAGTGAAAAGTTCTTAAGCGGCGTTGTACGCTTTTTGTAATGGGAAAAATGCTAAACTCGCGTCAGTAAGAATCACGTGGCTGATCGAAATGAGTAAGACGGATGTGACGGATGGAGAGTAGACAGCTGATTTTTTTAATGCAGAACGGGATAGTGCTTAGCCTTCACTTCACCTGATGTTAAGTGACGATAAGGCCGAAGATGGAAGCGCACTACACCCGGAATCCTCATCGCTGAGAAATTGGCTATCTTACCTCTAACTGCTGGAACACAACAATTTTTAAATTGTTGTTATGGCGTCAGACTTAGTTAAGATAGTGGTAGCTAGCCAGGCGGACTTGAGATAAGCCCTACCACCAACCAAACCGAGTACAAATTGTACCCCCTGGGAATCAAACCCGGGACCTCTGCGTCTTACACGAGTATGCAAACCACTAGACCACAGAGGCAGTTGATGTTATCCATAAGTGATAGCATTTTTATGGAACATATAGCGTAATAGTACATTATGATACAAGTTAGCTTAGGTTGGTCATTGCACACAAGGCTGTGGGTTGCAGCCCGAGCCGCAGGCGAGGGCGTAACTCAGCCGAGTGTGCAATGAGTAAAAGCTCACGAGTTTCATACGACGTTTTTCAACACATTTGCGAGGAAAAAACAAAGTAATTCTGGTAAATTACTTTGTTTTTTTCGTATTTGTTGCTGTGTGGCTGCAACAAATACGACAAAAACAAAATGATAATCATGATGAGAAAAGGCGCGCAAGTTTTTTTTTGTTTTTTTCACACGACCAATGCAAGAATATTTTGCGAACAAAAGGGTTAGTGAGCATACAGCCTATTTCAAAATTATAAATTTAGGTGATAAAATGCTAATATTTTAATATTTTATAACAAAATATTATAAATTAGGAATAATTTGATAATAATAAATATTTGTTTGATTCCAAAAATGCAAATGAATTTTCAGCGGCATAAAACTTCTTTGTTGTTACTAAAAAAATAACTGTATTACCCGGTTAAATTGAAAATGCTCTGTTTACTCGTATAGAAGTTGCAGTAAGGTACCTATTTAACTTTGTAGGGATAATTCTATAACCAACTAGTATTAGGACTCACTTTACGAGCAAGTGTGTTGAAAACATCTTTTTCGATTCTCTATACCATGACAGCTTTGAGCAGTTGGTGCCACAAATATTACTTGCGGATACAAATTGATTTCCTACTACGAGCCCGATATGAAAATGATTTTAAGTTCAGGTGAGACCGCTGCTGTAAAGGAAATGCAATTCAGATATTTTCATTGAAAAACTCTTTTTATTGTTATTTTTACGGTTATTTGCTTCGCTTGCATGTTTCTCTCAAACATCGGTAAGATTCATATTTCGAAGTTTCGGTGTTGAATTTATGAAACATTTCGAAGTTTACTGCTTTTCTGGTGCTGAGATATCAAAAAAGAAAAACTTTCAGTTAAAAAATATTTTGTAAGTGAATAAGAATAAGACTTGTATCCCGTCAAGGTGGACCGACGATCTGGTGAAGGTCGCGGGAAACCGCTGGATGCGGGTAGCGCAGGACCGATCGTCGTGGAGATCCTTGGGGGAGGCCTATAGGCCTAGGTATACCCAGCAGTGGTTGTCGTGCGGCTGATATGATGATGATGATGACACAATAAAGAGATCATTTGGACATCGTGAAGTTTATTTATATTTATTTATTTATCCATTTGTTTCAGGCAACTAATACAATACCCAATACAATACAATGCCCATACAATAAATACCCTATAGATGAGGGGGTGCACCCCCAACGTTACTTATTTAGGTTCTGTATATTAATGAATTATTATTGTAAGGTAGGTCCTTTATAATGACTATTAAGCTAAGCCCACATGATGGTACACAATTATAAACGGAGCACAATAAAATAAAGGAGCAATGTGGTACGGTGGCTATTAAGAGAAATAGTGTTGAACGTTTTAGACGTCTCGCTTTGTATGTGTTAAGGTAGTTTTAGACCGATGGTCCGGCTATATTTCATATCAGTTAGCACAGAATAAATAATAGTGCAGTTCCAATTATTTTAAAAATCAAAATGAAGTCTTCTTTCTGTAAAATTTCCTATCATCAATATTCAAGGTACTTTCCCTCCGTGTGGCAAAGTTTTGGGACACTCTTATTAAACCTGATTGGCACGCATTTTAATTTCAAATATTGAACTTTATACAGCGCCACCTACCTCTGTAAAAGGAACTAAGATTAACGAACGCCCGGTCTAAAACCACCTTTAGGGGAAACGTACACAGGTGGAGGTTACAATTAAATTGTGCACGGCGTCCGAGGAAATGTAATGGACGCGTCGCTTCGGCCAAATATTTAGCAAAGCTCTGGGTATAAGGCTGCAATTAACGCCGTCGGTTCAAAGTGAGCCTTAAATGACTTCATAGAAGAGGGATATCCCTCTTACCTCTATACTCTATACTTATATAAGTATATAATTATCAGGAAAAAATTAAAGAACAGTTTTGTGAACTTGACCCAAAAATTTTAGCTGTGTGCACAGTGTTCCAAAAAAAATTTATTTAAGAAAACCCTTCCTATTTCCATTTTTTTGTTTTGTTCCAGCTACCTACTCTTTTTGGAAAAGTTGTTTTATTAAAAAATATCTAATTCTTAATTCACTGGAGTAAACTGACAGATTCTAATGCCACATTGTAAATTATTGTTGCCTTTATTTCATAAAGTTAATATACCTGACGGAATAAAGGAACAAAGGGCTGAGTAAGCGATATATCACTAATCAGCAACAATGTGTGATAAAAAGAAATGCGTGATATGACGTAACAGAACCCTTTTTCGCAACTGTTTGACAATTCTTCTGCACTTATCTGCACGCTGAGAATTTGAGTTCTGCGAATATTTCAGATTTTTTGTAAAATCGTGGACAAATTCCACATAAATTAATCCAAGTCGACGCCTCCTAACCTTGGGTTTATTTTTGCCAATGCGCTTCGAATTTTTAGGTCTGACCATGATTATTCTCTTCTGTAAACATTTATTTTTGTAAAAAGCAAAGATCGACTAGACATAATGCATCATTTACGAATATTTTGTGTAAAGAAATAATTTTCATTTTACAGTAGGGCTGCATTAAGTTATCGATATTTTTTGTCGATTGTTTATATCACGCCGCATCACGCGGTAAACGAATGTTTCACTGTTGCAAAAGTACCTATATGATGTTTAGATATTAATCCGCTGGGAATGTGATCCCATTTAAGATACTTAAGTCGATCCATAGGTATCGGTTTCTGACTATTAGAATACCATCATAAGTAAGTAATTAAAGTAACTTTCAGATTTCCGACCAACTTAGAAATAAGAAATGCATTACTTTCATTAATTGGCCTTCCAAACTGGAATCCAAATAAAAATTCAAGTCTATGAAGTAAACATTATGAGGAAAAATATTTCAAGATACGAGGGGCTAAACGGATATTGAATAAGTCTGAAATTCCATGTAAGTTTGTTCCGGTAAGCATTAATACAATAATACTATACTGCTGATGTCTGATTGGCCATCTACTTTCTGTGTGCCAAATTTCAACCAAATTCATTCAGTAGTTTTTGCGTGATTCAGGAACAAACATCCAAACCCACAAACTTTCACATTTATAATATAAGTAGGATAGGATATAAACCTTCCTCTTGAATCACTCTATCTTTTAAAAAACCGCATCTAAATCCGTTGTGTAGTTATAAAGATCTAAGCATACATAGGGACAGACAGTGGGAAGCGACTTTTTTTTATAATATTATGTAGTATTTTAAATATTTTTGATCTTTTTTATGTTAAATAAATGATTTTAAATTTCTTCTGATCATTTTTTAATAGTCATAATTCATTCCAGGGCCCTATTCAATAAAATTTTCATCCGACAAATTTGTCAATGAGTGACATATATTTGTTAAGTTATGACAAGTGTTAAACCTTACAATTATGTAAGAATTTTACAAGTAACTATCTTACAAATATTACAATTATGTACTATCAGAAATGTACTACAATTATACAAATAAGTAAACTTGTAAATTCAATTAAGCATTCAATAAAGCAGTTTTTTTGTCAAATTTGTAAATTGTCACCTGTTACAGGAAAATGTTTATTAAACAGAAATATGTAAAATTGTAAGTACAATTCGACAAAATATGTAAATTTTCCACCATTACAAATTTGTAACTTTTATTGAACAGGAACTTGTAAAATTGTCACCTGATACCTGTAATTGTAAATTGTATGTTTTATTGAATAGGAATAACGTAATTTTAGTACACCTATGCAAAATTCCATTTATTATTTAAATCTATTGTTGTTAATTAATACTATCGATATCGATATTAATGTCAATAGTTATAAGATTACATCACTGAGACGTACACATAAAAATACACACACAAATGTAAATCAATTTTGGTTTCGTTTGACAGCTCATGTTTGTGCCTCTATTCCGCTACGTTTATAATATAACCTTTATGATTTATTTATTGTACTAGTGCTTACTCACACAAGGTGAGCAGGGTTCATGGTTACAACTGGGACATTCTTTAAACAAGCCTCAAACTTTCATGGTTACCGTAAACGTCAAAATAACTCCAGTGAATTAATAATTAGACTTTTATAGAATTTGGCGGCAGTAGAATTCCTTTAATGTTAGGACATAAAGAGTTTAGACAGTTGAGATATAAGTACGAGTACTAGACACTCAATAATATATCTTCAGACTTCAATATATATTTTTGTATAGTTTTACTTCAAAGTGCACTTACCTACTAATAAAGATTATTAAAATGTTAATAAAAGCTTACGTATACGTGGTGAAAGGCCAAAAGTGGAAATGGCTCATGCAATTCTAATTGGACGTGAGTCTCCACAAAAGAAAATACTTATCCTTAATTGATATTACCTACCCACGGTATATTATACCACGGTAATACGTTGTATAATTTATTTGTATTACCATCAAAAGTGTATTAATGAACTTAATCACTCTCTTTCGCATTTAATAGTTATTTAGATAAATTTATTGTAATAAAAGTTTTTGAATTAATAAAGACTTATTAGTTTAGTTTTCGGGTTACAGAACAAACAAACAAAACATATTTAACGATGATTTGGTGTTCAAAGCCTTATTGAGGACAAAATATGGATATTGACACAGCACAACTCTACAACTTCGTTTGAAGCATAATTTATGAACTCACGATGTTATGATCGAGACACTTCTAGTAGCTACGTATGAAATAAAAATAAATATCAAAGGCAGAATACGTAAAATATAGGTATAATTTGCTTGCAGTTTCAGACGGGCATTACCTCTTAAAACTTGTCAGTTTTCTGAATGTTTATCAGTGCTACTCTTTTATGAGGGCTTTTCAAAATGACAAAAAACTGTGAGCCCGATAGATGGCGTTGATAAAAATGTATGTGTCAATGTGAGTTTTTTGACTAAGTTTCGAAGAGTAATCAGGTAGGCAGGCAAATGTGACCCTAAAATGTTTCTCTTTGGGCAGATGTCAGCCAGTGAGCTCTTACTTCCCCCTTGGTACAGGCCGTTTATTTTTAAAAGCGAATTTTGACACTTCTCTTTCCATCAACGCCATCTAGTGAAGCAAATAGTTACTGTTTTTATTTTTTAAATGTCACTTTGAAAAGCCCTCATTGACAACGAGAAAGAGACGCATTGATTGATAGCCATTCAGAAAACGTAAAACCAAAAATATTCTGACAAAAAGTGATGGAAAATATTATTTCTCCATATCGACTGAAATCTGTCATTTGCAGAATTTCGCATTACCTTTTTTACACGACTGCCCAAAAAGGAATGTGTATGTGTTCAGGGTTCATGTATGTTTGTGGGTATGTGAGTTTCTTTATTCCACCATAACTTCTAAATGGCTTAATGGATTTGGATGTATGGGGTATCGTTAGAATCCTTGCATCGTTCCGAGTGGTACTGGCTATAATTTTTTTGAGAAATGTCAATATGGCGACACAATTTTTTTTACATTTAAAAGTGGCGCCACTTTTAAATGAGAAAAAAATATGTAATTATTACAATATGGGCATCAAATGAAAGGCCCTAATGAGCACATTTAAAAACTATATAATTTGTTACTAAAATGTGTGAAATAAAAATAATAAATTTAAAAAATATTAAAAACACGTCCGCCCTGCCAAAAACAAACTAAAAAGTTAAATAACAAGTGTCATTGCAGTCGGGGGACCTCTCTGATTAAAAATTGTTTCACAAAACAGTACCCCGACTGCAATGACACTTGTTATTTAAATTTTTAGTTTGTTTTTGGCAGGACAGTCGTGTTTTTGATATTTTTTATTTACGATTTAAATCAAATCATAGAGTGGAGATAATACATGTTATCCAGAAAATATACACTGATAATTGTTTGTTGAAAATATCAAATATTTGCTATTGCTTTAACTTAAAAGATTCTTCAAATTTACACCTTATTCAAGTTTAAATAAAAGTGTTTTTCCTTTAAAAGTTTCCCTCGTTTCCGCTATAATTCTACGCCGAGACCATTCGCGCGTGGCTGACCACACTATTGTAACATATTCACCCTCCCGACCCTGATTCTATTAACACAACAATTTCTCCAATCTCATACTATTGTCTTATTTTGGGACCCTCACATTCCAGTTTATATAAAGGCTTGGTCGAGTTAATTAATTTATTCATGTCAGCGTTCATTATTTCGAACACCGGTCATATTTTGAGAATGGAATTTGATATTCATTTTGAACCTGTAATTTTATTCGGGTACATTGATCAGCGACCTTTATTTAATAACTGTATTGAAATGTACTCCTAATTAAAGAAGAACAGACAAATATCTTTGTTCAATTATTGCTCGTCACCATCACCACTGCTGGTACACTTTAGGAAGAAGTGTAGAAGTACTAATGGACTTTTCAAAACTCGACTAATTTCGAGATTACTACATTTTGGCCACCCACCTAACGAGCGACCTTTGATAGCTTGAATCCCCGACCATAATAATTAATGTCAGATGCAATATCGAACTTCTCAATATAAAAATAAAACAGTTTAGTTGTCTATAAAATGCATATGTTACCGGCAATGTGTATAATCCGGCATTGTATACAATGCCTAGGCATTGTATACAATGCCTAAAACGATCAGGCAATGTATGAAATATAATTCATTTTATACTTTGCCTAGGCATTGTATACAATGCCTGCTGGTCCACCGGCAATGTGTAAAATAAGTATATTTCTGTTGTCTGTTATAAAAAAATAACCTCGAAATTTAAGGCTCACGCTCCGCTGCGCTTCGCGCTCGCCTTAAATTTCTAACCTATACGCGGGACCTACAGGAGTGAAGCAGCTTCGATTCCAAACTCAAATTTCTGTTGTCTGTTATAAAAAAATAACCTCGAAATTTAAGGATCACGCTCCGCTGCGCTCCGCGCTCGCCTTAAATTTCTAACCTATACGCGGGACCTACAGGAGTAAAACAGGTTCGATTCCAAAGAGCCTCCCTCGAGCCCCCCTCGAGCCCCCCTCGAGCCCCCTCGAGCCCCCTCGAGCCCCCCTCGAGCCCCCTCGAGCCCCCTCGAGCCCCCTCGAGCCCCCCTCGAGCCCCCCTCGAGCCCCCCTCGAGCCTTCCTCGAACCCCCTCGAGCCCCCTCGAGCCCCCCTCGAGCATGCAGTATGACTTCTTATATATAATTTTATACATTACTGTCCCCTACTCAAATGGCCATTCCACTAAAAATAACTATAATAGAATAACGCTTAGCTCCTGTCATTCCCATACATTGACGTTCTATTCTACTAGCGTTAATTTTAATAGAATGGTTATTTGAGTAGGCCCTCTAGTCCTACCTAAAGAACTTTGTCTGAAATGCACAAGGACTACCTGCCCCCGTCAAGCTTTTAAATCTTGCCAGTTTTCTAAATAACTATCAATACCTACGTCTCTTTTATTTGCTATACTACAAGAAAAGGATGTAATGCAATTCATAAACCAGGCAAGTTTTAAAGAGTTTGTAATACCCTCCTGTTAGGGGTATAAATGTGGATTCGAGTGTATTTATTTATAGGTAAGAAAGTATCTAGTCCCATATAGCAGTAAGATTCAATCTGTTAGTTGTTAGTACTTCCAACACCTCACATCAATATAACTCCAACTTGCTTATTCGTCAAATAATTAGCTTTGGAATTTAATTTAGCCTCGCTAAGCAACAACCTTCTAATTAAGAGTACGCAAACACAGCATGGTTAAATCATATCGTTAAAGTTCATAAATGTAGGCAATCACGAGGCTCACTGTCTGTAGCAAAGTGAATCATTATCGAACAGAGACAAAACCCATCACAACAAACCCCACAAACTTGCCGCGTCTTTGCTGTGTTCTTTAGGAGTTTCAGGAGTTTCTATAAGTAATAAAGTACCTACGCTACCCACACATACCTGATTAGTAAATTTATCAGTGCCGATGTAGCAACCTTTTCCTTGAAACGCCTACCTAAAAGATACATTACCAGTAAAAATGTATCATTACAAATTGTGTACACGAGTACATAATTACATATAATTCATCTGTACAATAACCCACTACAGTTACTACCTAGGTATACAGGCTTCCCACGAGGATCTCCAAGAGGATTGGTCGTGCACTGCCCGCATTCTGTGGCTAGGCTACATCGTTGGTTCACTTCACTTTGTCAGTGACCTAACGTTATCACGGAGCGTCGTTTAGCGTGCAGTCGCCGTTCAAAAATATTGACGCCCCAACAGCCACAAAAGTGTTTTTCGAATTTTCGTGGCGTCCAGTCTCCTTTGACTGACTGGTAACTGACAGGCTGACCTACACAGATGATGAAAAGACAGACGACGATCAACTAGGAACGGGACGAAAGACGGCTGGAGCTGAAGACAAGACGACCAAATTAGAGGAGGGAGATTTCTTGGAGGGGCCTCCCAAATTTTTTGAAATGGTGGTAGTTTCAGTAGATTCTCTCTCTTTTTAGCACTAAATAATTCATAAAATTAAATTATAAATCAACATAAAACAATTAAATTTTTTTGTTAAATTTTAATTTCTGAACGTCTAAAAAAAATTCTTCGCTTGAGGGTAGACTCACGGGCAGCTTCAGTCCCCTGTGACCACGGCAGCTGCAAAGTTGCCGAAACGTCGGGAAAACCAAAAATCAAACCAAATACCAACTAATTACCGAAGTACTTTTAATAAAACCGCGCTAATATCCGTTAAAAATTGTTTTATTTCATGTCTAGTGAGGAGCGTAAGCTTGAGAAGTGAATACGACCAAATTAGTCATTATCTCTTTACTACTAGACCGACAACTGCGACGAAACAAGAATATTCAAATTATAATAACATTTTAAGTCTATAATAGTCTCTGTCCTTCGGTTACTCTACGATCTCTGGGGAGCACGGCATGGTTCAACAAAGAGCTGGATGCGCGCGTGAGTCGAATATCGTAGCGATAACGTTCATCGAATAAGATTTGAATATGAAGAGAATATTAATGAAAAACTTACCCACACCAACTGAACCCTATCCGATCCTCTGTACTGACTTTCAGACAATTAAACTGACATTCGTCACTAAAATTACCCTTTGGGAATACCGTAAAATGGGGCTACTTTGCACACGTTTTGGCAGTTTATTGGATGTAACTTTTTTAAACAGCCAAGATTTATGGTTGTTTTGCTCCAACCGAACAATGTAAACTTTAGCTAAAACTCATACGAATACAAACAAATACGAACACAGGCCCCCCACAATTATATATATATATATATATATATATATATATATATTTTAAATGTGTCAAAGTTACCCCGACGGTCACGTTTACGCCGTATTTTGGCGCGCTGTTATAGTAGCCCCAAAAACTGTCAAAATTACCCTTACTGTTAAAGTAACCCCGTTTCACGGTAGGTATTACTATAATAATAATAATAATATAATAATAAAAAGCATTTATATTCTCTTTTTACAATAAATGGCTTAGGATATAAATACTATATTACTAAATACTAAATTGAATTTATTTTATAAAAATAATTATTTTTATTGATATTCAGTTATTGTATCATCTTTGATGATATTCATCATGATTTATTAGCTTCGCTTTTAAAAATCCATATAAAAGGCAAGGCAATTTCCGGCACAGTAAAGTCTAATTTCTTTTTTTGTAACGAAATTTTCACAAATTTACATTTTGATTAAGTAAACGCTTTCAGTATAGCTCTAACGTTTCTGAGCTTAGCCTCGGAACTTGAAATTAATCCGATTAATCCAAACACTTCGTCTAACTTAAAAAATTGCCTCTAAAAAAATAGTGATACCTTAACCTAACTGACTTAATTCATCTATTCAACACTGTTAATAAATAAAAATAAATAAATTTTAAAAATATTAAAAACACGACTGCCCTGCCAAAAATGAACTAAAAAGATAAATAACAAGGTGTCATTGCAGTCGGGGGACCGTTTTGTGGAATAGTTTTCAATTAAAGAGGTCGCCCGACTGCAATGACACCTTGTTATTTATCTTTTTAGTTCGTTTTTGGCAGGGCAGTCGTGTTTTTAATATTTTTTAAATTTATTTATTTTTATTTCACACATTTTAGTGAAAAATTTTATAGTTTTGAAATGTGCTCATTGTGGCCTTTCATTTCATTTCATTTCATTTCATCATGCCCATATTGTAATAAATCAAGAAAAAAATTTTTTTTTTTTATCTTAAAATTGCGTCCTACAGTCGCAATATTAACTTTTTATCAAAAAAACAACAGCCAGTGCCACTTGAAATGCTGTAAGGATTCTAACGATACCCCATTTACTCAAATCAGTTCAGGCATTTAGAAGTTATGGTGGAATAAAGAAACTCACATACACACATACCTCACAAACATACATGAACCCTGAACACCTCTTTTTGCTTTGGGCAGTCGTGTAAAAAAAAGAAATTTAAAATTTAATAACTACCTTCAATCTTGAAATTATTATTGGGCTGACTATGCTTATCACACAAAAAGTAAGTAGATACTTCCTACTCGAATTCATTTAATTAAAATCAACAGTCTACCCACCATACCAGTCATTAGTGCCAGGTTTCTGAGGTACTTATCGGTGTTTTATCGGAGGTTTAACTTAATCGAAAGGGTCCACATTATCTGGTTTAAAGATAATTTAATTACTTTAAACCGGATAATTGGACCGCCCCGATAAAGTACCTTAGAAAGGGGGTAGGTCATTTAATTTGTCTTATCATATTTTTTATAATAAAAATGTATCAAGAAGATGCTCACTGTTATTTTATTGTACTAACTCATGTTGTTAAAATTAAGTTTTAAGGTCCTAATAAATAATTTCAAAATTTAAGAGTCGTCAAAAATTGAAAAAAAAAAACCAGCATTTAATGTGTAGTCATTTTACATCACATTAATTAACAAAATTTACATAAAATGGGTAGGTATTGGAAATTAAAGTGCGGTCGACAATGATGAAGATGGTGTTAAATTGATAGATAAAAATACACTCATTTTGCTTTAGGCAGTGGTGTGCGTGTCAAAATTTGTAAAATTATGCCAGTCAGTGTTAAACACAAATACTTGTTAACAGTACATAATCATGACAGAGTCTACTCTGACCAGATTGTATGCTCTAGCATGGACTTACCCGGGTTAACCATGGTCAGGGAACAAGGTCTGTCTCCTCGGGCAGATTTGTGGTGCCCGCAGTGACCGCAGTCAATAACTATTATGGTGATAGGACATTGAAAAAACGCCTTCCATATTTATTGAACGGTCTGCCAGAGGATATACGACAGGAAACAAATAAAAATAAGTTTAAGAAATCGATTAGGCAGTATTACTTAAACAGCTGATCAAGAATAATATAGCTAACTCATTTAAATTTATTAAAAAATTGTTTATACTTACACATGTCATTGTTATCTATATATACAAAAGTAATTACAATTAATGTATCATATTAGAGACTCATTATGATCCCGCGGTCAAACTGTGCAAACAGTTTTGCAGGACACTGTTGATGTAAATGTTTATGCTTGTCTCCCGAAAGAAAATAAATACAAATAAATACAATACAAATTAGCGGGTCGGTCCCACTATTTTCATTGAGAATCACCATTAATGGTAATAGTGGCACTAACTTTACCACAATTACCATTACGCCTGATGGACGTCATTGGTCAATTTTAAGTCAATGGTTAAATTGGGACTGTTTTGAGAAAAAATGAAGTCTCAGTTAGTATTACCATGCAATGGATAATAGGAATAGTGGGACCGACCCAAATTAGCTTAACTTTGATATTAAACAAAACTCTTTCCTCGCGAAAAAGAAGCACTGGTTAATGTAGTGGGCGCAAAATAATATATTTTTCTGGAGGGATATAAATTTCAAAAAGTCGACCGCTCGACATTGAGCAATTGCCATACTTTATGTAGAGCTTCATTTTTAATTACTACTGAGCAGCACTTTAAGCTTTTAGGTTGCTACGCAAGAATGAGACTTTTTATGTTTCGACTTTGTATTTTAGTGATTTTCTTTTAGTACCTAATTGTGTTGTTGTTTGTTCACTCGTAGTTTTGCTGTTATTATAATATTATGTTTAATTGACTTATTAGTTACATTGTAAATCTAAACTTAAAGACTCATTTGGCTAGGTTTGTTGCACGTTTATGAAAGATCAATCTTATATCTTTAAAATCATCATTGCCTACTATGACCTATCTTATTTTAAGTTCAATCTTTCTATAAGCAGACGACACCGCTGTCAAAATAAAAAGAGTTCCAATTGTGAAAGGAATAATCGTTTATTACTTGCAGCCACCCGCGAATTCGTCCACGTGGACCCACGTGAACCTTTGATTTGACCAAGATAAATAGTAGCCTATATATTAATCCAAGTCCTAAATATGTTTACTAAACACACATACAAAATTTCACATTTAGATATCAAAAATACTCTAGCGACTCCAAACGTTCACGAGTTCACGACATTACTCTAAATGAAAATGCCATAAACCGTTTTAGACACAGTCATAGAACTCCCAAAGGTGTAGTGAACGGCATCCAAAATGTCACTCGATTTAACCGTTTGATATTCAGCGCACATGTTTCTGTGTAGAATTTCCAGCTATCCAAAAGATTGGTCGGCGTATGATATCGCTTCGACCAAATAGTTTTTATGTAAGTACCGAACGGGAATGGCCCACTTCCGTGTTACAAATGAGGATTTGTTTCGCTTGCTAATGTAAAATGTATGGGCTGATCCGATAGGGCTCGTGTCGACAACGTTCGAGTTTCCTTTACTATGTATAGTACTTTAGGATGGAGGACACGGAATGGAAGACGGGTACGAGTGTTGAACCGAATTTTGATTTTATCGTCATTTATGTCATTGATTTATTTTTAGGATTGTTTCTCCGTTTGTTGTAAAGAGGAACCGGAGAGGAGAAAACCGGGATCTCGGGATCCCGACCGTTTTTCAATCCAAAAATTTCGGGATTGAGTTTTCATAATCCCGGAATTTTCGGGATTGGTTAATTAATTTTAAAAAAGATGAAAAATATAGTGCGTGGAGCTAAACGCTCAGTGCCAGCGTGCTATCAATATAATTGCACGCCTATCAATTTTAAAATAAAATACAAGAAAACCCTGTATTTCATTCAAGCAGCATTCCAAGCAAGCAACACGAAGGGTTTGCGATATTTTCTTGGAATAAAACTTTTTTTTTGAACTTAAATGATAGACAAGCAACTCTCACTGGGTTATGTGGTATACTTCAGTGTTACTGCTACTGAACAAAATGTATGAACTTCAAGATTAGTTTTGTAATGAGATATTTTGTGACTCATAAATTTTATTTTAAATCAGGTTTTGCCAAGAAACTACTTTACTACCTAAATACTAACTAGGTTTTTAAATGAAATTCGTCTATGTGGTCGAAGTTATGAGAGGTTTTGTCAATTATCTTTATTTGCATAGTTTGTTAGATAAATTTTTTTTCAATTTATTGATGTTTAAAGTACTCGGTTTGTATGGTGGCAGGGCTTATCTCTTAATTGTTGTGTTCCGGCAGTTATAGGTAAGAAAGCCAGTTCCTCAGTGATGAGGATTCCGGGTGTAGTGCGCTTCCACCTTCGGTGTCAGGTGAGGTGAAGGCCAAGCCCTATCCCGTTGTGCATAAATTGAACTTTTATAGGTGTTTATAATACTTCAATTCATAATTTAATCAGTGTAACGGCAAAAAATACCTTTTTATTGCTTCACAGTAGTTATTTCGCTTAATGCCGTAAAATTTGAACAACATATAAAAGAACAGAAACAGATTCAAGTTCTAGAAGAGAATTTCGGAACTCCATTGTTGAATGTAGTGCCCAATCATGCATAATAAGCACATTGCAAGCGACTGACTATTGTCCTTGATTGTTCGGTTGCGATGACTCAGCTGAATTTTGATCTATGGCTATAACGCTTTTGAATTTGCTTTGTGTCATCGTTTGTTAACTTTTTAATCACTCAAATAAAACCAAAGCGTCTATTTGAAGACGAAAAGAAACAATAGTCACTTGCTTTTCTAAGTATAGAAAAGCTTTTATACCAAAATAAACAGATAAACTAAAAAAAACCTTTTCAGAAGGAAGAAGCATTAAATATTTCACACGAAACTTTTGTTTGCGAATCCTTCACGTCTCTTTTTATTGAAACAACCGGGTCTAAATTGGGTTCACAATGTTCGATACTTGTGTGTTATTTACAAAAATCTTATGTCAATGTTGTTTGTTCATGTACTCATTGAATATTCGGCCTCGCGTCGCATCTCCGAGTGTTTGCGTAAACAAAGCGCCTCACCGCTACCACAGAATAATTATAGCTAAAGCAGTAACGCAACTAGATAGAAACGTCTCAATCAGCGTACTCACACAGACACACGTCCCTACGAGAGCTTAGGAAAGGTTCGCAATGCAGCCCGTAGCCAGCCAGTCGCGAATACCACACCGTCACCGTGCACTGAAAATTCCTTAAAATTATTCAAAATTCAAAATAAATTATTCAGTCTAGGTTGTTAGGCAGCCATTACTAGGTCATGCAAGCGTCAATCAAATTCCATCAGTCATGAATTACGTTTGACTGATTGACTGATGGAAAGAACAAATCACATCATGCAATCATCAGTCACTACATTACACGGTAGGTTAATCGTCAGTCACAGCGCGTGACTGTGGTTAAACTGACAGCAAAACCTACCGTGTAATGGATGCCTTACAAGCACTTTTAAATGTCATAGAAGCTACGCCATCGGTTCGCAAACCCTAAGCGGGAGACCTTGTAACGAGAAGAACCGCAAGAAACTCGCCAAGGGCTGTTTTTTTCCTTTGCCTTCGAATAATAACACCTAGAAGCCGAGTCCTTGTATGAAAAATGACGCAAAAAGATTTATGTCCTTCATACCTACGTTACCTACCTAATCGTAACTAAAATCTAATAAAATAGTAATTAATCCCTTTAAGGTAGGGAAATTAAAACTTTTTGTTCTTATATGTACGATTAGCTAACGTATGAAGTATAAACATCTGAAAACTGAGCCCATTTTGGCTCAGTTTTATTTGCCTAACTTTTGACAGTGCGCTTTGTAGGAAACTATTGTTCTTGGTTGTCATTATTCTAGGCTCTAGTGCTCTGAGACGGCGGCGTAACGAAACAAGGGTTATTTAAGATAACTGCTTTAGCTATACTTAATTATAATGTACTGTGTCGCTACCAATACCGTAAGTAATCACATAGCGCTAAATACATACACCCTCGGGATTATGTCTGTTTGTTCACGCATTGTAAACACCAATAACAAGACTTAACTCGAATGATGGATGGCAGTGAAAGAGAAACTCGATAAACAATCTCTGTACATCTAACAATTTCGCAGATAGAATTTCGTACAAACATTACACTAAGAGCTTGCGATCAAACAGCATCAGTTTACGCATATTGACAATATTTGCACATTTCCCGGTAGAGGAATGACACTGAATATATCCTTTTTTATCGGTATAGACTTAGAATAATAACACCTAGAAGCCGTATGCAATGTGAGGCATTTAATACTGAGCCAAAATGGCTTAGTTTTCAGATTTATATTCTTCATACGTTACCAAATCGTAACTAAAATCCAATAATATAGTAACTTATATCCTAAAGGTAGGGAAATTGAAACTGTTTTGTACTTATTAGTATGATTATGTAATAATGGACAATAAAAATCTGAAAAAGGCGCCCTTATGGCTGATTATTTGCCTCACTTTTGACAGTGCGCTTTGTAGGGAATTATCGTTCTAGGTGTTACTATTCTAAGGGATGATGGATGATAGATGAAAGTTTTTATATGAAATCATCCGAGTTTTAAATACAAATTTGGAAACTGAAATAGTTCATATAGATAGATGTAGGTAGAGACCTACATCTGATTCTATCTTTTATACGAATACTTTCAACTAAGTAACCTTTCAAAAACATTTCATCACCAAAATTTACGCAGAAATGTGACGTAGGTTTTTACGGAAACAGATAAACAGATACTTTTTTTTATCACAAACGCTCATTTTCGTCATTTCAAAGCGATAAAAAGCAGTTGTCACTCGCCTGTCTGTTTACCGCCATGGGCGAATAAAAAAACGGTTTTATCTTTACGCTTCTGCTATAATTCGCAACTCATCGATTCTGTTAAATCATAAAAGTGCTATGGTGCTATCGCTATAAACGTTTATGATTCATGTTTATTCAAAAAACAGGTTTTCAGACATAAAATTACAGTGCTGATTCCTTTTTACTTTGATGATTTTATGGGTTTAACTGGCTGCATATTCTTTTTTTACTACCAATATTGTAGTAATGTAATTTTAATTCGTTTTAAGAAACGTCTTTGGAATAAATACCTGGCAGGTTATTCGGGAATTGAACTGGTAAAGTACCTACCTAAATACTACCGTCCTATCCTCAGTTAAATTTTTGTCCAATAATACGTGAATTATTAAACGGATCCCACACTGCCACGCAACATGCTGCGTCATGCGTTTTTTTACCCAGGACGGATGAAACGGAACGGCGCGCGACGGCGGTATTATATGCATTTGAGGTTCGAAGTTGTCTGTTTGTTTGTTTGTATGTATGTCTGTTACCATTTTCCTCGAAAAGTACTGAACCAAATTTCGTTGCGGTTTTTTGCATTCAAAAGGTAATTTCAGAGCAGGTTCAAAGACATGTTTTATGGCGGTAGACTTCCAAGGGGTGCTGCGGCAGCTCCAAAAAGTAAAAAAAAAAAAATTGTGTGTTATTTTCGGAAATGATTAATATAAGTAAATTGATATATTAACTGAATGAAAGAGCGACGGCGATGGAAACCCCCGATGAATTTTCTTGGATTTGTAATAAAATTAATCAAATTAAATTACTCAGTCAAGGGATTTAAAACAATATTTAATCCTTTTTCTATGACGTTGTAACAACCAGCGTGGGATAAAAAAAAATGTGCATAAAATACGTTACCACATTCTCCAGCGTAGGTATCTAGGTATTAACTCGCCAAATCTAAACTCGTCCACTATTTCCATTTTATTCTTTGAGTTACAAATTCAACCTTAGGTTTCTGTTTTTAGCCATAATACTGTTAAATACTATTGTCTGACTATTTTAGAGCTTTGACCAGCAAAAACAAAACGAAAAATACATAATCAATTTTGACCTGGACTACACCCGGAATCCTCATCACTGAGGAACTGGCTATCTTACCTCTAACTGCCGGAACACAAGAATTCCTCCTAAAATCATCAAATTTGCTGCACTTCGTTATTCGTAAATACTCGTACGATGCAAAAAACCGTACGATTAAATGCTAAAGGATTTGAACAAGTCGACGATGGTTCTACGCTAGTTTGGATATTGAATACTTTCTTAACTATATTTTCTAATCAAAGGCGTCGTTTTCCTTGATGTACCTATCAGTATCACATTTTTAACAATTTCATTATACACATATTTTTTTTTAAATAAAATTAATATTTAAAATTTTTTTTAGCTTTATTTTCTTTCATTGTGTCCTTTTTAGTTTATGATTTCCGTAAACAGCCCCACAAGGTTCGTCATCATCTAACTTTGACAATGAGACCCCCGCAGTAACTTTTTTATTTGTGACTATAAAAACAGGAAAATTTTAAATGGTATAAAAGAAACTTTCTTTGAAAATGATTTTATTTTCACCTATATCTTTTTACGATACCCTTTACCTCCGCAAGTCGAATATAAATCTTCATAGTCTAGTAACTTTGACCTATTAAAATCGAGGTAGAACGATTTTATGCGAACGACTACGTAACGACGTCGTCGTACCGAAATTCATGTCTTTCCCGGTAGAGTTGTAAAAGTACTAATATGTTTGCTTTCATAGTTAGTTCTCGGACTAAAATGTTGAATGCGAACGAGCTAATTCCAAGAAGTTTTAATTAAGTTTATGTTTGAGTTTGTTCTTTGTCATTTATTAACTAACCAATGTTCCTGACTCTTAAAATAGAAGGGAGTTTTGATTCTTCCAAAAGAGACGAACAATTTTTTTTTATACACTACGGGATAGTGCATGGCCTTCACCTCACCTGATCTTAAGTGACGATAAGGCCAAAAGTGGAATCGCAGTACACCCGGAATCTGCCGGAACACAACAATTTTTAAATTATTTTTATGGCGTCAGACTTAGGTATGTGGTGGTAGCTAGCCAGGCGGACTTGAAATAAGCCCTACCACCAACCAAACCGAGTACAAATAGTACCCCCTTGGGAATTGAACCCGGGACCCCTGCGTCGTACACGGGTGGATATACCATTAGACCACAAAGGCAGTTAAAATATTTATTACGTAATGGGGTATTTACATGGAATGACTTAGCAGGCAGTCGCCTGTCAAGTCTGACAGGCGATTTTTAGTCAATTTGCGTTTTTTATCGATAATCACTTGTAAAATCTAATCGCAAACTTAATTTCAATGAGATGGCGATTCGATTTTACAAGCAATTGTCGATAAAAAGCGATAATCGACTAAAGTACTACCAAGTTGTCTGCCAAGTCGACACGTGTAAATCCTACTGTCCTACTAATATTATAAATGTGAAAGTTTGTGGGTTTGGATGTTTAGATGTTTGGGTGTTTGTTCCTCAATCACGCAAAAACTACTGAACGGATTTGGTTGGAATTTAACACACAGATAGTAGATAGCTTAGATTAAAACATAAAATACTTTTTATCCCGATACTCCCACGGGAACGGGAACCATGCGGGTGAAACCGCGGGCGGCCGCTAGTAATATTATAAATGTGAAATTTTGTGGGTTCGATGTTTGTTCCTCAATCACGCAATAACTACTAAACGGTTTTGGTTGAAATTTGACACACAGATAGTAGATAGCCTAGATTAAAATATAAAATCCTTTTTATTCCGATATTCTTACGGGAACGGGAACCACGCGGGTGAAACCGCGGGCGGCCATTAGTACCACATAACCGGCTATATGGGTTATTTGGTTTTAGTTGAAACTGTACACGTCTACATGAAAGTAAATGCAGTAACCATAACAGGGAGCTTCTGATATAATATTCCATCATCAATCTCATCTTAAGCACAAATAAGTCTCATTCCATAAAAAACAATAATTCCATTTTCCTTAGAGAAATCGTATCGTGCGATGAGAATCGGCACGTTGTCTCTTATAGTGAGTCCTGTGGTCTCAACCCAATAATTGGCAAGGGAGAGTGCGCCGCGGCACTGGCTGTCGTCATAAAATATTTTACGGCCACTCAAATTGAACTTCGGCCGGCTGAAGTTCGGCCAATTTAACGAAGATTTGACCTGTTTTTATTTCATAATCTCGATTGTTTTTTGTTTCATACTATTTAGTGGTAACTAAGGCCTCAACAGGCAGTTGCATCAACAAAATATAACGAAGCTTATTAATGTGTCATAAGACTCAAAATTGTAAGCGATGTATTTCAAGGTGGGCTGCGGTTGAGGTGAGTTTGAGTTGAGTTCGGGTTGTCGGGTCGTGTGTTATCGTTTGAACGCAACCTTAAAGAAGTAAAGATTATCTTTGTGGTCTCATCCCAATGGCAGGGGTGAGAGGCGCACTCTGCCCTGCCATTTTATGACAGACAGCCTGACAGCCAGTGGGCTGTCATCGTAAATGTTACGGCCACTCAAATTGAACATTATCGGCCGGCTGAAACAGTGTTCAGTTCATCTACTACAAAGGGTAGAAGGTACTTGTTTTAACATTGTTAATTTCAATTTATTTTCTTGAAGTTCACAATGATTTAGTTTATTTAGTCCAAAATGTGATATGATAAGAAACTTCTTACTAAGAATTAATAAACAAAGTGGGCCGTGAATTTGTGATGGATTCTCAAAGTTATATAATAAGTCTATGTGGATTCTTCTTTAATTTCATGAATTTGACATAAGCACTCTACTCTACTACTAACAGAGACAGAGTTTATAGAAGTTTATCAAATAAAAACTGATATAAAATTACCCTGTGGTAAAAAAAACTACGTTTTGGTTTACTCCCAACGAACATCGCTTATTTTTCAGTTTCCCTAAACCTACCTCAAAATAGGTCCGAAATATCTGACAGGCCATTTTTCATATCACAAATCCTATTTTTTATAAAAAATCCAGTCGTTTGTAACAAAAATCTCCCAGTGTCGAAATCAGCGTCGGCTTACACATATCGCGACCGGCAGACGTTAAACATGAAATATTCGAGCAATATATTTGTATGCGTGTCGTGCGGTTTAAGCGCTCGTTTATCAATATGCCCTTCGGCGGATCTCGACTAAAGCATACGAAAACATCTGAGAAATACGGGTAACAATGGTGTGTTTGCAAGATCGGAATGAAATTGCGACAGGTTCACTACGAATCTCGCGCGGGAAGGAATAGGATCGCGATAACTTCACTCTGGATGTCGCGTTCGGTGGCGTTATGTCAAAATGATTTAGTGCTCTTATATTCGAGTTTCGAAATTAAGACCATTGGAATTGGGTCCGACTACTTTACTTACTCTTGTTTCTGTCGGCTCTAAGTAAAAAGATGATAGAGTGCTATTTTTTTTCATATGCTTTCACGGTACATACAGTTGAGAAAAGTTTTGAAGTAACCAAAACTTATTATTTACTTACACCGAATAAGTATGAAAGTTTTCTTTCTACTTTGGTAAAAATCAGTTCACAAATAAGTTCAGAAACGTCGGGAAAAACCAAATACCAACTAAATACCAAAGTACATTCAATAAAACCGCGCTAGTATCCGTTAAAAAGTGTTTTATTTCATGTCTAGTGAGCGCGTAAGCTTGAGAAGTGAATATAAGTACATAACGCAGCGTCACCTTCAATTTTTAATATTTTCTTTTTATTGCTTCAGTTGTTATTGATCTATGATTGAGTTGTATGTAATACGGTACTTACATGGGCGACTAAAGCCGCACGGCGAAAATTGACCGTGTAAATAGCAATTCGGCCTAGGCCGCAGGTGACTGAAAAAAAATATCTGATCCGGTGGACAAAACTGGAACTACGTTACTTATTACACATTGTTACGCCATCAACTATATGTACAGATGACAGCAGCGCATCGACGCCATCAACTGCGATTTAATTTTGGAAGAGACTTGCTAGGTGACTCAAATCGACCCATGTAAATAGCCCATTAGACTGACCTGGTAGTATTATTGTTTTATTTAAATCTAGTGCGCTTATTCGAAGTTAATATAAGTTATTTTTCATTAAATGGCCTCATAATCAGAAATATCATAAATAATCAATGTGATTGTTGCAAGGTAGCAAGACTAATGGAACATTATTTCAAAACTCCAATATCAATATTTAGTATTGAATTCGAGAGTTCGGTTCATGAATGATATAGATCGATATTCGAACATAACACATAATTGTAACATATGTAACAGGAGAGAAGGCTCTTGAACATATAATCTCTACAAAGGTACTTGAATGTATAATCGGAGTCGGTTAGCAAATCCCAAAATATTTTATTGTTACTTCAAAATGAAATAAAAAATCCTGTTTGTACTGCCACTAATGAAATAAAAAAAGGTTTTTAAAAAAAGCAAGACCTCCTTCAAAAACCTTAAAAAATAGCTCTATAAAAAGCAAGAAATAATGTTCAAATCGATTAATCAAAACACGTCTTTTGAAGTCGGGTGGAGCTGGAAGTATTTTTTTTTTACTTATTGAATTGTTTATATTCTAAAAGCCCCTCCCTTACCTTGTGTATCTTCATAATCCAAAGTCTAATACCAATAAAATTGATATGATATCATCTTTAAGGAGTCTTCTTTCAAACAAAAAAAGAATAATCTAAATCGGTTCATAAACAAAAAAGTAACGGTTGAACATCCGACTGATTTCGTATAAAATGGTAACGAAAACGACAGTATTTTCAAGATTACTTGAAAACTACTGAACCGATTTCAAAATAACAAAAAATGGAACCAACTTGAAAAGAAACCTGATGTTATAGCGTTTAAAACATTTCAATCGGTTCAGCCGTCTTCGAGTAATCGGTGTACATACATATAAAAAAAATATACGCGACCAATAGATAACCTCCTCCTTTTCAAATTTTTGAAGTCGGTTAAAAATTGACCTATGGGTAAGGAAAGTTTTAAAGCATTATGGTGCTAAATTAAAACTTTCCCTACCTTCACAACATAATTGATACAAAATGACAGTTTAAGAGCCATCACACACCAGTTTTGACACAAGCAAACCCCTTTTAATGAAATCAAGTAACCTCCGAGGTCATCGGAACATCTGGCCCTTTTTGGGTCACGATGCCTTTAAAACTGACTGTACCCTTAATGGAGAAGACATTGTATAATTATATATTCTCGAGGCCACTCTCGCTAAGTTTCCAGAGACAATGGGGCCGACCTTGAATTATTAAGTTTAAAGTGTATTTTCACCTTTTAATACTTTAAGTACTTAACAATGATTTATTATGAAGCTCGCCTAGCGATGCTCTTCGGCCTTTATGAATGAAGTAATAACTAAGAATGATGTTTTCACTGAAAATTATTAAGAAAGTTTAGAAGTAATAAAATAAGCGTATAAGAACATTACGTAGGTACCTATTTAATTTACTTATGAAGAATTTAATGGATATCTTGACTTTAAAATAATAAATTTTTCTTAAAATGTCCCTTAGGCAAAGTCACAGATGACATAGGACAAGGTATAGGTTCTCATCTTGGTAGATTTTTAAACAATACTAAATAATATACTAGAAAAAATACGACTCGCACCAGATCAATACTCAGACGGGAATCGAACCCGCGACCTTTGGATATCCGGTCCAATGCTCTGACCGCTGAGCTACCGAGTCACTAGTGACATCGTCGAATTTTTCCTAGTATATCCTAAACTCTTACGCTGTAAGCCAGCGTTATTTCACCAATGTGAGGAATTACCTCGACATTCAATTGAAATATCTTTCCAGATATTTTAACAATTGATTAAGATGAAATAGCTATATAATTTTTAAATTTGAGATTTTTGCATTTACAATGCTATTTTTAAACAATACTAAATAATATACTAGAAAAAATACGACTCGCACCAGATCAATACTCAGACGGGAATCGAACCGGCGACCTTTGGATATCCGGTCCAATGCTCTGACCGCTGAGCTACCGAGTCACTAGTATATTCATTTTTTTTAGTATATTATTTAGTATTGTTTAAAAATAGCATTGTAAATGCAAAAATCTCAAATTTAAAAATTATATAGCTATTTCATCTTAATCAATTGTTAAAATATCTGGAAAGATATTTCAATTGAATGTCGAGGTAATTCCTCACATTGGTGAAATAACGCTGGCTTACAGCGTAAGAGTTTAGGATATACTAGGAAAAATTCGACGATGTCACTAGTGACTCGGTAGCTCAGCGGTCAGAGCATTGGACCGGATATCCAAAGGTCGCGGGTTCGATTCCCGTCTGAGTATTGATCTGGTGCGAGTCGTATTTTTTCTAGTATATTATTTAGTATTGTTTAAAAATAGCATTGTAAATGCAAAAATCTCAAATTAAAAAAAAAATAGATTTTTAAACTTAAGGCCACGTACGCACTGACAGGTGGCTTTGGTATTGGTGATGGGCTCTTTCCTCCGCATTTAGACTCTCATTTGGTCCGTTATGCGTCCGTGACAGGTGGCTTACTTAACGCCTAGATCCACAGAACAAAGAAATTTTTTTTCCCCCCAGTAGAAGTCGCAATTAGGCGGGACCCGTGTAACCTCAAGTGAGCGTAGCTCCGCATACTTCTGAATTTTGCTACGTCAGTCGTGTGAGCGTGAGTGTGTGCGTAGCATGTAACTATTAAATGGGGGGCTTGGCTTCGATTTTTAGGGTTCCGTACCTCAAAAGGAAAAAACGGAACCCTTATAGGATCACTTTGTTGTCCGTCTGTCTGTCTGTCCGTCCGTCCGTCTGTCTGTCAAGACCCTTTATCTCGGAAACGCGTGGAGGTATCTAATTGAAATTTAAACTATATACTTAGGTCTACGGGCCCTTGAAGCTGTAAAAAAATCAAACTTCTAAGTTAACGTAAAAAAAAGATACTGCCATTTAGGGCGCAAAAAACGCATTTTCGATACTCTCAAAGGAATCAAAATTCATAGGGTACTTCCCGTTGACCTAGAACTATGAAATTTGGCAGGTAATAGCGTCTTATACTAAACTTACAGAAATAAATCTGAAAACTGTATATTTGTAATTAAATCATAATAAAATATGGTCATTAAAATACGTAATTATTAATCATCTTGGTGAAACAACGGTATTCGATGCGCGGTCATAGTTTAACTTCTACATAATTACTTTTGGATTAATCGCGCCACTAATTCTTTTAAAAATATCAATATTTATTATTATTAATTATTCAGATCCTTTCAAATATTGTTATAGTTAATTACTTTTAAAAATAAAATTAAACAGTAATAAATTTGGCTCTAAATATTTTCGCAACGTGGCGGTATGTCACGCTGTATGACAAGGGGTCTTCTTCTTCTTATTTTTGTTTTGGCAATCTACTTTCTTCTTGGAAGTAATTTTTGCCAGTGTCAAGTGTTGAATAGTTCAGTGGTAGATTGTTTCAGTTTACATTAAAATGCGGGTGCATCGCATTCCAATGTTGCTTGGAGCATTTGGCACCAAGTATAATCAAGACAGTTTACTCGGTAAGGTCAGCCGAGGTAGCCACCACTACAATAAAAGTCTCGGCTTCACACAACCAAAGGGTCCTGTTGGAATACACCCATTTTCTCTTATAACATTGCGATAGATAAAACCATTTCACAGAACATTTTACAGTGTACTATTGATATACAGCGCCATCTGTTGACAATCAACAGTACTTGTATTTTATACAGGTGCGGTGGGTTTGTAATTATTTTATTTTTTCTCAAAAATGCTTGGAAATTCGAACATTATTTTGACAACCTTCTTCGTGCTAAATCAGAATTTACGGACAGACCTAAACCGCGCCGTCAATATTTGTATGAGAATCCATTACTAACGTGTAATAATGGATTTTCATACAAAATTGCCGGTGTCTGTCCAGCAATGTTTCTATTAAAACTCATTACACACGTGTAATTCAGAAATGGAGCGAACTTTTCAATGAAACACAAATATAGGTATCAAATGTCGCCTTGATGAGCGAGCACATTCCAAAAATTTTTTTTAATATTCGGTATACTGGTATCACGTGAAAGGCCTTGATGAGCACATTCCAAAAAATTGAAAAAAAAAAACGAAAAAAAAACAGTTTTGGTGCAATATGGGTATCAAATGAAAGGCCTTGATGAGTGCATTCCAAAAAGATAAAAAAAATCAAAAACGAAAAAAAAATTTTTTTTTCAATACATATATGGGTACTAAATAAAAGTTTTTTGAAAAGTTTTTTGGAATATGCTCATCAAGGAGCATATTCCAAAAAACTGAAAAAAAATTAAAACGAAAGGTAAAATTTTTTTTGCAATATGGGTATCAAATGAAAGGCCTTGATGAGCACATTCCAAAAAACTGAAAAAAAAAAACAAAAAAAAAATATTTTTTTTGCAATATGGGTATCAAATGAAAGGCCTTGATGAGCACTTTTCAAAAAACTGGAAAAAAAAATTAAAAACTGGAAATAAATGAAAAAAAACGTTTTTTTTTTCAATATGTGTATCAAATGAAAGGCCTTTATGTGCACATTCCACTTTCCATTTTCTTTTTTCAATTACTGTAAGTAATTTAAAATTAAAAAAAAAGCTTAAAACTTTTAAAACTAAAAAGTTAAAAGTTTAAAAGTACTACACAAGCCTTGGCCGCACGCAACTAGGCATTGATGGACTCACGTATGTTTTTCAATGCCTGTCTTGAGTGTCGCTGCAGTAATGTGTACTATTCCATTTCAAACTTCGCCCGTGGTCAATTCTTTGTCGTAATCCCTGGAAGGGTTATTTTCTACGTGGCGACAAAGGATTTCAAATGGTTATCTATATATAGCAGTCTGCTGAACGGATTTTGATGGTATTTTTTTACAGCTTGGTAGCTTGGAGTCCAACTTATAATCTAAGCAAGTTTTCACATAATTCCGGTAGGTAGAACCTGGGATAAAGCTTGAACTCTCCGTAGTACAGTTTTTATATAAAAAACTAATAACTACCAACCACTTTTTTTCAAAATATTTCCTTTGTACCGACACAACTTTTCTATAGCTTTATTTTATGTATAGGTGTATGTAGGTCTGTCTGTACGGAACCCTCGGTGGGCGAGCCCGACTCGCACTTGTCCGGTTTTTTAATGTGTTAGTTTGGTTACACTGGTTTTCATACTAAATTGAGCTCATACTACTTCTAACTACTTCTATGTTCTGTGCCTAGAGCCTAGCCGCTAGGCTCGCAACACGCAAGGTAGGTAACTCGCTAGGGCCTAGCGAGTTACCTACCTTGCGTGTTGCAAACTGAAAGAAACACTCTATAATGTTCACAACGCCAACGTTTTCAACACGTGCCAAGCGTACAGTGCAGCCGGTTGCGAACATTATAAAACGTTTTTTTTCACTTCGCTACACGCTAGACTCGCTAGGCTTTGCCGAATGCGAACATTCGTGAACGTTAATGTACAAATTTTTGTAACTAACTGCACTGCTCGTTTGGCGCCTCGCTAGTCGTTGCGAGTAGTAGGTGTGAGGCATAGGTGCACTATAGGCACTAGGAGCTAAAAAAGTCTGGAACGGATGGTAGGAAAGTATAAACGATTCAAAATCGCTTAATTACTAAGTTTATTTCAATAAAGATATTTTTTTATTACTTTGACTTTGACTAAGCAAGCAAGCCGCCTGTCAATGCGTACGTGGCCTTAGAAATAAATTCCATTTGCCATTGACCTTTATCTCCAATTTTAAAATAAATATAAACTCTTTTATTAACAGCAATTTTATAATGACTGACATAAAAGCGAGAGCTACCGCCTTATTACAGTACATCTGCACATTGCACCGAGTATTTTTCTATTTGGAGAAACCTTCTTTCGACATAACAGTATCTCTTCGAGCATTGTACAGTTTTATCTCCACTCGCAACGTAATAGTGGCAAGAAATGGAACATTTTCAACATGCAAACTGAAGAGTGTTGAGTTGCAAGGCGTTGCACGCTTTGTGTATCACGTATTTTGTATTTTATTACTAAACACTATATCATGCTTTAGTACTGTATCTTCGTGAATTGATTTTGCATTTTCATCTGTAGTTTTAGTAAAAACCTTGCCGGATTTTTATTTACGCTTTCCTTTAACAATGCTGGCTGTTCACAATCTAATTTGTAGTTCGCAACTTTCATAAAGACACCAAAGTCTAAATTTATTTTAATTATCAGTTTCATCACCTAGAAGCGCACATATTCATTTGGCTCACAATTAAAAACGTCACTCCTTTTCCGAAAAGGGTTGTGACGAGTCAGGAAAGGTTGCTCACCTATTTGTATGCTGTCTAATAAAACAAAAGTTTCACTAAATAATAGAATACACGGGAGAAAATGTGTTATAAACTATTCAGAGCAGTTTCGGCTACTCACTGCCGGTCACGGTCTGCCCGCTGTTGTCACCTCCATTCGCGGCACAAAAGGCTCTATTTTCTAGCCATTTAGGGCGAGGCTTGAGTGGGCACGATTTGCGTTCCGCAATCAGGTGAAAGACGAGGGTCCAAGAGCCTGAGCCATCTCGACAATTCGAGTTGTTGAGTGATTTTGCGAACGTGGAGAAAAATGTTTAGTGACAACCTCTTGCGTTAGCTCACAGAATTGTCCGTTTTGCATTCCGAAGAAAGATGGCAAAGTTTTTACATGTTTTCAAGTAAATATTCGTTAATACTTCCATGTAATAATAATAAAACAGTAAAAAAAGTGTACATTACATATATTTAAATAAAATATTTGGGCATCGTTTAGGCCCTTTAGGGTATAATTGATTTTGGAAAATGGAACACCTGATGCAGAACCATAATGGGCCAACGAAACTATGTATAAGGAATATAAAAATCACGCCTTAACAAAAGCTATTTAGCTTGATGAGCATTTTCTGTTGATGTATAAAAATTTAAGATCTAGAACACCCGATGCAGAACCATAATGGTCCAGCTAAACTATAAGAAATATAAAAATGATACCTTAGCAAAAGTTTTTTAGCCTGGTGAGCATTTTTTGTCGAGGTATTAAAATCGCCCGTCATATGAAATCGCCGGAGTCATAAAGTCCACGCGTACGAAGTCGCGGGCATCAGCTAGTTTCTAATATTTTGTATGTTATCTTAGTCATACTATTTGAAAACAAGTAGGTGCAGATTGGAAAAAATTACAGACTGAATTGTTTTATATAAAATATTGCTATTTTTATATATCTAGTAAATGTTCTCGGGAGACGCTCGAGATACTTTATAATATTCAGTATTCAAATAATCTTATTTAAAGGGCATATCGTTTCAAAACTAAACTTAGCCAAACTAAATGGAATTTAATAAAGCTACTTTTAAAATGTTCAGAAATTAATGAATAATTAATGTTTTAACACTAAATACTGCAAAATATAGTAATAATCATTTTTATATACTCTGATTTTAGTAATTTTAGTTTCGTGAATAAATTACTTTTTAAAAACCTGTAACATACACGGTGTTGATGAATGAACCAAAAATGAGAAAACCGTTTCTTCGAACCATCAAACTGAACAACTTTTAATATGTCCTATAATAATATATAATATGTACTCCGAAATCACGAAAAAAAATCAGTTGTTTCATAAATGTTGATATTATCGTTATTAATTTTTGTACGAAACAGCTGATTTTTGTTTCGCCTTTTCAGAGTTCGTCCCATAGTAAAAGTAGTTCAGTTTGATGGTCAAAAGAAACGTTTTTCTCATTGTTGGTTCATTCATTAACACGTTGTATATTTCAGTTTATTCAAGTTTGCTGAATATTTCAATCGCAATAAATATTTCATTGACATTACTAAGCTTTGTTAGAAACTCGCGTGGGGCTCAACAGATGTGACTTTAAAAGGTAAGTCTTAAGCCGATAATGTACGGGGCTCGGTGAAACATTTTAAACTTTTGCATTTGCGGTCAGCCTTAATCCAGCACTATATCCTTACTTGCGATAGTGGTGTGATACGAAAGTGTGTGTGATTGTTTTTGGAAACATGAAATTGGAATCCAATTCGAATATCAGGAACTAAATTACCATCAGCTAATTTTATTGCCCCAGAGCTCCAGCACAGGCCTTCCTTATGGATGGAAAAGAAGGATGGGCCATAACCCATCACGCGGGCCCAAAGCGGATTGGTAGGTGTTAACGACTGCAAACGCAGTTGGGACCAACGGCTTAACGTGCCTTCCGAAGCACGGAGGAGCTCAAGATAATGCATTTTTGGTCACCCATCCCATGCGATCCCATCTCATACCAGCGATTGCGATTGGTCATGACAGATCGCAATCGCTGGGCTATCGAGCTCCTCAGGAACTACAGAATATATCATTAATATTTTTGTATCGTGAGTCCCAAGTCATTGTGAAACACTAAACAAAGAGAACTATTTATATTTTTACAGTTGGCAACCGTTTAAATACCTATATATTTTACGTGCAACAGCTATACGTTCAATCTCTACTGCGGCCAGCGTAGCAAAGTGAAATTCAATTTCAAAATAGTTTATTCAATTACCAACTAGCACTTGTGCATATCGAAAAGCTACTCCATCCGTTAGGAAACCTATTTGTTAATTTGGCTGTCATAAAGTAAAATAAAAACATAGATACAAGATATTTGTAGGTCAGTGTTGGTCACTTGTTTCGAGTCAATATGTTTTACAACATAAGTATGGTTCCCTATGTATTTGCATAAAATTTTCAAGGCATAATATGTCATAGCATAATATGATTTCGCCGAATGATGTTTACGCATAATATTATTTAGTCATAACAGCTTATGCATAATTTTTTTAAGCATAACAGCTTATGCATAATTTTTTTAAGCATAACTACTTTAAGCATAATCTTGTTTAAACATAATATTCTTTGGCATAAATTTAAACACGCATAATGTTATTTACGCATATTTTTATAAACAAAAAAATCACGACGTTTAAAATCACGAAAGAAAATTTTACCTAATATACAAAAACCCGAAGCTTAAAAAATCGAAGGTTGATTGAGGGTTACATGCCAGCAGGTCGGTTCTGGCACTTCGCCGGCCGCTGCCGCGGCACGCTTGCTTCGCTCGCTCGGCTCGTGCGTTGTTGGTCGCAATGGAACCTTACCTCTTCCTCGCTCGCTACGCTCGCTCGTCGTCGCACCTAATAGACCTAAACAGATTTTCGGGATTTTCAACTATCGGCATTTTAACTTTCAGGGTTTCGAACTATCATCAGTCATTTAATAATCGATCTTTCAAGTTTCGGTCTATTGGATATCGACATTAAGGATTTTCGGTATTTTAAAAATAGGTGTTTTATGAGTTGATATTTAGGTCGTATGTGTTATGAGTTTTTGGCATTTTAATACAATACCTACCCCTTTTGCATGAAAATAAATGAGTGCGTAAAAATATTTATTCTTATTGTTTTTGATTTTTATGTCTCAATAATATTAGGCGAATAGACAATATGCCTAATAAAATTATGCGAAAACAAATTAGTCTAAATGATAATTATGCTAATATAAATAGTATGCCAAAAAACAATTATGCGAAAGTATTATTATGACAAAACAGATTATGCCAAATTCGTTATGCCAAATCAAATTAGGTATAAAACAATTATGCGAAAACAAGGGATCCCCATAAGTATATGTGTCAAAAAAGTACCAAAACTTATCTTTTCACTTCGAGTCTTCCAAAATGATTCGAAATATAACGCAGTTAAGTCATTTTAGGAAAACTTCTTGAAAATTATAAAAGAAACTTGACAATATTACCTACCAATTTACCAAATTGTCACAAGCACTTTAGTTATTCCTACGAAAATTCATTCTAAAAAGACAAAAGCTTCGAGGACAGACGTAGAGAACCTAAAAACAACTTGCTGATTTCGCTTACAAAGAAATCCCGTGAATGAAGCGATCCTCTGAAAGCGGGAGGGCATGATTGAGGAAAACACGTTTTTCAGATTTTATACGGGGAAAAAGTAGTTCCGTTTGTCATGCGAGCTGGCATAAAACATTTGTTTTACTATTTTCTTAAGTGAATATAGCGTTTTCGTTGATTTGATTTCGAAAATCACTGAATACCTTATCGGGGGCACATAATAGATATTGCTACTTTGCCGCAACAACACAATTTTTTAACTAGTGTGAAGGGTAGCTGTCATTATCTGCTACCGCTGTTACTATTCTATCTTCATTGTTAATGAAAATAATGTCATTGTGAATGGATAAATAAAGTTATTATTATTATATTAAACGTATAAGTAATATTGTGAATTGTAGTAGAAATCGTTTGAAAACCCCAAAATGATGTCCTTAATTTGTCAGATCGTTATTGTTATTCATTAAATCATTTTAAGATTAAGGAAATAAAACATTCTATAGTCTGTCTAAAAAGTCAGTTTACATGGGTAATTTCAAGGGTAATTTTAATACCCACCCTATCAATACAGCAAATAATAATATTATAGTTTATATGTACAATATTGATACTTTGGAATAAAAATATTTATATTATTATAAAAGATGATAAGTAAATAAAAAACATTTGATTATGTAGACTGTACATAATCAAATATTTTTTAAGAACAGGATTACAGGAAAAGTCAACAAATAAAAAAATATTTCACAGCATTATGTACATACTTTTATTAACTTTTACTTGCCTATACAAAAAAAAGTTAAGTCGACAAATAAAAAGAAACCTGTCAATGCTTGTCCTGTATTCCTGTACTTAAAAAACATTTGATTATGTACACTGTACATGACTTAACTTTTTTTTGTATAGGCAAGTAAAAGTTAATAAAAGTATGTACATAATGCTGTGAAATATTTTTTTATTTGTTGACTTTTCCTGTAATCCTGTTCTTAAAAAATATTTGATTATGTACAGTCTACATAATCAAATGTTTTTTATTTACTTATCATCTTTTATAATAATATAAATATTTTTATTCCAAAGTATCAATATTGTACATATAAACTATAATATTATTATTTGCTGTATTGATAGGGTGGGTATTAAAATTACCCTTGAAATTACCCATGTAAACTGACTTTTTAGACAGACTATAGAATGTTTTATTTCCTTAATCTTAAAATGATTTAATGAATAACAATAACGATCTGACAAATTAAGGACATCATTTTGGGGTTTTCAAACGATTTCTACTACAATTCACAATATTACTTATACGTTTAATATAATAATAATAACTTTATTTATCCATTCACAATGACATTATTTTCATTAACAATGAAGATAGAATAGTAACAGCGGTAGCAGATAATGACAGCTACCCTTCACACTAGTTAAAAAATTGTGTTGTTGCGGCAAAGTAGCAATATCTATTATGTGCCCCCGATAAGGTATTCAGTGATTTTCGAAATCAAATCAACGAAAACGCTATATTCACTTAAGAAAATAGTAAAACAAATGTTTTATGCCAGCTCGCATGACAAACGGAACTACTTTTTCCCCGTATAAAATCTGAAAAACGTGTTTTCCTCAATCATGCCCTCCCGCTTTCAGAGGATCGCTTCATTCACGGGATTTCTTTGTAAGCGAAATCAGCAAGTTGTTTTTAGGTTCTCTACGTCTGTCCTCGAAGCTTTTGTCTTTTTAGAATGAATTTTCGTAGGAATAACTAAAGTGCTTGTGACAATTTGGTAAATTGGTAGGTAATATTGTCAAGTTTCTTTTATAATTTTCAAGAAGTTTTCCTAAAATGACTTAACTGCGTTATATTTCGAATCATTTTGGAAGACTCGAAGTGAAAAGATAAGTTTTGGTACTTTTTTGACACATATACTTATGGGGATCCCTTGTTTTCGCATAATTGTTTTATACCTAATTTGATTTGGCATAACGAATTTGGCATAATCTGTTTTGTCATAATAATACTTTCGCATAATTGTTTTTTGGCATACTATTTATATTAGCATAATTATCATTTAGACTAATTTGTTTTCGCATAATTTTATTAGGCATATTGTCTATTCGCCTAATATTATTGAGACATAAAAATCAAAAACAATAAGAATAAATATTTTTACGCACTCATTTATTTTCATGCAAAAGGGGTAGGTATTGTATTAAAATGCCAAAAACTCATAACACATACGACCTAAATATCAACTCATAAAACACCTATTTTTAAAATACCGAAAATCCTTAATGTCGATATCCAATAGACCGAAACTTGAAAGATCGATTATTAAATGACTGATGATAGTTCGAAACCCTGAAAGTTAAAATGCCGATAGTTGAAAATCCCGAAAATCTGTTTAGGTCTATTAGGTGCGACGACGAGCGAGCGTAGCGAGCGAGGAAGAGGTAAGGTTCCATTGCGACCAACAACGCACGAGCCGAGCGAGCGAAGCAAGCGTGCCGCGGCAGCGGCCGGCGAAGTGCCAGAACCGACCTGCTGGCATGTAACCCTCAATCAACCTTCGATTTTTTAAGCTTCGGGTTTTTGTATATTAGGTAAAATTTTCTTTCGTGATTTTAAACGTCGTGATTTTTTTGTTTATAAAAATATGCGTAAATAACATTATGCGTGTTTAAATTTATGCCAAAGAATATTATGTTTAAACAAGATTATGCTTAAAGTAGTTATGCTTAAAAAAATTATGCATAAGCTGTTATGACTAAATAATATTATGCATAAGCTGTTATGACTAAATAATATTATGCGTAAACATCATTCGGCGAAATCATATTATGCTATGACATATTATGCCTTGAAAATTTTATGCAAATACATAGGGAACCATACTTATGTTGTAAAACATATTGACTCGAAACAAGTGACCAACACTGACCTACAAATATCTTGTATCTATGTTTTTATTTTACTTTATGACAGCCAAATTAACAAATAGGTTTCCTAACGGATGGAGTAGCTTTTCGATATGCACAAGTGCTAGTTGGTAATTGAATAAACTATTTTGAAATTGAATTTCACTTTGCTACGCTGGCCGCAGTAGAGATTGAACGTATAGCTGTTGCACGTAAAATATATAGGTATTTAAACGGTTGCCAACTGTAAAAATATAAATAGTTCTCTTTGTTTAGTGTTTCACAATGACTTGGGACTCACGATACAAAAATATTAATGATATATTCTGTAGTTCCTGAGGAGCTCGATAGCCCAGCGATTGCGATCTGTCATGACCAATCGCAATCGCTGGTATGAGATGGGATCGCATGGGATGGGTGACCAAAAATGCATTATCTTGAGCTCCTCCGTGCTTCGGAAGGCACGTTAAGCCGTTGGTCCCAACTGCGTTTGCAGTCGTTAACACCTACCAATCCGCTTTGGGCCCGCGTGATGGGTTATGGCCCATCCTTCTTTTCCATCCATAAGGAAGGCCTGTGCTGGAGCTCTGGGGCAATAAAATTAGCTGATGGTAATTTAGTTCCTGATATTCGAATTGGATTCCAATTTCATGTTTCCAAAAACAATCACACACACTTTCGTATCACACCACTATCGCAAGTAAGGATATAGTGCTGGATTAAGGCTGACCGCAAATGCAAAAGTTTAAAATGTTTCACCGAGCCCCGTACATTATCGGCTTAAGACTTACCTTTTAAAGTCACATCTGTTGAGCCCCACGCGAGTTTCTAACAAAGCTTAGTAATGTCAATGAAATATTTATTGCGATTGAAATATTCAGCAAACTTGAATAAACTGAAATATACAACGTGTTAATGAATGAACCAACAATGAGAAAAACGTTTCTTTTGACCATCAAACTGAACTACTTTTACTATGGGACGAACTCTGAAAAGGCGAAACAAAAATCAGCTGTTTCGTACAAAAATTAATAACGATAATATCAACATTTATGAAACAACTGATTTTTTTTCGTGATTTCGGAGTACATATTATATATTATTATAGGACATATTAAAAGTTGTTCAGTTTGATGGTTCGAAGAAACGGTTTTCTCATTTTTGGTTCATTCATCAACACCGTGTATGTTACAGGTTTTTAAAAAGTAATTTATTCACGAAACTAAAATTACTAAAATCAGAGTATATAAAAATGATTATTACTATATTTTGCAGTATTTAGTGTTAAAACATTAATTATTCATTAATTTCTGAACATTTTAAAAGTAGCTTTATTAAATTCCATTTAGTTTGGCTAAGTTTAGTTTTGAAACGATATGCCCTTTAAATAAGATTATTTGAATACTGAATATTATAAAGTATCTCGAGCGTCTCCCGAGAACATTTACTAGATATATAAAAATAGCAATATTTTATATAAAACAATTCAGTCTGTAATTTTTTCCAATCTGCACCTACTTGTTTTCAAATAGTATGACTAAGATAACATACAAAATATTAGGTAATTTTAATACCCACCCTATCAATACAGCAAATAATAATATTATAGTTTATATGTACAATATTGATACTTTGGAATAAAAATATTTATATTATTATAAAAGATGATAAGTAAATAAAAAACATTTGATTATGTAGACTGTACATAATCAAATATTTTTTAAGAACAGGATTACAGGAAAAGTCAACAAATAAAAAAATATTTCACAGCATTATGTACATACTTTTATTAACTTTTACTTGCCTATACAAAAAAAAGTTAAGTCGACAAATAAAAAGAAACCTGTCAATGCTTGTCCTGTATTCCTGTACTTAAAAAATTTTTGATTATGTACAGTGTACATAATCAAATGTTTTTTATTTACATATCTTATATTCTTATATTTCATATAAATATTTTTATTCCAAAGTATCAAGATTTTACAAATAAACCATATATTATTTGCTGTATAGCTAGGGTGGGTATTAAAATTACCCTTGAAATTACCCATGTAAACTGACTTTTTAGACAGACTCTACTTCGTACTTATATTATAAATGTGAAAGTTTGTGAGTTTAGATGTTTGGATGTTTGTTCCTCAATCACGCAAAAACTACTGAATGGATTTGGTTCAAATTTGGCACACAGATAGTAGACAGCCTAGATTAAAACATAAAATCCTTTTTATCCCGATATTCTCACGGGAACGGGAACCACGCGAGTGAAACCGCGGGCAGCCGCTAGTAATAAGATAAAAATATAATCTTGGCTTTTTAGACCTCCACACGACTATTTTTTATTTTTTAGATATCCATCTACTATTTTAATTCAATACAGTCTGGAGGTCTAAAATGGTCTAAACTATTGAAATTCAGAGTTAACCTTTTGACTCTAAAGGTCAACTCTGAATTTTTCGCGCACTATATTAATATATTTTTGCTAAAAAGAAACAGGAAATTGTATTCTATATTTGTCTAGTCATCTTAACGATATAATATTTATTGGATCTCGTTCAGACGTCAAGCGATTTGTAATAGAATAAACAAAACGAAATGTATTTGATTACCATGTCAAAAGATGTTATTGAAATCGAAAGATGTAAGACGAACCTTAAATATTTATAGGTTTTCTTGACATCAAAGTCAAAGTGTTCAAAGGTTTTTTCGTATCGATTTAATGTAGTGAACAAACAGATAATTATCTCACTTCACTGACGTTTTCATGTAAAATAGACGGGATTATCTTAAATGAAATGTCCACAATTACTTACCACTTTTATGTATAAATTAGTATTGCAGTTGAAATTAAAGTGATTCCTTGACCGAAAGTGACGTCCTCAGAGGTTTTATTTTAATAAGTTGGTAATCAATTTAAATTACAATATTTAATAAAATTTACCGCGGTGCCATTTCAGTAAGGAAACGCCTTTATAGCTAATGTCTTCGATTTCTTTTAATGAGACATTAATTTTTTTTTACTAACTTTATGTCATGAGCAAAATAATGAACTCTTCTAGCTATAAATTGCCTGTATAAAAAGGAAAGTTTTTTTTTCATATATCTCATATTGCTTTGAATCGTCGCAAAATTACGAAACCAATTTTTATTTTGTATTTAGTTTTTGTTCTATCAAACTATTGAGTGCCGTGATACCAAATTTCTGTAAGACAAAGTTAATGTTTAATAATAGAAAATTTTGCAAATTTTGAAAAATAAACTTAAACAGTTTACAGCCTAATCGGTTTACTCCTTGGGTTTGTTTTTCTCAGATTGCGAAGATTGTTGATGCAGTTGCCACAGTGTTCATTTAATTAATTATTTAAGCTTTTTATCATTATTTAAGATTTTTATCATTTACCTATCTGAATGTAGTAGATATTTAATTTTAACTTACCTACCCATTGTGTGCAAACTTTTGTTAATTATTGTGATGGAAAATGACCTCACTTTAAACGTGGAGCTCATTTTTCAATGTTGACGACTCTGTATGAAATATACAGGGAGAAAAAAGCAGACCTTGACGACTTTCTTGCCGGTTCTTCTCGTTACAAGGTCTCCCGCTTAGGGTTTGCGAACCGATGGCGTAGCTTCTATGACATTCACAGGTGCTTGTAACAGCCTAGACTGAATAAATTATTTTGAATTTTGAATTTTTTGAATAAGTTTCTAAGCTTGTTGCAGCCATTTTACGACGTATCACATCCAATCACATTACATATTGTCTAAGTCTAAGTCTAGAGGCTAAACGGATACGTAAACAGAAAATGTACTACGATAGGTTTGTTTTGAGGAATAGAATATGTAGTTGTTAATTCTCAAATTTTTTCATTGCATACGAAACACATCAACAGTTTTCTAGTTGCTATAAAGGTACAAACAAGAAAAATATACGATGGAAGTTTCAGTGACATGAAAAATCTATTGTTTGAAAACGGAAAGTTAAAAATATCGGCATCATATAGTGGGCTATATCGGGGAGCAAATAATAATTTCACGTACGATCGGACAGAACAGTGTACCGTTTATCAAAATCACATCCGAATCGAACAGCGAACGGAAATAATTCCGCAAAATTCACGATACGGAAACACCGTTCGATATTCCGTTAAAGTCAACGGCGAGATTTGTGTGCCGAGTGGATTGGAGTCGCGCTGATCCGCTGCTGGGAACTTAAGCTTCGTCCACATTTACAGGATAATGTGTCGGGAAATCGGAAGTTGTATACGTGTATTGGTTTTGTGGCCACTTGAACATTACAGATCAGTTATTACTGTAATTATGATTTCGTAATGGGGTACTTATTTACATTCTAATGCCGCACAACTTTCGCCGAAAATTGACCATGTAAATGGCAATTCAACCTAGCCCGCAGGTGACTGAACAAAATTATTTGATCCGGTGCGGTGGCCAAAACTGGAACTACGTTATTGCATATTGTTACCTAGGTTACGCCATCAACTACATAGACGACAGCGACTCCATCACCTGCGATTCAATTTTGGAAGCGACTTGCTATTGCTAGGTGACTAAAGTCGATCGTCACAGGTGACTAAAATTGATCCATGTAAATAGCCCATAATATTCACAATGTGTAAAAACCATTCAATATTCCACACTAACATGCTTGGCAATGCAAATTTCGCTTTGTCTCGATTTTTGCAGCTTGTTTATGTAGTAGTTTTGACAAACAGGATTTTTTTTCCATAACTTATAATAAAGAAATAAAAAAAGTAAAACAACTATGCCCTCTGATATATAATGTAGTTTAACATATATTTTTTTGACTGCTGTAACTATAATATTGATGGAGAAAAATGCATTTAAAAAAGATGGAAAATCATGCTATGAGATATATATGAGCCTTAACTTTGACACAAACTTATGTGACCCGGTGACGTACACTGACAGTTTTCGCTGTGTCTATGGCGTAATTTAGGTAACAATATGTACATAATAACAGTTACTTCCATTTTTGGTCACCGGCTCAGATAAGTTTGAGTCATGTAGGTACTGTTAAAGGTGGTTAAAGTTAAATAAAGATGATGCGACCGAGCCTTAGACTAATCTTAAATAAAAACAAAACACTTGCGATCGGAACAAATCGCTAAAACTGAAAATCCTCGTACAACGTGCATGAAACCTAAGGCCCCAATACACCCGCCCCGCGGTACCGCAGGCATTTGCCGAACGCTCCGATCACTAAGCCTGGCCGTGATAAACAACCAATACTTGGGAATTCCGTTTTTACCCTCTAGGCTGTATTGTGTTTCTTTCGTTCCGTTCGCTGGCAGTCAATCCTGCTGCATCTGTGTATTAGTTTTTAGGGTTCCGTACCAAAATGGTAAAAAAGGAACCCTTATGGTGTGACTCAGTCTGTCTGTCTGTCTGTCACAGCTGGATATCTCGAGAACTACTAATGGTATCAACTTGAAATTTGGAATAGTTTAAGATGACATTTGCCAACTATTTTGCAAATAAGAAATAAATAAAAAAATTAATATCTTTTTTACAGCAGGGCCTGAAAAGGGGTCTTAAAAATTTGATGTAGAGCTACAAGGGCATGTGGGGTGTCATATGAAAGAACGCCGTTTGCACATTTTCAATCATTTTTTCTTTTTTTTTTGGATTGCATAGTTTTCGACTTATAATGAAAAATGTAGAAAAATGACCGTTCTCCCCCTTTATCTCCGAAGTTTGCAAAGAGAAAAATCTGAAACAATCCTATGTGATAGCAGTTTATATAAAGATTCCAGGAAAAATAAAATGATGTCTCAATATAGCACACTTTTTTAGAAATTATCAAATTTCTAAAAAAGTTAACATTAGTTCCACTATCGGTCAAGAGATGGCGCTGACCTAAAACTGCAATACTAATTTTATTATTCTACTCTGCAGTGTGGTTTAATGGTGCAATTATGCTGGTACGGAACCCTCGGTGCGCGAGTCCGACTCGCTCTTGACCGGTTTTTTATTATATTGGAAATAGCCAGTTTTGATATCAAAAATGTAAAAGGGTTAATATTTTATAATTTAGTTTGTAGCTAAATATTATGGCTGGATTAAAGTTAAAAAAAAGTTGGGTTGTAAAATCAAATCAAATCCTTGTAAAATTAAATTGCCATCTCATTGAAATTAAGCAAGCGATTGTCGATAAATCGCCCTAGTCGACTAAAGTCGCCTAGAAAATCGACCCGTGTAAATACCCTATTATTGTTTAAGAAAGGATACTTCTATAATAAATGCAAGAGAAATAAAGGTTCAATAAAAACGTCGAAAATGATTTGGTTTATCCCGCTATTATTTTGTAATTAATAAGCAAATAGAAAGTACCCAGACTGCGTTATATTTTTATTCCACAGTAATATTTTAAATCCTAATCCATAAGTATATTTGAATCCTAACCCGACGGGATCAACAAACCCACTCCGAGAAGGTTAAATCCGAATACAGAGGAAATGTTTAAGGGTTGTCAACGCAAAGCACATCGCAAAGTCGAGTTGAGTCAACAAAGCTTTTGTGACATCTCTATCATAAAAAAATAGTAGGTACTCGCTGAATGAAAATCTAATCGCTTTTGCAATTGGCGAAATTTTTGAAGTGATAACTTCTTTAGCGGCATTGTACACTTTTTTTGTAATGGGTAAAAAATGTTAAACTTGCGTCAGTCAGGGTCACGTGACCCTGATCGAAAATTCGTAAGACGGATGTAGCGTAGATAGCCGGCGCGGTGGCGGAAGTATCCCCCTCTCTTTCTACGGCGCGGCGAAAATGGCGGCGCGTCGTTTTGGCGATCGGTGGGTTGATTTTTCTGAGAGATAAACTTTTTAATGTAATATAAATTGTCATGTTTGTGTACGATAACGCAATAAATAAATATTGTATTCTATCTCATAAATGATAGTACTTTTATACTGATAATTAAAGCAATTCGTGCAAAATTATTCCCTAACCATTCCGAAATATCAAAAATGCACATCGTTAATATTCTAGTTTTCACTTCTGCCGGCACTCCCGGAGTGCAACCCGATTTTTTTTTATTTATAAGATATGAAAGACGGAGATTTGTAAATTGATATTATTTTTCAAAAATCACTTGTGTGTTGAAATCGTGTCGCAGGATTTTAGATTTTTTGGGAAGTATTGATACATTGTGCTTGCCACCCCTATCCTAATGATATTGGTTTTCCCAAGATATGCACACGTATTAGGTGGCGCACTTTTAGAGGATCAAGTCATTATCGTGAATATACATTGTTATGTAGGTATTCTGTTACCAAATTCGATCATCGAAAACCAGTTACCGAAAATTCATTATGAAAATAAGCTCTTTATTGATACCATCATTCAACGCTACAACGATTTCTGACTTATTTTTTTGATGACGCAGTAAAACACTTTTTTTGTGTTCTAATTTAAAACGTCAAAGAAATAATGCGCGCAGAAAAAACAGCACATATTGAACTTGAACGAAAGAAGAAATTAAGAAACAACAAGTTGTTTTGATCGAAAACTTTATAGTTTTCTTATCTTCATTACAATTTTGCACTCACAAGACGGTCAAAACTAAATTATATGGACAGTGACAGTTAACTCCGGATATCCCCAGCTTGAGTAATTGTAAAAAACATTATAAAGCTGTGTCTTGACACATACGCTTTACCGTTCAATAGTGCATGCCCCATTTTCTAAAAAAAAATATATAGCAGAAAGTTGAAAGGGAAAGACAAATATTGCATGCGTTTGACACAAGTTGAATTGAAAGTTGAAGTGACTCGGTAAAGACAGACCATATTAAACATATTGATGTTCCATTAGTAACCTAGGTAATAGTTGCATTCAGTGATAAGAAAAATGAAAAAATGAAAAAATTACAATAAAATAGAATCGCAGAATCGCAACATAACAAAGAAAGTCTGTGCCAGTTCCAGACATACAATTTAGCTGCGTCTCGGAGATACGATCGGAGTAAGTCAACAACATATAACTTGGTCGACATTCGACTGCGCATAATATTTGTAGTAAATTTTCGTGAATGTCATCTTGTAAAAATCGCCCTAACTAACTAACAATCAAGCGCGTGAAATCGCTTTTACTAACTATTTAGTTACAATATAACTAGTTAGTAAGAGCTATTTTCACGGTCTCGATTTTCACAGAATCACAGTTGGGATTCGACACAATTTGATGGCGTTCTTTTCCTAATTTTTTTGGTACCAAGATGTAGTTACGTACCACAACATACATATTTCCGAAACGCTAACTCAACGTACATATTTACCCAAAACAACCAGAACCTATCATGTAGTAACAAACAAGCAGAAATAATAAGTCATTTACACGGGAAAGCTACACCTCTCAGATGGGGTTGGCAACGCAAAGCTAATCGCAGATGGCGCCAGCGGCGATCTAACCGCTATCAATACTTTGATTGGTTAAAATATACCACAAATGACATTTGATATTTGAAACAACCAATCAAATGTATTGGTACAACCGCTTGTGGCGCCATTAGTTCCTCAGTTTCCATCCCCATTGAATACAGTTGACTGTGATGTATTAACACTCAAAAGATTTACTAAAAAGCAATGCATCCAATTAAAAGATAGGACTGTTGTAAATATCATTAAGCCCAGCTACCGTCCAGATAAGATCAGCAGTCGACAATATAACTTAGGCGACTATGTTTGTGTGCTGTGGACAATTTTCATGGAGATGTCATCCCATATAAAGGGTTACCGTGTTTACCCCTTTGTTTCCTCGTGACAGCTTATTGGGAATAAATTCACCGGCTTACTGTTCAGTATGTCAGCTTGCTTTACTTTTTACGTAGTTGGAAAGCTCTTTAGCTCTAGTATCAAATGTTCAACTCGACATGAAATAGTCTTTCACACGTGTAATGGGAGAATATAATGTATGTAACGGATATTGACAATATTATCCTCACTTTTTTACTGCTTATGGTAGAGAAATGTTTGGTAGATGTAGGTACAATGAAATACAGATACAATATTTTATTCAGAATAACATCTTACTTTCTGTTGTGCGTTTCCAAGTAAACTAACTTGATTAAAAATCAACTATCTAAAATTTTAAAGACGGTATAGCTAGGGTTTCCTAGGATGACGGTGCCGTCATATTTCGGCTGCATTTTAGCTGCGTGGAAGGTTGTCTATGTAAACAATACGGCGCGGTTTTCTAGAGAGTGGTGCTGGACACCGTAAAGTCAAATAGTCTTTTTACTTACTTACTTATCACCAGTTTAGTATCAGTTACTCAGTGGTTAATGATTTTGGGATACAGCGCTTCCACCGGCTTATCACAAAAAGTAATCGCGATAATCGGACGCAATTCATCGTTCAATTTACTTTGTTATTGAACCTCATTCGTGGGTTAATAGTGTCACGGAGTGGAACGAACATCGTCTGCTCACCGCGATTGTTTTTATGTAAATAGGCTAGCAGTTTTTAATGCTTCTAATAGCTACTATTACCACTGCTACTATACAGAGTGTCCGAAAAGTTTGTCACAAAATGGGAAAATACCTTAAGTATTGAAAATAGGAAATTTTATTGGAAGAAAACTACATTTCGTTCTTTAAATATAATTGGAACTGCATTAAAAGATTTTTAAAAAAATCGCCTGCCTTAACCAGGAATCGAACGCCCCAAAAACGAAAAAACTAAATATTTACTTTTGCAATACCAATCGAAAGGGTAACAACTCATAAGGATTATTTTTTCATAAGTGACACAGCATCTGAAACAAAAGGAACAGGTACTATGAAATTTAACATTTTAATTTTACTTATTACGGAATGTATCAATTTGTATCGAATCGTATGCGATTTAAAAAAAAATCTTTGAATGCAGTTCCGTTTTATTAAATATAATGAAGTTTCTTTCAGTAAAATTTCCTATCTTCACTATTTAAGGTACTTTCCCTCCGTGTGAAAAAGTTTTGGGACACCCCGTACCTATAATAGAACATACTAGCGTACTATAACAAAGTCTGTTGAAAACTTTTTTTAAACTGAACATAACATTTTACAGAGCTACCACGTATTTTTTAGAAATAAAGTAATAAGTTATAAAGCTTAATTATACAATACAAAGATATTCTAAGACAGAAAAACAATTACCGTTAACGAATAATTGTTAGAGCTTGATGAATTCAACAACGAGGGAAACGAACTTATTTTAAGTGCCTACATTCATAGCGTAGGCGTCTATTGGGGAACACCATCAATTCTGTTGACTTCGATAAAGTGTGTTCTTATTCACGGAGTTTTGTTAAATAACCGCTATTAATTACCAATAGTATTGGGTGAAAGGTTTCGCTGAAATTGATTTTGAAAGGCCACGGTTCATGTTGATGTTTCGGTATGGTAACGAAAAGGTTAACATCATTGACGTATTCACTAGATGTTTTTTTAAAGGAAATCATATTATTTATTAATGTTTACGAACGGTATAATGTTAGGATTTTTTAGGGTTTCGTACCCAAAGGGTAAAAACGGGACCCTATTACTAAGACTCCTCTGTCCGTCTATCTGTCTGTCACCAGGCTGTATCTCATGATAACTAGACAGTTAAATTTTACACAGATTATGTAATTCTGTTGACGCTATAACAACAAATACTAAAAACAGAATTATATAAATATTTAAATGGGGCTCCCATTCAGCAAACGTGTGTTTTTCCGTTTTTGGTACGGAACACTTCGTGTGCGAGTCCGACTCGCACTTGGCCGGTTTTTTGTCTGTTGACGCAGCACTTAAGTTTTATATAGTGTTTTTTTTTATAAATAGATACGCGTTCAAAGCTTCCACGTGAATTAAAAGCTTTAATATTTTTTTTACATCAGATGAGGCCATTATGAAAAACTTACTAGTATCACAGAATAAAATTATAGTATGCTAGTATATAAAACATAATTATCAACAAAAAAAATATTTTACACAAGCTTTGTCATGTTATATTGTAATTATCATATGCGTAAGCTTATAAGCCTGTAAAGGCGATACAACAATGATTTATAGGAGATAAATATTTTAAAGAAACATAAAATCTTTGTCAGTATTGTAGTAAATGATCATAAACTTAATAATCCACTTAAATTATTTACCTCTACTTACTTACAGAAAGGCGTGTCAAACCACCAAACTACAAAAAGAAAATACCTAAAGAAGTTGTCTCAACATTTTATTGTAAAAAAAATAACCTAACTATATCACTGTATCATGAATCCTTATCTCTCATAGACAAATAAAATAACAACCGCTTACAGCCACTGCACAAACTCCCTAAGCTTTAAAAAGCACTCTGTCATATCGATAAATCACAATAATAAACAGCAAATAAATTGAAACTGCCTGTTTGCGCTGTGTCTCAGCTCAAAGTGGTACTGTCGTTTTTCCAATAGATTTGAACTAACAAGACAAATACGATACCAGGTTCCCTTTTGATCATATTTTGTCCGCAGTCTCTCGGATAAAGAGGAAATTCGGACAAAGGAATTGCCAATTCAATTTCGTTGTCTTGGCATTGATAGCTCAATTATTTATATTCACATTAATTATTATTAAACTCTTTGTAAGACTTATAGCAAAATTGAAACTATGGATAGGGCTCATAATTACGATATTTTTTTTTGTACAGAAGCAATTCTGAAATCGCGAAAAAAAATAGCCATTTCATACATTTAAGAAAAGTTTTTTTTGTTTATAACGGCTGTTTTTTTTCGCTTAAATAGATTAATGGTTTTGATTTATTTAAATTACACGTTGTATATTATGATGATGGCTAACACTATTCATAGTTTTTTTTATTCAAATTAATTTACATAATAGGGAACATGCATCATTTTTTTTTATCAAAATCAAAAGTATAATGCGTGAGAAAATCAACTGTAATATTAAAACTTTTCTCTTGTGTTTTTTTCTCGTGATATAATTACTTGAAGTTAGCACGCAGCAGCACCCGCTGAAAACGCTCTATACAAAAAGGTCAACATTTGTGACGTCACTCATGTCACGTTTCAGTGCATTAGTATGGAGTTAGCCAAGAATTTTCAAATATCTCCCTAAATATTGCGTTTAAGTACATATGTGTCATACAAAATATTATTTCTTATTTGATGTTCTATCCGACTGTCAAGTGCATTATATCCGAAAACGAAAAAAAAAATCGTTATTTTCCCTTGTGTGATAAAACTAAAGTAATACATTTTATTTTTTATTTTTCTGTTCCATCATGTTTTTATACGTGTCCGCAGCGATCAAGCTCAAATTTATCAAAATCGGTGACTTATGCATGTTCCCTATTAATATACTTACGTAATTTTTTCACAATAAAATGTTGAGACAACTTCTTTAGGTGTTTTCTTTTTGTAGTTCGGTGGCTTGACACGCCTTTATTTAAGTGAGTAAAGACCAGGGTTGGCATGATTAAAACAAGTTGTTTTAAAACACGTGTTTAAAACAGTGTTTAAAACAATCTGAAATAAATCAATGTTTTTTTATTAACTGTTTAAAAACACAGTTTAAAACAAGTTTTAAACAATGTTAAAAACGTTTAAATAAAAATCAAGGTTTAAAACTACGTTTAGTTGAAAATGAATGGTGATTTTCGTAAATTAGTGCACTTTTATCACAAAAGTGCACAAAATGTTTAAAAACTTCTCGCTGAAAATAGATAGAATGACAGTTTAAAAGTTTAATTTTATTGGATACCTTTTGCCAAGATGACACATCTTAGCTAAGTATTAGCCTTTTTAATACTGATTAAAAAAAAGGACCGAAGACTGGTCCCTGTCGAAAACTGTTGATTATTTAAATCAGTAGGGGCAATTGTTTTTTTTTTCTAAACAAATTCCCAGTGGCCACCACTTGTGGCGTATGGGAACTTTAAAAAAAAACAGTCTCCACCAGTGGAGTGGAGGTGAAACTGGTGGTGGCTACTAGGAATGACCGCTATTTATTGGGGTTTCCCCTATTATAAAATGAACATCAGAACAGAACCCTTGTACATAGGTAATAGGTATACCTATTTACAAGGTGTATGTAAAGCGTTCAGTATGGGAGTTCAGTATTGTATTGAAATAAACAATAAATGTTTATCAACTGATTGTATTTGAAAATAGTCTAGAAATGAAATATAGGTCTTATGATTTGAAATTAATATTTTTAAAGTAAAAAGTAAAAAACCAAAAACACTTGTTTAAAACATTTTGAACTGTTTGTTTTATAAAATAAAAAATGAAAAATTCCACCCCTGGTAAAGACCAATAATTTCCACTTACTACAAAACTGACGAAGTTTTCGTAGGTTTCTTTATATTTATTGACTTCTATAAATAATTGTTAATGTGGTAAAAGTTTACGATAAATTACACTTTAACATTTTCAATGTATAAAAAAAGAGTTTTATGCTTAAGGGTCCTTAAGAAACTTAGGTATATTCTTGGAAAGCATAGTCATAGTACCTAGTATGGGTTGCCATTACGGCCAGAGGGTAAATTTTATAAAAGATTCATCATCTAAATATCAAAGTTTCTGAGTTTGAGGCAACAAATGGCAGTATTCAATACCAAAGAATGAATTATATTAAGTAAGTTACTCTTAAATTTTTATTTACACTACTATGAGTTTCTTGTTTTTTACTTTTTATGTGTAATCAAAAGTACCCTATATTTGATTACACTTAAAAAAACTTCAAAAAAGGATACTTACAATTATATTATTCATCTATACAGAAATGTTAAATAAACACTATTGAAAATTGCCTGAATATAAAATAAGAGCAATCCAAAATTTAATGGACACTCACGAGTCCAAAGTGCTGTCAAGTGCTTGTTAATTGTCATCTGACCACATTTCAAGTGTTGGTTAAATAGGTAATTTGTTGCATTTATTTCGATGTTCATCAAAATATTTAATTTTAATCTTTTAAATTTGAAAAAAAGCTTACAGTTTAGACTGTAACCTTAGTACTTGCCGAAAGTAGTGGCAACGTGGTGAATTTTATTTATTATTGTAATTATAATACACAATTTTAAAAACCTTTACGTGGAACTATAATATTTTAAGAAAGTATTATTATATTCCCTCGTAGTCATTGCTCGTAGTACATAACAAAACTGCTAAAATTGGCCGTTTTTGACCCTTTCATATCTTCTTCTACGAATATGGAATAGTGATAGTTTTATATAAACATTTTCTATTAACAACTTATTAAATAAAACATCTGTGAGAGCGCCACTTTCGGTATGGGATAGATTTTTAATAGATTCACTTCACTTAACACGCCTTAATGTATTTTTTTATGTTACCTAGCACAGGTCCTTCTACACCTCTATTTAAATGGCGAATCATCCTTTGAATGCTAAAACTAAATGACATGTAATTTAAAAATAATGTAATATCAATTTCAAAAGATACTGAACGTTCAAATGTAGCTGGTCCTATCACCAACCAAACTGAGTAACCTATTAATTAATGTACAAACAATCGGCAACGGAAATACTTGAACATAATTTAGTTTCATTATGTCCTAATTATGATTAAGTGCCATAAGTTACTCACCATCAGCCTATTAACGTCTACTGCTTACATACATAGGCTTACATAAGTTACTGATGACGATATATTAATAAACATCTTGTCATAAATAGAAAAGTCGCTGAACTGCTATATTACTAATGAAAAAATAAATAATGTCAATTATATACGAAAGTCGCTTGTATTCTACACATACCATACATTACTACTACCATACACTACACATACTCTTGGAAAACGAACCCGGCACCCCTGCGTCTTACACGTGTGGACGAACTACTGGACCACAGAGGTTGTTAAAATTCATACAAGTTCCAATTATTTTGCCATTATGCAAGAAGGTCTTGGGTGGATAGCTCGTAGGCAGATATCCGTTTCTAAAGATTTTTGTATCCGTTAGCACAAAGTTTGACGAAACAAAAGTTTATTTAGATCGTTTTTAATTTGCCAAAAATAAGTAATACAATTTGAAAGCATTTATAAAACACCTACGATTCAAGTTAAACTAATACAAGCATTTTTCACATTTTAATAATCTCATTGACCACATAATTTTTTAGGTACAAAATTCAACGCTCTGCAGAAATTCAAGCACTTACCAGAAATATATTTCAATGTTACATAAAACTCGAAAATTGTTGCCTTTAAAACGTTTATACAAAGAATGCTTTTGACATTTCAATTATGGTTTATCTTTTAAGTTGCTTTTATCGCAAAAGCCTTCGAACGTCGACGCGGGCGATGGCGGCCCGGATATGGATGTTCATAGATTATTTTTACCATAAATTCAAAGGAAAATAGATTTGAAATGCTTTAATTAAAATCTGTGATCAACGGCACTTTTTTGTTTTATGATTTCCTTTCACTGCCAGATCTAACGATTTAAATCTTTGTTCTCTGCTGTGTGTCCGGAAAAAATGTTTTTGTTTGTCTGAATACTTAGAGTAAGACGCGCTTCTGTCCCAGTCTGAATAATAGTTTCTGTGTTTGAAATTACAAACGGAGAGTTAAAATTATGATTGCTTGATTAATGTATAAATCAAGTGTCATATTTAAGATCGCGATTTGGTAAATAAACAAATATATTTGTAATGTCCTCTTTCAAAACCAGGAAAATAATCAACATCATTAAAATGAACGTAAAGGATACATTCAATTTTTAAATACTGTTCAGTTATAATGGGAAAAAAAGCTTTTGTTACTTTCGTGAATAAATAACGTCATTCCCATTGTTTATGCATGGCCTGTGCCATTCTCGCGTCAATCTGAATTATTATTAAGGGTGGGTTTCCGGGGTTTCTCTGTGTATTAAGGAAAGGGACGACTAAAATCAAACACATTTTAGGGAAGAATATGTTTTCGATTTTGCACAATGTTTGGAAGCAAGGTAAATCAAATGTGATAAAAAGAAACATTGGGTTTTTCGACAATCCACTGACAATACTGAATATTAAATTGTTTTTTGTACCATTTTTGTCGGTTTTTTGTACCATTAAATAAAAAGTTTGCAAAAATATACTAAAGTAGGTAACTATTTAATAGGTAAAATTGTTCATTTATACACAGTCCTACAGTACTAATATTACTCTAATATAAAAATCTATTATAGAAAAGAGAACATTGTCAGAATAAAAAAGTTGGTACCTATTAAAAACAATTTCTCAATGCCTTGATGTGGCGGTATTTTTTAATAAACCTATGTAAATTAAAATATTAGAAAGTAAATACTGTGAATAAAACTATTATAAACACCACCAAATACCAACTAAATGACTTTATCAGAGTAAACCTAATCATAAACACATTTTAAACTAAATACATACATAGTTCCTTTACACTATAGGTATAATCATAATGAAAAAATAATTAGAAACTACGATCTGTCTTGACGTGGAAGTGCACGGTGTAAATGACCTGGAAACTGGAAATCTCTTCCGACGTCTATTGCAAACCTTGACACTATCGCACAACAACTTACTCAACAGCGAACGATACTAACTATATAAAATCACAGTAGCAGCCAAACAGTATCATTCAACAGTGCAGTCTCCAACCATGAGAAGTACCCTTCTGGTAGTCTTTGGCATTGTTGCCTTGGCAGCAATCGCCACAGCCAAGGACCTCAGGGAACCGGGAGATGCCGACTTAGAGCCGGCAGCGTCCCACCACGGAGGACACTGGGATAAGGGTGGCGGCCACGAGCACCACGGCCATCACCATCACGACCACGATCATCATGACCACAAGGGTCACAAGGGCCACCATGAACATCACCATGGACACAAAGGACACCATCACCATGAAGGTCATAAAGGCCATCACGGCGAACACGGCGGCCACAAGAAGCATCATCACCACGATGACGGCTACCATCATCACCATCATCACGGCGAGAAGGGCGACCACGGTCACGGCCACGAGGAACACGGCCACCACCACAAGGGACACGACACGAAGGGACACCATGAAGTCGACAAACATGACGAGTTCAAGAAGGACAAGCACTTCCATGACCACCACGGTAAGAAAGGACACCATGAGCATCACGGAGGCCATCACCATGAAGGTCATTACAAAAAGGGAGGTCACCACCATCACGGACACAAGCATGGCGATCATCATGAGCATCATCACGGCAAGGGTCATCACCATCATCACGGGGGTCACCATCATCACCACAAGGGTCATCACGGTGATGGCGGTCATCACGAACACCATCACCATCATCATGATCATGGCAAGAAGGGAGGTCATGAGCACCACAAGCACCATGACTACAAGAAAGGTCACTAAGGAGTTAATTAAGCCCTTGTTACTTGTTGATTTGTTACAGTATTTTGTTTTTTCTTTTCTTGTTAACTATTTTGTAAAGAGGTTTCGATCTATAACCACAAGGGTTCATCCACATTTAAATACTGTATCATCCATCATTCATATTTCTCTCCTGAACTGACTATGTTTTTGTGTTTTCCCTTCATCAAAGGAAAGACTGAAAGTTTGTTATAATTTACTAAAAAGGATTTTCAAAACCAGTTATATGGTTTGAAGTACAAACTAGCTATAATTATTAATCTGATTTTGTTACTCCTTTTTAATTTGAATAGGCACAACTGTTTTAATTAGTACCTAAATAATTGTTTGTTACTTTTTCTTCATCGTTTTTGTTATGAAAATAAAAGATATATAATTTAATATTTTGTTTCCGTTTATTCAATAATTCATATAACGCCATTGTAGTTTCTGAAACCAATTACGACCAAATCATTTAATATCTATCATGTATATATCTACGACGATATTCTATCATCGTTCAAATCATAATATTTATCAGAAAATACAATACTTTCGATTTCCTTTTTAAAAACTAACACTTCATTACCACAAAACTCTCATAACTTGTTGAAAAGTTTCGTGCAAAATAAACAAATTTTAAATTTAGAACAATAATTATTTTATGTTTAATAATACCTATAAAACGGAAAAATATTGTAAATTCAACAATCTAAATCTAAAACTGAATAATAAATTATAAGAATTTGCAAATGCTATTTGGGCAATACTTAATGATTTATAGGGCTTTGTAAAATATAAGCAAAAAACGCAAAGAACGTGCAACATCTATTAGAAAATTCAGAATAAGGCTAGAGTGGCGCCAAATATTTACAAATAAAAACTTCTGAATATTAAAATTATTCCATATTTATTCAGTAGCTACAACAATTGTGAACGACTTTCTAGACGATTTCTTCAAAAATAATGAATTATCTGATAAGTTTTTTTTTTATAAAGTAGCGACATGTATTATGTATTGTAGATGATATCTTTAATACCTAGACCTACTATTATTTATTTTGTAATTATACTCATCGCACCTGCTAGACACTGGACAAAACAACAAAAAAATATTTTAAAGCTAATGGAAATGAAATATTTTAAGGCTACATGGAAATCGAAATTGATAAATGACGATGACAGACACGTCGTGTAAGCAACAATTTGTTTGATTTGCCATCTTTTTGCAATAATGAAATCGTATTATTTTTTATTACCTGGGTAAAAAAATATTTCTATTTATTAGTATACTAGAGACCCGCCCTCGCTTCGCTTCGGTTCCTTACTTTTTGGCCAAATGCAACCGTCCAACAACACCCTAAAAGAAAACAAATACCTTACAGTCGTGACCTCCATTCACTCCAAAAGTCGGTTTCTGTCCCGTTCGAGTCCCGTCCCGTCATCGATGTAAGAAACGTGCGTGAATTTATTTTTGCGCGCGTTTTATTTGCGACAGCTCCTAAGATATTCATTTAAATGGTATGGTGTAAAAAGTTAAAATAATGTGCATAACATGCTTAAGGTAACTAACGTATTTAAGTTGATAAGAATTAATACTGTAGTCTTCTAAATGGCTTTCCAAAATCCTGCATTGTAAATGACAATTTTTTTAGAATACATAATGGGTATTATGCTATTCATAAAAGATAGATCTACAAAGATCTATAAAAGAGGAACAACTGTTGTAATAATGTAATTGTTACAGCTCAAAAGGTTTAAGCAGCATTTTCGATGCAAGCTCCCAGTCGGCTTAATTTTTCCGACATCTTCAATAATTATCGTCATATTTCTACCAATTTACATAAAACCTCAACTTATTAATTATATATTAACCTTCCTCAGGAATCACACTATTATTTAGTGAAAACCGCATGAAAATCCTTAAAGTAGTTTTTGAGTTTATCGCAAACAGACAGACAGACGCTACACGCGTATACTTTCGAAAACTATATTCGAAAGTAGGGCATTTATGCCCTTTTCCTGACTTGCATAATTTTCGCATGCATCTGTCCCGCAAGCATTTTGCCCGTTTCCTTTTGACTTAGACGTATAACAATAAAAACTTCTAGAATACTGTACCTTTACTCAATTAAGAAAATAATCATAATTACAGTTTTTTGCAGAAGAAAAAACATAATTGATAGAGGTAGAAATAAAAACCGGTCAAGAGCGAGTCGGACTCGCGCACCGAGGGTTCCGTACAATCATAAATATATTTGGGTATGTTACTTTAGTACAGTCTTTAAAAAAGTAGGATAAACGGCAGACAGTTGGAAGGGCGAACAGGCGGACAGTTAATTTACAAATCTTAACCACAGCTGCTAATGGTGACTGAAAAACACATTGCAAACTGTTTATATTACTAAGTAGGAACTTATTCTTCGTTTATTCGTACGGCAAATAGTAGCTAATTATATTAGAACCAGCCACCAATTATTATTGTAGTATTAGGTTGCGCCATCTCTTGACTGATAGTGGAACTATTTTTTTTCCGTAAGTCAGCATTCTTAGGACAGCGCCATCTGTTGACTGGTAGTGAAACTAAAGATTTTTTGTTTGTTTTTTGATTTTCTAAAAAAGTGTGTTATATTGAGACATCGTTTTATTTTTCCTGTAATCTTTACATAAACTACTATCACATAGAATTATTTCAGATATTTTTCTTTGCAAACTTCGGAGATAAGGGAGGGGGGGGGGAACGGTATTTTTTTACTTTTTTCATCATAAGTCGAAAACTATGCGGCCTAAGAAAAAGGAAAAAAATGTTTAAAAATGTGTAAACAGCGTTCTTTCATATGATACCCCACATGCCCTAGTCACCTCACTTCAAATTTTTAAGACCCCTTTTCAGTCCCTGTTGTAAAAAAAATGTTATTATTTTTATTTTTTTCTTATTTGCAAAATAGTTGGGCAAATGTCATCTTAAACTATTCCAAATTTCAAGTTGATACCATTAGTAGTTCTCGAGATATCCAGCTGTGACAGACAGACAGACTGAGTCACACCATAAGGGTTCCTTTTTTACCATTTTGGTACGGAACCCTAAAAAAGGTTTCTCACTAATAGACGTTGCAAAAAATCGAAACTTGATAACGAAATTTACAAAAGTAGAGACCTAATACCATATTTAATTATTAAATGTAAGAAAAGGTCCCAAATTAATTTGTTAGCACTGCACAACAAAAGGTATTCAACTCAGATACAAAGTGTCAAGGTCAAAGCCGTACGGTGACAATGAAAGTGATACCAAACAGTTCCGATTCAGTGACGATGATGAAATCACAGAAGATTTCTTTAACCTCGAGACTGAAAGATGACATTTCCGAACAAGATTCAAGGTCATACGAAGACAATACACTCACAGAGCTAGAATATTTGCAGCTATATGTGTAATCATTAAAATTGATGGGGAAATAATGAGCGGAAACTGTTTTTCGACCGCTTGTACTTATTGTTTGAAGCGCGTCATTTTTACACAACTGCCCAAAAAGGAATGTATATGTATATGTGAGTTTCTTTATTCTGCCATAACATTCAAAATCCTGAATTGATTTGGATGTATGAGATATCGTTAAAATCCTTATAGCATTCCGAGTGACACTGGCTATATTTTTTTTTGAAAAAAATAATATGGCGACTATACGACGCCACTTTCAAATGTGAAAAAAAAATATTTTTTCTTCAATTATTACAATATGGGCATAAAATGAAAGGCCTTGATGAGCACACTCCAAAACTATATAATTTATTACTAAAATGTGTAAAATAAAAATAAATAAATTAAAAAAATTATTAAAAACACGACTGCCCTGTCGGGGGACCTCTCTGATCAAACATTAGAATAGAATAGAATAGAATATTTCTTTATTTGCTTAAAAAGTGGTAAGTATAAAAGATGTTACAATGTATATGAAGCCGCACACTTTTCTCCAGATACTGGCATGCAAATATAATTAATTACATATTATTATTTACTTTAATAGCAATTAGGGCTTGGTATTCGAATATCCGAATATTCGTATTATCCGAATATTCGCCTCATTTATCATTCGAATCATTTCGAATTTATCATTGTTACATAAAACGGTCCCCCGACTGCAATAACACTTGTTATTTAACTTTTTAGTTCGTTTTTGACAAGGCAGTCGTGTTTTTTAATCACGCTCTGAACTTCACTATCAATGATAGGTATTGACTTGGATAGCTTCTTATAAAACAAAACTCAATTTTGTTTTTGATACTCGTAGTTCGCCTTTCTTCCACCCTTCAATTCTTGAGCTTGGTTGTATGACTTCCTTTCTGAAGCGTCTTCATCTCAGGAATTCACTGGATGTGGGTAGGCAGGATTGATCATCGTAGTCATTTAGGGAGCCCAACCCAGCAGTGGGCATCATGCGGCTGGCCGTGATAGAAAAGTGGCTTTTTCTAGTTCAAATTTGACATTTTCTTGGTCGCCACCGATCATTTTCAATACGAAGTCTGAGAGGTTGCTGCAGATTATACAGTGTAGCAGAATTAATAGCTTAATCAGAATATGGTAGATAGGGACTATCAAACTGAACAACTTTTACTATAGAACCAACTAGAAATCGCGAAAAAGAATCAGCTGTTTCGTACCAAAATTAATAACTGTATGAAACAGCAGATTTTTTTCGCGATTTAAGAGTTGGTCCTATAGTAAAAGTTTAGTTTGATGGTCTCTATCTAAAATATCCTGGGGCCCTACCGGCTAACTTTTCGAACTTCGACGGGTCTGCCGAGCTTCAACTTAAAACAGAGAAATCAAAGAAAGGAATTTCGTATAATACGTATTGTCAAAGTTATTTGGAAGATATCGATGTTCGTAAAACATCATGAATTGGGGTTCGCTATTATGGCCCAATTGGGGCTCGATATATCAGTTTTAATTTGAAACCCAGCAGACATTTCGAAGTTCAATGCGTTAGCCGGTACGGCCCCTGGTTTAGCTATCAATTCTGTCACACGTTGTACCGTTTGGAAGCAAGGCAGTGACGATGTCGTTAAGTGTAGTCCATTTCTTAATATTCGTTTCTCTATCGTTAATTTACTTTTTGTTCAATGAAACCAATATACTGCGAACTTTTATATGGTTCATGGAGCCAGGTAAAATACAATGCTAAAATTTTATCCCATTCAAAACCCTCGGGTAAACGAATGCTCCTATAAAACTGAATAGGCGTAAATGTGTTCAATATTTTTCACTTCCTGTATATTTTTCTATTACGTAGCGCTATTGAGCATCGGGATTTTGTTGTTTTAATTACCTTTTTTCACAATTACTAACAATAACTAATCAAGACTAATTTTAATCTTATACTAAAAGAAATTTAATGTTGCAGGGTGATTTTTTAACAGTACACAAAAGGATCATGCCGCATTCTGGGCAATGATGCGCATTAACTATACATATCTGTGACAGACTCATGTCATGTCAAAAAGGGGTAGATAACAAAATGTCATATAATAGGAAAATGTAACCCCAAACAGCTCCTTGAGATTGAAATTTCTCTTTTTTCCCGCATTATATTTTAATGATATTCTTCCCACGCAATCACTATAAAATAGTATTTTGGTAATTTCATCAAAGCGCATCATGGCCTAGCTTGTATAGTAAAATCGGCATAATCCTTTATGGTGTGGTTTAGACAGTCATACTCACTTTGTCTATGGGACCAACTTAATCAGAGCCTAAAATATAATCAGCTGTTCCATACATTTTGATCGAGTAGATATTGACGTCTTCTATGGAATAGCTGATTATTTTTTTGCTCTGATGAAGTTGGTCCCATAGACAAAATTTTTCCGTTTGACGGTCTAAGGACGTATACAGAAAGAGAGCTAGCAGTCTACCGGCGCTTATTTCGCTATTCTAAAATGGACAAGCGCTGATAAGCCGTATACAGAAAGAAGAAGCTGGTGGCCGGCGTCGATCTACCAGCGCTTATCGGCGCTAGTCCACGCAGGTAACCGGTGCAGGCATTTATATGAACAAGCGCCGATAAGCGCCGAACGTCGCCGACAATACCAGCTTTCTTTTTGTATACGGCCTATGCCACCCCACAAAATTAGTGTGCTGTTCAAAAATCATCTTGTATTTTATTTCTAATCAACAGAGTAGAAGTGTCAAATATTTGTTAAATAATTTCTGAGTATTGTTAAAATATTCAATTGGGTAGCGAAAAGTTCATTAACGCTACTACACAGTCACGGTCACTAAACACACGTGGCAAAAAAGTTACCTTTGCGATACAATGGCAGAAAAAGGGTTCATTGTCTTAAAAATATCTTTAAAAACCTTGACAAGTCTGTTTTGGCTCTGATTAAGTTGTCCCCTATGGGCCAAAAAATAATGAGCTGTTCCATACATTTTGGTGGAGTAGATATTGACGTCTTCTATGGAACAGCTGAATATTTTATTTAACGCGTTTTTATTGGGTTGCTTTCTCGTTTGTTTGTTTTTTTATGCTCCGATAAAGTTGGTCCCATAGACAAAGTTGTTCAGTTTGACGGTCAAAGCCACACCACAAAATTTGTGTACTGTTAAAAAAACATCGTGTTTATTTCTAATCAACAGAGTAGAAGTGTCAAATATTTGTTAAATAATTTCTGAGTATTGTTAAAATATTCAATTAGGTAGCGAAAAGTTCATTAACGCTACTACACAGTCACGGTCACTAAACACACGTGGCAAAAAAGTTACCTTTGCGATACAGTGGCAGAAAAAGGGTTCATTGTCTTAAAAATATCTTTAAAAACCTTGACAAGTCTGTTTTGGCTCTGATTAAGTTGTCCCCTATGGGCCAAAAAATAATGAGCTGTTCCATACATTTTGGTGGAGTAGATATTGACGTCTTCTATGGAACAGCTGAATATTTTATTTAACGCGTTTTTATTGGGTTGCTTTCTCGTTTGTTTGTTTTTTTATGCTCCGATAAAGTTGGTCCCATAGACAAAGTTGTTCAGTTTGACGGTCTAAGCCACACCACAAAATTTGTGTACTGTCAAAAAAACATCGTGTTTATTTCTAATCAACAGAGTAGAAGTGTCAAATATTTGTTAAATAATTTCTGAGTATTGTTAAAATATTTAACTAGGTACCGAAAGGTTTATTAACCTACTACTACAGTCACGGTCACTAAACACACGTGGCAAAAAAGTTACAGTGGCAGTAAAAGGGTTCAGTGTCTTAAAAATCTCTTTACAGACCTTGATTCTTCATGAGAATTAACTAATTGGGTGACTGGAAATAATTAAAGGCGACTGTTAATGGGACCCTTAAATACTAAATCAGGCAGCTGTCTATTTTTGGACGACAAAATAACTAAACGGACGACTAATAATTGTGGATTACAAAAAATTCGTCAAACGGGCGACTACATGTGGGAGATAAATCATTGAAAATTCTTAATTTTTGTAGTCGCCCTCAGTCCGTCGCCCACTTAGAATTTCAGTACGCTATATGGGAATTTATTGTTATCCGATTAAATACTATTGTTTATCTGTTTGTCTGTCTTGGTTGACGTTGACGGACAAACATAAGAATAGCGTAGAGGTAGAGCGTTGAAATACTAAAAATGAATGCTTGAATCTACGTTATCTTAAATATAAATATATATATCTTAAAAATATCTAGCTTCTTAGACTAAGTTAAAATTTCAAATCAATTTTTATTAGGTACCTAATTTTACATGAGTCAAAATCGTATTTTTAAGTCTTCTTATTAAGAGCTTATTAGACCTTCCTGAGTAACGGATCCCATATTCAGTGGCTCCTTAATTCAGAGAAGTTTAATTAATCTCAATTAAGCATTCAGGAAGGTAGGATCTGATTTAGCATCCGTTTTCAGGATGAAATGGTCTCCGACGTAACGGATGCTCTGGATAGAGTCCGATTTAGCATCCGTTACGGATCTGTCAGGAAGGTCTAATATCCGCTAAAATCGGATCCTACCTTCCTGAATGCAATTAAACTTCTCTAAATTTAGGCGGCTGAATATCGGATCCGTTATTTAGAAAGGTCTATAATCAGGACCTTTAGCGACTGAATTTCTCTTCATAAATCGGACTCTGAATATCGGATCCGTTATTCAGGAAGGGCTAATAAGCCTTTAGCTTCTTAGTTATCGCGCGGCGATAACTATTCGGTAAAAATAATAAAAATTAGTACGTAACACGTATTTCTTCGTATATAAAGACCATAATATAATGTGTACCTACAGTTATCTGATTTAACTTTTGTCTTTACCCAAACCCCACCAGATGTTTAGGGTAAGGGCCTGTTTTTTATTCCGAACCCTTTTTTTAATAGGCCTTTTTATGGAGACTTGTTTTAAATTAATTCGAATTTGCCTTTTTTCTTGTCCATAAAATGTAATTGTAATTTAGATGTAAAACAGATACCTAAATTCTTCACCCGTATTCTATGACTTAATTATACCCTTTTGTGTTATGAAAACTAATGAAGGCTTTAGTTTATAAGAAAAGGACTGTGAAATGTGGAACTTTTGCTGATGTGAAAAAATTATAACCGCAACTTTTTGCATTCTGTATTAAGTAAGTTTTATACAGGGTCATTTCGTATTCACCATCCAAATTTTGAGAATGTGTTCAGTCCATGAAACTGAACAACTTTTTTTAAGGAATAAATGGCCAAATATGTAAAAAAAATCGACTATACATACAAATCAAAGAGATCACGTGATCAATTTAGTATGGGATGATTACAACAATTTTGTGGCGAAATTAGACACATGTTTCTCAGAGAACGTTTACAATATAGTTACCTATCATTCAAATCCTTAACTAATTTAAATTAATGTATCATTTGATATATGGGTTTTTTTAATCAAATATAACCTAAATGATAATATAACGGTTTTGGTTTGATCGTCCAGAATTAGCACGATTGGGTATAAACTTGCGCTTTCAATAGTCAGCTGAGTGTACTTCTTCTTAGGCCTTTGTCTAGAGATATTTATCTCAGAACTCTCCGAGACTTAGTGGATAAGTTTTATCTAGGTCAGCGTTTTTACCATCTACCATGTACTTAGAATAGATGAGACAATCTAAGGCTTATTCACTTTGACTAGATCAAGAATTAAGATTATTTTTATTATGGGGCATTTTTATCTAAAGTAATTATACAGGGTCACTGGAAATATGACGTATTCCTGCTAAGGGGTTATAGATGAGGTCAAAACAAATATTTTTTTCCATATAACTTTTTCTCAAAAAATTAATCGTTTTTGAGTTAATTGAAATTAAGTAATTTTAACCAAAAGTACGTTTTCAGACACAAAAATTTAAAATAAAAGATAACTACTCATTCGATTCCGGTTTTTTCATTATTTTGGGATAGAAAACAATCTAAGTGTTGATAATGAATAAAAAAAATTACAAAAAGTACAGGTGTTTATAAAAAAATCAATCCTTAAATGCATTTATTTTTTTATTTTTTTCAGCTTTTTTAGAAATAGCATCAAATATCTTTAAAAAAATCCATGTAACTAAGCGTGCATAATATTTTAAAAACATCACCATCTATTCAGCTTTCAGTTGAGGTATAAAACTTAATAACAACTTACATAAAAAATGAGAAATTAAAACTTAACTAATAACTTAACTTAATTAAGACTTAACTAAATAGCAGTCCCATTTTATGTAGCAAAAATTTCCTACTTCAAGCGCTTCGAAGGTGGCCGTAGTATCCTACTTATATCATAAATGTGAAAGCTTGCTTGTTTTGATGATTGTTAATCAATCACGCAAAACGACTGAACGGATTTGGATGAAATTTGGCACACAGACAGTTTATAAACAGGATTTAAACATAGGAGGATACTATGACCTTGGTTAAAGGTTCCCTAGGGATTTTCTCGAATGTAATTGTGGACAAAGTCGCGGGCGGAAGCTAGTTTGCCATAAATGATCGTGCTTACTAAAAATACTTTCGTCCGAGTGAGTTTGAGACAGGATTATTTTCCGCCGATGAGTCAAAATTTTATACAAACTGTGTCCCAAAAAACCATGCATATCAGCTATTTTTAATGCCCAGCTGCTAGGGAGCTGGCCTACCTTTTGACTTGTTGATGGATAAAGCGGACGGGCCATACCCACCACGTGGACCCAATGTGGATTGGTAGGTGTTAACTCAATGTACCTTACATTGAGCCCTTGGTTCATTTACAGTCGTTAAGTTATATAACAAAAAATATTTGTTTTGACCTCATCTATAACTCCTTAGCAGGAATACGTCATATTTCCAGTGACCCTGTATACCTTCATATTTTTTTTTGCTTCCAGAAGGCTCAATGTATTTACTAGTAAGTAACAATAATAAGTAATAATTAGTACACGTAAGTGTATTTAAAAAAAAAACCGGTCAAGAGCGAGTCGGACTCGCGCACCGAGGGTTCCGTACCTGTGGCGGGCACGGCGGTCAGACGACGACGAGAGCACTTAAAAGATTGTCCACACTAAACCACACACGTCACAAATAATAATACCAGTCGATAACTCTCAATTAGTGGACTGTAAACACTCAAAAGTCTTCATAGGATTATCGCCGGCTGGACGAGGAAGGCGGTTGAACACTCGGTCGGAAAAACACTATCATGGAACACACCAGTCAACAGTGTTCATAAACTAATGTCACTTCACATAAATGTCACACCAACGTATCACAAATTCTTTTCACCATTTTCACATTATTTTGTAGTCGGCGCAGTCAATGTTCGTAGCAAGACACGTAGGGGAACGTACCCATACTACGTGACCCATATTTTACCATTTTTGACCCCCTCCCCCCCTTGGTGACCACCCGTAGTATATGCCAAGACCCCCCCCCCCCTCCCCCCTGGTTTTCACGTAGTATTTCATAGATAATGGTTTTACATCATTTTCAACAGAAATCTAAAAAAAATTTGCTCATTTTTGTCTTTTCATTAGTAAGGCGCTTGCCACGTAATGCCAAAAGTGTGTATTGTAATTTTGCATACAATTACAAGTGAAAAATTGTATCAATGGGAAAAAAAAATTCGCAGCGTGCCAAATTTGAATACAACTTGAAAAAAAAGTTCCAGATTTCCATTGGCAATATTGACTACGTGACAAAACATAGGCCCCCTCCCCCCCCTTGTGACCAAGCGTGTTATTTTAAAGACCCCCCTCCCCCCCTTAACGGGCCACGTAGTATGGGTACGTTCCCTAGCTCCGTAGCAAACCACTAATTCACACTTATAAATTAGTCAAAGTTACTAATTCACCACATTACTGAAGCACTTTGAAACATATTATTTGGAGCATTAAAATCTTAACATTGTCGCGCTTACTGCCAGGATGCACTAACTCTTAATTAAAACTTATTACTGGGACCTTTACTTCATAATGAAACCACTATTTACTGTTTCTTCATTTATTTCTTCCTTTTACAATGATATCTTCATTATTGGAAAACTATCGGAAAACTATGCGCTTACTTCGACCTCTCCGATTTATATATCGATTGAAAATTAATCCTAAAAAATTCGGAACTAATCAGATTTCTTGGAATTTTCATGAAAATCAATCTAGAACTTTCTAGTTTTTCTAGAACTCGAACCTCTCTGTCTCACAGTATGTCTTGTCCTGTTCACGCGCAACTGTCTTTGTCTAATTCTAAACAAAACTATCTCTATCTCTTTCTAATATCGAAATAAGCGGTTGTTTTTACAAACTTTTGATAAAACTAACTCTAACTTATTTTCTATAGACAGAACTATAAACATCTAATCGATTATTTACTATTTTATAACAAAATATCAAAAATCTCAATTATTTCAAAAGATATTTACAAAAAACCTTCGGGGGCTTTCTATGTGGTATTGCCCCTTTGATATACCTAATTTCAAAAATTGGGGCTTTGTCTTTAAGGTATTGCCCTGTTGGTATACCCTATTTTACATAGAAAAAAACCGAAAAAACTGAAAATTACTTACAAAACCTTGATTCTAATAAGAACGTAAAGAACTAATACAAGGTCTGACTAACAAAGTCTTACATCTAAAGCGTAGATTCACTAAGTTAAAGTCCTTAATTAATTATTCATAAGTCTCACTTCACTAATTGCAATTCACTATTATAAGTTTAACACTTAACACTTTCAGTATTAATTTTATCACTTATAACGTGTCACTAACACTCATAATTCACTTGCGTCGCTAACAGTACCATCATAATTGCACCATCAAACCACACTGCAAAATAGAATAGAATAATAAATTAGTATTGCAGTTTTAGGTCAGCGCCATCTCTTGACCGATAGTGGAACTAATGTTAACTTTTTTAGAAATTTGATAATTTCTAAAAAAGTGTGCTATATTGAGACATCGTTTTATTTTTCCTGTAATCTTTATATAAACTGCTATGACATAGAATTATTTGAGATTTTTCTCTTTGCAAACTTCGGAGATGGGGGGGGAACGGTATTTTTTTACAGTTTTCATCATAAGTCGAAAACTATGCGGCCTAAAAAAAAAAGAAAAAAAGATTGAAGACGTGCAATCGACGTTCTTTCATATGATACCCCACATGCCCTAGTTGCCCCACTTCAAATTTTTAAGACCCCTTTTCAGTCCCTCAGTGTCAGAACAAATGTCATCTTAAATTATTCCAAATTTCAAGTTGATACCATTAGTAGTTCTCGAGATATCCAGCTGTGACAGACAGACAGACAGACTGAGTCACACCATAAGGGTTCCTTTTTTACCATTTAGGTACGGAACCCTAAAAATAACTGGACAACATGAAAGGACGACGTCACAATAATATAACCTCACATACCCGAAATTCGATTTTGAGAACCTATAATAATAACTATAATTATACTTAAATAATACGTAGAATAAACGACTTTATAAAGAAATGTTTTATTTTAGGTTTTTAGGTCCAAACACCAAAAAAGGGGGTCGTATAACGCCAAATACACATTTTGAACAAAGATTTCACCCAGTATTACTTAATTTATTGGTCCCTAAAAGGTAGGTAGGAGTAGGTATCTACTCAGTTTTGTGATTGACAGAAACGTGATACCTATTTCTCTATAGAAAAAATCTTATATTTTTCATTAATGTGTGAACCAATCAATAATAAGCCTATAATCTTGAAACTATAATAAAAAGAAACCTTAACTAGCTCTCTAGTTTTTTTGTCTACAGTTTTTTTTTAATTAAGAAATAGTTTATTACTTATACATAAAAATTATAAAATTGACAATAATTTCGACAATTTTTACTATGAAAATTGTTTCCAGCGCAACAAATTTTTACTATGAAAATTGTCACCACACCAAACGTTGGTTTGCTGTTCAGATAATTGGAGGTCGGTTATTTGTTCACGAAACATTAAATTAAGGAAACATTTGGTATTGGTTTTATTTTTGAGCGTTAAATTGGGCGTATAAGTCGTGTTGCGAATTACTCCGGTCTCACGAGCACGGTAGATCTTTATCGCTTATAAATCGCTCACGGTAAATACGCCTGCTGGAAAATGCTGAAATACCGCCCATTCGAGTTTAAATATTCCTTGTACGGTAGGTGCTTATGGTGGGATTTACACGAGGCGATTTTAGTTGACTGTGACGTCCGATTTTAATTTACTAGCAAGTCGCTTATAAATTTTAATCGCAGGTGACACATCGGTGATGGCGTTGCTGTCGTCTATGCAGTAACCTACGTAGTAGGTAACAATATAACACATTGTTAGAGTTTTGGCCACCGGATCAGATAAGATTGTTCAGTCACCTGCGGCCTAGGCCGAATAGCCTTACAACGTCGATTTTCGCCGTGCGGCACAAGTCATGCGGCTTTAGTTACTCGTGAAAATCCCACATATTTTTTTATCTTAGGTGACTATAGTCCACTAACAGATCATCTGCGACTTAGTGACACATTTTTGAAGACATGGTTGTCGTCTATGTAGTCTACGGCATAACCTGGGTAACAAATGTAACACATAAAGATCCAGTTTTGGTCACCGGCTTAGATACGTTTGTGGTACGTATAAAAACGCCTTTAATATTTAAAAACACCTTTAATATTTACCGTGGCTCTCAGGTAACCCGTGTGAATACACGGTCGATTTTCGTCACCACTCACATTTACACGGTCGGTATTAATCACCTGCGGCACAGTTTTATTACTACGGTGCCATCGGCTTAGGCCGTTTCAATTTTCGCCGTGCGGCACAAGTCATGCGGCTTTAGTTACTCGTGAAAATCCCACATTTTTTTTTATCTTAGGTGACTATAGTCCACTAACAGATCATCTGCGACTTAGTGACACATTTTTGAAGGCATCGTTGTCGTCTATGTAGTCTACGGCATAACCTAGGTAACAAATGTAACACATAAAGATCCAGTTTTGGTCACCGGCTTAGATACGTTTGTGGTACGTATAAAAACGCCTTTAATATTTAAAAACACCTTTAATATTTACCGTGGCTCTCAGGTAACCCGTGTGAATACACGGTCGATTTTCGTCACCACTCACATTTACACGGTCGGTATTAATCACCTGCGGCACAGTTTTATTACTACGGTGCCATCGGCTTAGGCCGTTTCAATTTTCGCCGTGAGGCAAAAGTCATCCGTGTAAACCCACCCCACATTAGTAAAAAGTTAACTGCGAAGCAAGTATTTGATTTGCATTAGGATTTAAGGATTAAATTTTGGACTCATTGGAACAGTTAAGCATCAATGTAGCACATCCTGAAAGCGATTGCGATAGATTTTGAAAATAGACAATTAGCCCCCTGACCCCGAATTACATAAGTCTGTTGCTAACAATTCTCGATTGAAATCGCAGTTGCATTGCTGCTTTAAGTAAAATAGTTGTTACATTGGTTCTAACTAAAGCAGCAATGTAACTGCGATTTCTGTCAGAGTTGATTGCAACAATTTTACATAATCAGGGGGCGGGTCACTACAATTTGATTTCCATCAATTGATTGCAGATGGCACGTTATCAATATTTTTATCAGTTTTTACAACAGAACCGTCAAAAATGGTTGGAAAAAGGACTTACTCATTATTACATTTCAAGGAAGTAATACAAAAAAAAAACTGCAACAAATACTATTTATAACAACATCTGTTACAAAGTATACGCTCTCAAACACTCGTATCAATATATTTGACGTTATTAGAAGTCGTAAAATATTTATATGTAGGTATATCTCTAACTTGCTTTTATGATAGCATAATATACAGTTAATAGTGCCGTTAGCTTTATTTGCAGATCATTCGGACTCAGCTCTTCACTATTTAATAAGTGACTCTTTATGTAAGGAGTTATAAAACAGTAACAAAATTTATAATGTTCATCTTAAATTTATCATTATACAATTTCAATGTTACTCAAAAAAGTAAAAATCAGGGACTTTAAACTCTTAAAAAATTGCGACCCACTGATAAATTATAGGTCGCCCGTGGCGACCCTAAACAGTCGTTTTATGTGTAGGCACACATACAGTACTCATACCACAGAATCTTAGATCTATAAGTACTACCGTACAGAAAGGACACTCTTCGCCCCGCCCCAGAATCAATTACCTCACCCCACCCAGCGAGTTCGTGTGCCAAATCGTGAGCTCGTTTAATCGTGTTTGTCAACGTCAACTTATTTTGATATTCAAATTAATGCGTCGTAACTTTTTAGTCGTGTTTGTCAACTGTCAACTTATTTTGACATTCAAAGCTGCGTCGTAAGTTTATTTACCTAAGCGCTATCGCACATAGGCAACTTAGTCTCCCAGCAACTGCTTTGTCTCTCACATCAAGTCCACGGGTTTATATGGAAGCGCGCACACGAAGCGACACGGTCGTCTGCAACTTTTCATACAAATCAAGTGAGAGACAAAAAAGTTGCGGAGACAAAAGTTGCCCGTGTGCGCTAGCGCTAAGTTCAAATTATGAATTGAACGCCGCTCATACAGCACAAACTGCACGGTAGCCTTAGACCACAGACAATACAACAAGTACTGACTTACACACACAGTTGCGACGTCATCTGACGTCATCTGTTTACAATGGCGTGGTGTGCTCGCTCATACCATAAAACTCAGTGAGTGCGGCGCTAGAGTGACGTATTATACTTTCTTATACCTCTTCTTTGTACGTTTCAGAATTTTCCTTTACAGCTAGTGGAATCACATAAAAAACCTAAAAAAAGAGCAAACATTTTCAGAGGTAAAGCGTTGCAATGCAGACTATAAATATACTAGTCTTGAAAAAGTCTACATTTTTGTTCCAATAAATTTTACCTACCACATTAGCTATTTATCGAGCAGCCAACCGAACCACCTCAGTGTATCGATATCGTTTGAAAATCGACAAACATAAATCCCTTGGAGCTCTTATCGTGGCCGGCCGTGATATATTATTAGTTGGCGACTTCTCGTTCCACGCACCGCTTTGTTATACAGCTATAATGAGCCTAATTTATCGCACCAACCGCCTATAATGCCTTTTTGTGGCGACCTCGTAACGAAATCTAAGAAATCCTATAAAAATGTATGAACTCCCAGAAGGTTCGGAAGAAAGCTTACTGCACAAACGCAATCATCGAAATTATACCGTACGCATTATTCAGTCTCGCGTATAAATCGTACCTCATGCATTAAACATCCAGGACCTCTTAAATAATAAGAAAAGTTTCGCCTTCTCGGAGGTACTATTGTTTATTCTATTCTTACAGAGGTTCAGATTGGAAAGCCTTTTTACACCCATCCCATTTACTGGGCCTAGAGAATACATTCACTGTATTGAGACGAAAGGAGAAATAGTATACCGCTTTGTCTTCGATCGTTCGTTATTTTCTTAAAAGGCACTATAAAAAATGTACGTAAAACATTTACGCACCATAAATTTTAACATTGAAAGTTATGTGTCCATTAATGAAATTACTCAAAGAAAAATTGCATTTGTGTTTCTGATATATAAATTAGGTAAAAGGCTGTGTCATGGTCGGAGGTAAATAACACGATTCAGTTGGTTTATTAGAAGTAATAAACGTTAACGAGTAGCTAGAAGGGTAGCATCAGTTTTTGAGATTGGCCGACATAAATTGTGACAGGGAAGTGCCTCCTAATTTCATGGACGAATAAATTCGGTGACGGCAATCGACGTCCTATCTCTGGACTATATAACTATCGCTCCCTAACGTTCTATTATGTTTTACGATAATTAATTGCTTTAGGGAGGAGGCGGGAACGTCCGAAAAATGAGTTTAGCAGACATATGTAGATGTGAGAGAATTTATGGTTCGTTCCAGCTAAATAGAACGAAAAATGAAATATCTTCTTTAGGTAATAATGATAAATGGCTGGATATAAAAGAAAATTTAATTTTAACCCATTAGTTCGCCGTTGTCACTTCGATAATTTGATTAAAGGTTATTGGTTACAATTTTAGTATGTATCTGGCACGGTATACTGTAAAATGCTAAAAATCATTAAATGCAATTTCTTCAGACAATTATGTATTCATTTTACACTATTCTATGTGGTTCACATCTCTTCAAATAGTTTTAAACGAAATGTTTGATCAAACAATTATATTAGTTGATGTATTTGTTGTCAATAAAATAATACATTGAAAAACATACAAAGAGAGCGAGAGATTTTATCCAATTTCAAAATTTTTTAATAGGTAATCAATCAAAGATATTGTGATATTTTTGGCGTTAATGCTGATATTTTATCAAACGAACAAACTCATATCATTATAAAAGTTGACTTTCAAAAGGTAGGTATCCACACGGAAATGCCCATTAGGTGCTAAAACAATGTACCGACACCGTTTATATAACGAGATTGTCAAACAAAAAAATCCTGTGTTGAACAGATCGTTAAAAAACGTTTGGTTCAATGCACAATTTCTGAGGAAATTAGAGCAGACTCTTAGGAAATTCTAAATAAATTGTAGATATTATTTGACAGGAGTTATTCAGTTGATATTAGCAAATTCATTGTCTAACGAATAAAAAATTGTTAAATGGTTTTGAACAATCAGATTTGCTTTAAAAATCTTGGTTATAAAAGCTTAATTGCTCTCAAGGATGTTAAGGAGCTCCGTTATCGTAACCGAAACAATTGTATATCCGAAATAAAAATCTGTCCGTAACCGTAACCAAATTCAATATTCAAGTTGCGGATAATTTTGGATAGAGGTTATGAAAGTTTCTTCTGCCCGGCCGAGTTTCAAAACTAGTCGCGTGCGTTACTTGCCTACATTATTACATGTTTGTTTATTATTACTATAGTGTTTCACTTTCACAATTTCATTAAAATTTAATATACGTAACCGAAACTACCCGAAACTAACGCATAATCCAAAATAATGTCATATCCGAAACCGTAAAAATATTATTTCTATTTCGGTATCCGTATCCTGGACCGAAATTTAATATCCATGACATCTCTGATTTTCATAAAGGACAAAAAATAGCTTTAAGACAGAATGTAGGCAACTTTTCAATTATTCATTTCATTATAGAACTAAGTTAATTAGGGAGTCGGACGTCATTAGGTTAATGTATTACTTGATTTAGCACACATAATGAGTAAATGTTTAAGACCCCACCTAATTCTACTGGGTGACGTGGGTTCAGTCTGTTTTAATATTTAATTGAAATAATCACGCGAACTTTACATGTACTTTCAACCTCAAATTTTAATGTGAGTTATGATAAAAAAGTTTTGGGACGTATTAACACAATGAATTTTAATGGTGATTAAAGTGACCACCCGTGACTTTTCACGTACAAAATATTAGATTATGGGTATCAAATATTCCACGTAAAGTAATAGGTAGTCTGAAAAGTTCGCGACCTTTATGAAGTATGAATTTTGCGTGTTATATTTCTGGCAATACTAGGCGGGAATGTAATATTCTTTTTAAAGGACATCATCCATGTTTCATACATTTTTGGTCCAAATATGAAAGTGCCGGCCAAAAAAGAAAAGTGCTTTATTCTGATAGATTTTGTCCATCTAAGCATTTTTATTATGGCACCGAAGCTGTAGCACTGCTTCACACTTGTGTCAAAATGTATGAAAAGACAGACTTTTTGAACTCAATTAAAATCAAGAACAGCGGTGCTACAGCTTGGGTGCCATAATAAGAAATGCTTAGGCAGACAAAATCTATCAGAATTTGCTTTTTAGCCGACTTTTTTTACATTTGTGCCAAAATGTATGAAAAGACAGACTTTTTGAACTTATTTAAAATCAAGTATAGCGGTGCTACAGCTGCGGTGCCATAATAAAAAATGCTTAGGTGGACAAATTTATAAGAATAAAGCATTTTTGCTTTTTGGCCAGTATTTTCACATTTGGACCAAAATGGATGATGTCTTTTGAGATTTTTGCATTCACAATGCTATTTTTATACAATCTTTACTAATATTATAAATGCGAAAGTCCGTTTGTTTGTTTGTTTTTTTTGTTTGTTACGCCTTCACGTCTTAACTACTTAACCGATTTTCATAAAATTTTGCATACACGTTGTCAGGGGTACAGAGAAGGACATAGAGTACCTTTCATCCCGAAAAAAGGAACTGTTCCCGAGGGATAGACAAAATACTATCCACGCAGACGAAGTCGCGGGCGAAAGCTAGTATATTATAAAAAATACGACTCGTACCAGATCTATCTCGGACGGGAATCGAACCCACGACCTTTGGATATCCGGTCAAATGCTCTGACCATTAAGCTACCGAGTCACTCCGATTCCTGTCTGAGAATTGGTCTGGCGCGAGTCGTATATTTTCTAGTATATTATTTAGTATTGTATATAAATGTAATATACTGTAAGACATGCAAAAAATTCTTCAGCAGATTCATGTCTTGGTATTTTTAACCGACTTCAAAAAAAGGAGGAGGTTCTCAGTTCGGCTGTTTTTTTATGTTTGTTCATAACTTCGTCAACCATAAACCGATTTTAGAAATTCTTTTTAAGCATATAGTTACAGATTGGTCCCATTGTCATAAGATCACGGACTGATGATGGAATCCTGGAGAAATCAAGGGAAATCTTCAAATATTATAGGCACACCTATAGCGATTTTGATATTTTCTTAAGTAGCTCGTGCATTTGCTTTCGAAAAGTACCATTTTGGTGAAGTGGATCTGATGATGAAGACCATAGATGATCATCGGAACCATTCAATAGGTACTAAGTATTTTATTGGTGCGATACGATTACTTTAATATGGTTACTAGGCTATTTATGTTCGTCATAATGCATATTATGGTGAAGTGGAGCTGATGGTGAAGTACCAGGTACCAAGAGAACTCCTTAATAATTAACGCCCCTGCGTCAGGAGAAGCAGTATTTTGTAAAAAGTGGTGAGCCATTGACATAAGACTATTGTAACTCAGATAATATCATTTTTGAAGGAGTAGAACTGATGATGAAGACCATAGATGATCGTCGGAACCATTCAATAGGTACTTTAGTATTTTACTGGTGCGATACGATTACTTTAATATGGTTGCTAGGCTATTTATGTTCGTCATAATGCATATTATGGTGAAGTGGAGCTGATGGTGAAGTACCAGGTACCAAGAGAACTCCTTAATAATTAACGCCCCTGCGTCAGGAGAAGCAGTATTTTGTAAAAAGTGGTGAGCCATTGACATAAGACTATGTGACTACTGAGTTACACTCAGATAATATCATCTTTGAAAAAGTGGAACTGATGATGAAGACCATAGATGATCATCGGAAGTATTCAATTAGGTAATATGTATTTTACTAGTGCGATGTGGAGCTGATAGTGAAGTACCAGGAGAACTCCTCAACAATTGACGCCCCTGCGTCGGAAAAAGCCGTATTTTGTGAAAGGTGATGAGTAATTGAAATAATAATATCGTCGCTAAATATACCATACTTACCACAAAAAAGTTTAAATTAAAAAAAATCTTGAGATTGATATTTTTTAAGGCGTGCCGCACCTTTCGTGGGTCTACATATGTTTTATTTACCTAGATAATATACCTACTAATTAAGATAATATAAATAAACTTAAGTAATTATCTACCTAATACAGAAGGTACCTACATAGCTACATACATAATTACACTAAAAATAAAAAAAAATGTTTAAAAAACAAAAAACCGACTTCAAAAACCTGAAAATGAAACAAAAAAGCTTCAAAATTAAATATGTACCTCTAAAAAGCAAGAAATAACTATTCAAATCACTAGATACGCATATCATTGTGTTTAGATTTTTTTGTAATTTAGGTTTATAGTCTTGTCGATGCACTAGAGTTAAATAAAAAAAAAATTACAAATCGGTTTTAGTTTAGGAATTTTTGTAGGCAAAAGATTTTATTATTTTAATGGCATCTTTTATTGCCCATTAAGACTATCCTAGGTTTTCCGTTTCCCCCCCGCCGGAGTTGTGCTTATGTGGTGGGGGGTAAAATATACCCCAAAAAGGGATTTGACCCACTTGTTGTATGGCCTGTGACCCGGAAGTACTGTTTTTTTATCAAGATTATGTAAAAAGGCTTTAAAGTTGGTTAAATTTGAAACAATTAGAGGGTAGAACGGTTTTGATACGAGAAATAGTTTTGGAGACACATCATTTCGAAATTATGCTAATTTTTTAAGTTAGACGAATTTTACCAAAATTTCCCAGTTGTGTCCCCCACGTGTAACTTTAGAAATAAGTATAAGTATAAACGTTTTCAACGAAAATTAGTTTGAACGAGATATTTTAGAGATATATATTAGCATATTAGAATAGATATATTAGTACATTTTCCAAAACCGTAAATATAACTTTGTTATTTATACAAAAAAAATTATAATTATACTATGGAAAACAAAGTTATTTTGCAAACGAAAAATTATAGTGGTATTAAATATGGTATGCTTTGTGTCTCCAAAACTATCGTTCGTATCAAAAGCGTTCTACACTCAAATTGTTTTAAATTTACCCAACTTTAAAATTTTCTTACACAATCTTGATGAAAAACGAGATATAACCAAAATACCGCAAAAATACCCCTTTTGGGGTACATTTTTATCCCCCACCACTTAAGCACAACTCCGCCGAGGGGGAAAACCTAGAATAGTCATATTGGACAACAAATGAAGCAATTAAAACAATAAAATCTTTTGCAAGAATTAAATCCGATTTAAATGCTAATGCTACTGAACGTTTCACCGGGGACACTTCGGACAGTGTAAAAGTGACCGCTGAAAGTGCATTAACTGAGATAGCTCAATGGTTTAGGGCTAACTGACTTACCCCTAAACACAACAGAAACTAATTATATGTGTTTCGCAATAAATAGGTAGTAAGACCCAATGACCCAACCCAGTACAACTTTTAATATTAAGATACATGCGAAATATCCCCAATGTACATTGCCCTTCTATAAATAAAGTAGAAACTGTTAAGTACTTAGGGGTTATGGTAGATAATAGACTTTCATGGCAGGGGCATATAGAGTTGGTGGCTGGTAGGCTGAGAAAACTTATGTGGATCTTTAAAATTCTAAGACACGTTGGCATATAAGAAACTATTGAACCGGATCTATGATGCCCTAGCCAAGTCAATAATAATATACTGTATACCAATATGGGGTGGCGCATTGAAAACTAAATTTCTAGCAGTTGAGAGAGCCCAAAGAGCTTTACTAAAGGTCATGATTTTCAAAAGGCGTCGTTTTCCTGCTGCAACTTTGTACATGAACGCGGTTCTAAGCTGTACATTTTACACACTATTCTAAAGAAACACAGCTTACTCTGGAAAAAAAGAAAAGACAACGTTGCGATTACAAAGCAAACACCTACTAGTTTTGCATAATAGAGCGGCGGTAATCGTAATAAAGACGCTTAGAAAACAATTTTCGTACAAGTCATCTCGGAAATATGAAAATGTGGTATCGATGCATTCAGTACGATGCCCTCATCACAAATAAATAAGATGACAAGTGCGAAAGTGATGGGGGTAGAAACTGTGACGTCTTAAAGTTTTCAGTACAAAGAAATTTCTTTTTCATACCATGTGATATATCAAATGAAAGGGCTTTGTGAGTAGATTGCGAATATATAACACACAATAACATTTTCACTACTAGGTCTAACAAAATATTAGCAAACGTCGGAAAATTTCGCAATTAAGAGTCGTCATTGAACAGGTCAAGATTGAAAACGACTGAATTGATTTTTACAAAATACATAACAAATAACTCTGCACTTACTCTTTTCGAATGTCTAAAGGTAATTGACCAAAGATATTTAAAAATAAGAAAAGTACATCAGTTTTAATAACAGCATAATTTTCTGCTTTTTCTAAATTCTCAGATTCCTTTAATAATTTATAAAAAAATAAATAAACAAACTTTCGTATGTTTATCCTTACTTGTCCTATTAAGTAAACAGTATTTGACAGTTTCCATGCTTCTTTTAAATTTAAATCACTATCAAAAAATGTGTTAACAATTTCTTTAGTATTCAATGCGTGGAAAACCATTTGTTGTATTTTATACATGATTATTTCAAAAAAGAATTGAATAAAGTTTGTTTACCAAATAGGACAAGTAAGGTTAACTAAAAGTAATGACAAATACACATGGAAAACACACACAGTTGCTCGGAGACCTAAATAACCTGACGAAACTCAATAGGCAAAAGTTATTTACAAAAAATCAAAACAATACACAAAAATCATACACAGTCTTTCTAATGGGTGTAAAAGGGGCTTAACGGGTGTAAATAGTCATTCATAAAATACAACAAATGTTTTACCACGCATAGAATACCAAAAATATTGTAAATTGTTAATAATATTTGATTTAATAAGACAACATATTTTAAAATTGTGATTAAGTTTAAAAGAAGTATCTAAAGTGTCAAAATTTTGTTATTTAAACCTTCGTCTGTTTATCCTAACTTGTCCTAGTAAGGATAAATATACGAAAGTTTATTTATTTATTTTTTTATTAATTATTAACGGAATCTGAGAATTTAGAAAAAGCAGAAAATTATGCTGTTATTAAAACTGATATACTTTTCTTATTTTTAAATATCTTTGGTCAATTACCTTTAGACATTCGAAAAGAGTATGTGCAGAGTTATTTTTTATGTATTTTGTAAAAATCAATTCAGTCGTTTTCAATCTATACCTGTTCAATGGCGACTCTGAATTGCGAAATTTTCCGACGTTTGCTAATAATTTGTTAGACCAAGTAGTGAGAATGTTATAGTGTGTTATATATTCGCAATCTACTCACAAAGCCCTTTCATTTGATATACCACATGGTATGAAAAAAAAATTTCTTTGTACTGAAAACTATATGACGTCACAGTTTCTACCCCCACCACTTTCGCGCTTGTCATCTTATATATTTGTGATCAGGGCATCGTACTGAATGCATTGATACCACATTTTTATATTTCCGTGATGACTTGTGCGAAAACTAACCTCAAACCTTGTTTTACCGCCCTACTATTGGCTCCGTGCACGCTTTTAGCGCCACCTAGCGTGTTGCAACTTTGTTGGCTCTGACCTGACCGTTTTGACGTTTTGATATGTAATGGCGGCATTGTGACAAAATGTTAAAAAATACTATAAATATTGTGTTATTCATGTTAATTTCAAAATTACTGTTATTTGGGTGGACAAAGTGTTGTGAAATAATTTTTGGTCATTTAAATTAAAAATGGCATGTAAGATCTATTCAAAAAGAGTGTTTTATTTTGGTTATATCAGGGTTTGTTTACTTCTTTTTTAGTTGTAGATTTTGTAAAACAAGAGGATAAAGCTACTTTAATAATTTTACTAAGTGTTAATAAACATATATAATTATTCCTGTATCGCTAATTATAAATTAAATATCGTTTTCAAACAGATTACAGAGCCGTCATTATTTCTACTTTTTGCCACCATGAGCGCTGCGATCGATTATTATACCTTCGCACCCTCCCAATAATGTCAGTATTAATATCTATCATCTGTTCTGTAAAATAAAATAAATAAGAGTCAAAAAAATTACTCTTAAAAACGAGTTTAAAAAGTCTCTTACTACCTGGCTTAAGACTTTAGCACATGAGTAAAAAAAAGGACAAGAACCAAAGCTTCTTAAGAACGTGAAATTCAAACTTGCAACTAACAAAACAAGCAATGCGCTGAGATTGTCAACTGGTTGCAGCAGTTGTCAAAACAGGTTTTTTCCGGTTTTTCTGCGTACGCGGCCAGTGGACACGCACACATGCCCCGCATGCTTGTAGTAGTGCAACCGATTCGCGCGGTTGTATGAAGCTTTGTCTCTGGTCCTTTTCTTTACTGAATATAACTTTAGATTATGACGCAACTGAAAGTCTCCTTAAAAATCTTGCACACACACACACACACACACACACACACACACACACACACACACACACAAAAAAATAAGTTGCTTTAGTATTGTATCTTTATACCTTTACCTTATCTATAATTGTTAAGTTTTTCTATACTAAGGATGAGCGGTTCTGTCTAATACAGGTACTTAAGCAACTAAAAGGTGGAATCAATCAGTTCTTCTTGTCAGCTAAAAAAGTCTGGAACGGGTGGTAAGAAAATATAGATGATTCAAAAGTACTTAATATTTATGTTTATTTGAATAAAGCTTATTTTTTTAACTTTGACTTTGAATCACTGTTTTGTGTTTTAATTGTTGTTAAAGGAATAACAATATTTTTATTTTTTTAATTTTATTTTTTTAATAATAAATTATATTCAACCTATAAAATGATTCTATTTACGTTACAAACGATTGTTCATATCATGTCAGTAACTTTGACCTTATTGGGATTGTACATTATTTTGCAATCCATTGCATTATTTTCCATTCCATTTGCATTATTGTCCATAAACGAAGAAATTTTATCGATCGTCCATAAATAAATCTTGTAACGGTTACGAAAATAAAAGTTTTTTTCAAGATATAATCCTGAAAATTACTAAACCGTACTTAAAAGTATATTCTTTGAAATAAAAAATAATTTTGAAAATCGGTCCATAAATGGCGGAGTAACAAACAAAACAAACAGTTGATAACCTTATCCTTCTTTTTTTGAAAGTTAAAAATGGTAAATAGTGGAAATCCCAAAAGTGCAAGAACCCGGAAAACTTCTATCTATTTAATATGTATAGATTTACGAAGTTCCAAGGAATAGCTTGATCGTAAAGCCCCTATTTACTGGGTATAAGACGGGCTGAAATCGTCCTATATGATCGCTCATCTTTATTCTATGACGTGGAGGCACCTTCATTTCACGAATTATTTATACAGCGGTTATCCCACTATACATACTCCTGATGAATAGCCTGAATTTTGTATTAAAAAGAGCTCATGCGCTGAAAGCAGCCTCGGAGACACCGTTATGAGACGAGACACCAAACTTTTATAACTTGTCGCAAAATTGATGTACATTTTTACTAAGTTACACGTACTTTAGGATATTATCTCAAGTTGTGATGGTTTATCTTGTGTTTATTCGTAATATGACGGAGATATAATGTATTTATAATTTTGTCTTGTCATAAATAATTAATCAATTATTTTTCTTAAGATATTTTTAGAAATTGTACTTTATTGACTATAACTGTACAAAGGCCTATTTTAATGGTTCCAGATTCTTACTATTCCAATAATAATAAACGTATAAAAAAACTCTTTTATGTTTCTTACTTTTCGTCAAATAAAACCTTCAACATTTTCTTCAAATTGGCAATTTGTTCAATACAAACTGTTTATTACTTTGAATATCGTGTGATCATACAGCCAATAGCAAATTCAAGGCAGCAAGATGATATTTACATATACAATCGCAATGAAATTTTCTATGGCATTGAAGGGAACCGTATACTGGTAATATGGCTCATAGAAAGATCCTCATTCGCAAATTGGTTTTCGCTGTATGAGGGCATTATGTTAAAGTGAAAATAAGGTGTTTATTTGTACCAAAAAGTTTATATAAAAATCTATTATCATCTTCTGCATAATAAAATATAAAAAACCTTCCAAGTGCGAGTCCACACGAAGGGTTCCTTACCAAATAACGGCAAAAAAAATCACGTTTGTTGTATGGGAGCCCCCTTAAATATTTATTTTACTTTGTTTTTAGTATTTGTTATTATAGCAGCAATAGAAATACATCATCTGTGAAAATTTCAACTGTCTACTTGTTGTCGTTATTAACATCGAGCAAAAAACGGCAAAAAAATCACGTTTGTTGTATGGGAGCCCCCCTTAATATTTATTTTATTATATTTTTAGTATTTGTTGTTACAGTGGCAACAGAAATGCATCATCTGTCAACATTTCAACTATTAAGCTATCACGGTTCATGAGATACAGCCTGGTGATAGACAGACAGACAGACGGACAGCGGAGTCTTAGTAATAGGGTTTTTACCCTTTGGGTACGGAACCCTAAAAAATATAAGTAGGTAATTAAATAAAATAATAAAACCGGCCAAGTGTGAGTCGAACTCGCGCACGAAGGGTTTCGTCAAAAAATCAAGTTTGTTGTATGGGGGCTCCCTTAAATTTTATTGTGTTTTTAGTATTTGTTGTTAGTATAGCGACAACAGAAATACATCATCTGTGAAAATTTCATCTGTCTAGCTATCACGGTTCTTCTGATACAGCCTGGTGCCAGATGGTGGACGTCTGTCCACAGACAGACAGACTGACAATGGAGTCTTAGTAATAGGGTCCCGTTTTCACCCTTTGGGTAGGGAACCCTAAAAAATTGTTAATAATTATCAACATATTTATGAATCTAGTTTAAAAGACGTTAGCTATAAATTATATCATTAAAGTGCCTACTTTATTTATAAATTTTCGGTTGATTATTATGTATGATTCTCTGATCTAAACAATGTCTAGAATTGCCTTCAGACAAAGGCATCGTCATCATCAACAAGGTATTCCTGCAATCATTAAGTCTTCTTTAAAGAAGTAAGTTCTAAGTCCATCTGCGGTCAAGTTTATCTTATATCTGATACCGCATCGATAAATCACGAATACACCAGAAAACTACCTTAATCGTAAATCATAGTCGTGGATAATATAGAGCCTTGCGGTCCCCTTTATTTTCGCGTTTTTATGCGAAACTTCCTCAGATGTAAGAAATGGTTTATTTATACAAGTATTCATAGTGAATCCTTATTTCTTTTCCCTGGAATCCGTATCTGGATACGGTGTTCTGTGGGACTTACTTTGAATATACAGTGTTAGGAATATTTTCCATTTTATCCTGCTGGTCGGCAAATAAACCAGGGTGGTGGCTTTAAGGTGTGAGAAGATGTAAGAAATTCAGCAGACTGAAAATAGCACGCATTCTCTTCGAAACTATTTCCTTTAGCTTTTCTAATGTATCTATTTTATTCAATATGTTTATATAAAACACAGGTGGGTATGCTGGAATTGATTACAAAGAATTTATAAAATACTTAAGTGCAGATGGGGATGGGTCCAGTTAAAATTTCAATGAAATGAAAATTAAATTTATATGAAAATGAAATCTTTCAAAACAGGTTGAAATATTTCAGTTTGAGTGAAATTTATTTAGTACTAGAAATCCCTTATTTTCTGAATAAGTTTACTATTTTAATGTATTAAATGAAAATTAAAGACATTCTTTAGATTTTACTGTTGAGGAAATTTATCAAACTATTTATCGAGCTAAATCTTTCGATATTTTAACTTAGCTATTTAGTAATATCACAAGAATTATGTTTTACACGTAGCTATTTTGTAATGTCATGAGACGTATGTTATGAATGAGATAAAAATACACTTTACTATTGTTGTTTTGCGTTTACACGAGGCTGTACTTACTTTTCTTTATATTTTTATTATAATTTTAAAGGTGATGGTCCGTTATTGTTCAAATTTGAGTCAAAGTACAGTTTTATTGTTGAACATAATAATGTTGATTGTTTGTCTCTCGAACTTCACTGAATATTTTGGTATTTAAAGTTGTAAAATAGCCAAAGTTATTCATAATTTAAGTCAACTTACTTGTTTATTGTTTTATTCTATTATTATGTTGATTATATTGACCTTAGGCCAGTTGAAATTCAAAAATAAATTTCACTCTAAAGTGAAATATTTCAAACCAAAATGAAACTTATTCTAAATATTTCACAGACTGAAATTTTTCGTGAAATTTACCCAACCCTAAGTGCAGATAAAACAATCGAAAACAAGCAACACAAATATCGATTCGGAACAAACGGCACCGGAAACAACAAAAAGCGTCAACATAAACGTTTGACATTCCACCGCTCAGAACATCAACACGTTTGCTCTAAGATTTTTTATTATTCCACTCTCTCGGAACAGCGTACACAGTGTACCGACAGTAATGGTGTGAGCGCGTGAAATACTTCCACATTTCGGCGCCCGGCAAATGGAATGCACCTGGCTCCTTAGGTTTTATGAGAAGTTTCTTCACCTTCTTACGGTGCGTTGTAAGGGTGGCCAATATCGCCGTCCTCACTTTGTGACCCCTCATAATAAAGGTAATACTTCTTGAGAGGGTATTGAACGTGGGCGCCTCGTCGCGACGCTCAGTAATTTTACGAGCGGACTCTTACTTTGTTTTTGTTGACTCTCACTGTGTTACAGTTTGTATTGGGGTTTAAATAATATGCTCTTTATTGGACTGCTCCTTTTATGATTGGAGTTTTTACAGAAGGACGTTAAACTTCAAATCAACAAGTCGTGCCTGTTTGAAAAGTAACTATTAGTATCTCTGGTTATTATTAATTGTAATAAAATTGAAAGTAAGATTCAATTCTTTGCTGTAAAAGACTATGATTCGTAGTACACATGGCTTATGCCAAAGTCAAATAGAGGTAACGAAAATTTTATACAAATATATTGTAAAATATCATAAGTGGATTAGTAAAATGTTTTATCATTTCATCATTTTATCTCTCTTGATATAAATGTTCATTTTATCTGCCGACGTATTTTGGTTTTAATTTAAATTGTCAATTAATCTGTTCAGTTAGATACTGATACTAAATAGACGACGTTTTATGAACAACTTATGTTATCATTTTATAGAATATTAAACTTGAAACATTATGATGTCTTATTATCACTACTAATTTGAAAATAATGCATTTTTTATCAATTCCAAGTACAAATACTCTCTGAATTCTGAGTTTTAATAAAGATGCAGTTTCTAAATTCATTCCTTAGGAACTAATTGTAATAAATTGATATCAAGCAAACATTTAAAGCTTCTCAGAAACCATTATCAATTAACATTTTAAAGTCGCTTGTACAACCCGAAAATATAACAATATTTCTATTTCCTGTACGGTGTACCGTAGAAAATGAAAAATACGAGAGTATTTTTCTCCCGGGCGGCGAAACCCTATATTATTATGCTCCTAATGATGTAAAAGTTCAACTGACCGCAGTTAAGTAGCTAATTTTCTTTAATCATGCTGCGCTGCAGTACATTTTCCTGTCAGAACAGGCGTTCATTATTTTATTTTTTATTTTATTTTATAATTTGGCACACAAACAGATAACAGTCATTACATCATCGAAAACATATTATATAAAAAATGATCTAAACTATTATCCAAAAAAGTATGCACAGCATGGATATTAATAGAATTTAAAAAAGTTAACAATAACAACCAAACATGCAAAGTTCATTAAAATTAAACATAAAAATTAAACAAATCAAATGAATTAAAATTGAAATAGATAATTGAATTCAAATAATAAGGTTTAAAAAAAATATATAATAATAATAGAAGTAAAAGTTAATTTTCAAATTCATTATAATAAATAGTAATAAAAATCCTTTAAAGACATAAATTATTGCAAAAAAGAGATGTAAAATTGAAAATAAAATTTAACAATATATTACTACTTATCGACACAAAAAAACTAAAGACATTATTATGGATTTTTGGAACCGGGCCCGAACAGATCTGAAATGCTCTTTTTGAACAAAGAAAAGTTGGAGTTGAACACGTCAATATTTGTATTGTTTCCTGCCAGCTCATTGTAGGTTCTTGACATTCTGACTACTGGATTATAATAAGAGGTATTATTTTTGTAAACTTGTATAGAGAATGTATTAAGTTTGACTACTGCTGTAGTTTGCTTAAATTATGTACTAAAAAAAACAGGGTTAGTGAACTTTTATGTGATGAATAAATTATATTATATTATGAGCATTTATTGGTAATTTAGTTGTTCAAGATTCAGTAAATTTTTTTTTGTGGTAGGTAGGTAACATTTTCAAATTATCGCGATGGTAAACTATCAAAAAGACATTTTCTTCAATCCATGCTACATTTTGCGTCTAACCTTTTTAAAAAGCTGTTATAGTCTAAGCGGTCATGGGATTTTTGGTAACGATCAAGGAAAAGGTTAGATTCATTTTCATGGGTTGTAGAGTGGTCCCCTAATGTGAATGATCTCGGTCTGCCTGCTCTCAGTGGTTGCAACTTCAAGTTATAGCGCTTACAAGAGGCATCATTGTTACGAAAAAAAAACGATCAGAGAAATGGTCAGTTTTAGTATATATTCAAAGTATGTCGTCTCTGCAGATGAAACAAGTTGGTCTGCCGGCTCATAGTGGTTGCATTTCTGAGCTATGACGTGCGGAAGTCACGTCATTGTTACGAAAAAAAAAAACGATAAGGGAAATGGTCAGTTTTAGTACCTATTCAAAGTATAGTATCTCCACGGGTAAAACAAGTTGGTTTGCCGTCTCTCAGTGGTTGTATTTCAGAACTATCATTGTGTACGCAAGACGCTTATTTGTAGAAAAAGCCTAAAAAAACTTTGAAAAACGGGACAATCGGTGAATTTTTAAGTGCACGCCGGCTGCTTGCGTATCTGTGACTGTATGAGTCCCCTCCCCACCTTAAGGCATCTCTACACTCGCGCACGAAAAGCCCCAAACCTCCCGCGAAGCATAGTTTGGAACCGATTTGAATCGAACCCGCGCGTGAGTATTGAGAGGTCTTTATGCCTGTGCCACCGCGCACCCCCCTGACCCCCCACGTCCGGCTTTAGCGTCAGTAGAGATGTTCGATCCGGGTGCCTTGTATCGATATTCCGGATCGCAATAGATCGTAATTTACTGTATCGATCCAGATTATAGAATCTGGATCGATAGGCATCGGCTACACGCTCAGTAAATGCTGTGGTCCAGCGCCATAGAGTAAATTTTAACCATGGAAAGTAAAATATTGAACAAATTACTTTCCATGGTTAAAATTTACTCTATGGCGATGGATCACAGTTGTCCTAAGCGGTCACGGGATTTTTGGTAATGATCAAGGAAAAGGTTAGATGCAATTTCATGGGTTATAGAGTGGTCCCCTAATGTGAATGATGTTGGTCTGCCTGCTCTTAGTGGTTGCAACTTTGAGTTACAGCGATTATAAGAGGCTTCATTGTTACGAAAAAAAATGATCGGAGAAATGGTCAGTTTTAGTACCTATTCAAAGTATGGCGTCTCCGTAGCTGAAATCATGTGGTCTGCCGGCTCTCAGTGGTTGCATTTCAGAGCTATGACGCGCGCAAGTTACAACAATTTTTTTTTTCGTTAAATTGTATATTTAAAATACTAATCGATAGAGCTTTTTATTCTAATGAAAAAATGTCTTAAGCCATTTTTGTCTAAAATGAATAGATTGGTCGGAAAAAAATATTTTGTTTTTTTTTTGTATGGAGTGAGATAGATATTCAAGGTGCTCTTACGGCCAATTCCTAATTTTTTTCTGCCTCGAAACTACTTCTGCGTCAATATTTCAAACGTTCAAAATAATCATACACTATCAACGTGCGCTCAAAATTGTACATTCACACAGCTTGGATTTCGAAACTGTATAAAATCGTGTTTTTTAGTAGAAACAGATTTTTTGTCATCCTTTATTATTTTCTCATCAATTTTAACACTAGAAAAGCCAACAAAACGTTCAGTTAAGGTCTATTATACAATTGTTTTTACCATAATTACAACGCAACTAAAATATAAAGCTAAAGTGTTCTCAACAAAAACTATAAATATCTGAGTTGTAATTGTTTCATTAATTGTTTTGACCTGACCAAATTCCTAACGAACTCTTAAGAGGTATTGCGGAAGAGATGGGGCCAATACTGGCTAAAGTCTTCAACGTCATACTACGCACGGTTATTATAGCTAGACAATGGACAGAGTCACACATAATACTCTTACATAAGAAAGGATTAAGGAAGGACATAGGAAACTAAAAGCCTATTTCACTGATTTCAAACTTTTACTACTTTATTTAATTTATTTATTTAAAAGAAAATTAACTTTTTATTACCACACATAACATGACTTAACTAATATTAAAGAATAGACTACCTAATACAATTAAAATTAAATAAAGATTACTAAAATTTACAGGGCTTTGTACACATAGCTTCTTAACTAGAGACATATAATAAGACCCAATGTATAATGTTAAATATGTATATGGATAATTAGAAAAACAATTTATTTTTCATACAAACAAGGTAACTTTGATGCGTTGATCGTTTCGCTCGCAAGCAGGGACCGGAAAACCTCTTTTTTGGTTAACCCAATTGATAGGGAAACCCTCATAAAAAACTTACCAAGTGATAGGGTTTCCCTTTCAATAAGGTTAGTCGACGTTATGCTTACCGTATTGATAGGGTTTTTGAAAACAAGTCTATGAAATACCCGATCAAAAACCCTTTTAACGGTTAGCGGTTCTGGTCCTTCGGCCCATGTGGAACTAGGTATAAATTGCTTGAACACGTTTTAAAACCCCTTCATAAAGCCTTCACAGGGTTTCCCCGATAGGGTTTTCGTATTCGGTAAGTGCTTACTTGGGTTACCCTTTCGATAGGGTTACCGTATTGATAGGGTTTTTGAAAACAAGTCTATGAAATAGTCAATCAAAAACCCCTTTAACGGAAAGCGGTTCCTTGCTCGCAAGTTCGACGACTTCCAACCTCCCAAACAAGCCGGGTTTAGAAAACGCTTTAGTACCATAGACCACATCTATTAAATCTGCTACTATGCTTGGCGTTCGTGGATTATGAGAAAGCCTTTGATTTGATTGAAACCTGGGCGGTGCTGCAGTCTCTCCAATGTTGCCAAGTGGACTACAGGTATATCGAGGTGATGTGGTACTTATACGAAAATGCCACCATGTTGATCCGAGTACATAACCAGAGCACAAATCGTATCCAACTGCAGCGAGATGTGAGACAAGGAGATGCTATTTCCCCGAAACTATTCACAGCTGCGTTGGAGGATATCTTTTAACTCTTAGACTGGAAAGGACTCAGAATCAAGATTAATGGCCAGTACCTAACACACCTTCGTTTTGCCGATTATATAGTTCTTATGGCTGAAACCTTGGAAGACCTGAACACAATGCCCAAAGATCTCCGTTAGTACTTCCCAAAGAGTGGCTCTCAGGATTAACATTTATATAAGACGAAAATCATATCGAATGTCCATGTTGTGCCCACTCCAGTTCATGTTGGGAAAACTAGGAGTTGTTTTCCATTACGTATAAGTAAGTACCTAGGACAGGCAGTCCAGTTAGGTAAGTCCAACAACGGGAAAGAGTTCTCTCGTCGAATCGGACAGATACGAACAGATACCTTTCAAATGCAAGGGCCAACAGAGAAGAAATAGAGTCTTGTTGAGAGGATTTAGTCAGACGGTTGAACCTGGCACTTCGGGATGTCTCGGATTGGAGCGATGCCAATCTTGTTAGGATCAATGCGACAAAAACACAAGCGTGTCTCTTCTCTGCAAAACGGAGTGCATTCCATCATTCTCCGACTTTCCGTGGTGCATCTGTACCAGTGCCAGTGACCGATCAGCTACAACTCCTTGGCATGACAATTTCATCTAATTTGAACTTCGGCGAATATATAGAGTCCATAGCTGGAACCGCTGCGAAAAAGCTTGGAATCCTCTCAAAGGTTAAGCGTTACTTCACCCCGCATCAGCTCCTTCAACTTTACAAAGCGCAAATTAGACCGGTCATGGAGTATTGCAGTCACCTTTGGTACGGATCAGCCAAATACCAGCTTGCCGCTCTGGACTCGGTCGAAAAACGGGATAAGCGACTTATTGGAGATCCCGAACTCACGAATGCCAAACTAAGTAGCCTCGACCACCACCGTAGAATAGCTTGTTTGACGGTATTTTACAAGATGCACTTCGGAGAGTGTGCGAAGGAATTACACGAATTAATTCCTCCAGCCCCATTCCACCATCGAAGTAGATGCAGATTAGCGTACCAACCTTATGTTGTTGATATTCCAACCATCCGCACAAAGCATTTTGCTAACACTTTTATAATGCGAACAGCTAAGGAGTGGAACAGCCTGCTTACCGATGTGTTTCCTAATAGTTATAACTTGGGCCTTTTCAAGGCTAGAGTAAATAGGCTTTATCTAAGTGAGCATGCTCCATCGTAGTCCGCATCATCACTTAACACCAAGTGTGATTGTGGACAAATGCTCACTTATTTACAATAAAAAAAAATATCAAACTCAGAATTGTAGCATTCGGGCAGCTTCGAAAACATCTTTTCGTCCGATTTACCTCAGTGTCTCAAGACGAAAGTCTATGACCAGTGTGTGTTGCCAGTGATGACTTTGGCAGTGAAACGTGGCCGCAAACTATGTATCTCATAAGGAGGCTCAGGGTCACTCAGCGTGCAAAGGAGAGAGTCATACTCGGCGTTTTTCTGCGTGATCGAATCAGAAACGAGGAGGTACGCAGGAAAACTAAAGTAATCAACATCGCTTGAAGGATTGCTCAGTTGAAGTGGCAGTAGGCTGGACACATAGCGAAAAGAACCGATGGCTGTATGTATGTACCAAAGTTCTCAGTTTCAGGATTTCCATACCTTTTAATGCTATTTATGTTTTTTTTTAAACTTATCGAATTAGCTCTTACAATCCTAATAGCTCAGTTGTGTGTATATTGCGATCTGGATCTCCTTTATTTACTCGCTTGATAGCCGTCTTCAAATCACAGCTTGATCAATCCCTGGCGCAGGATGTATGAAAATTAATTAACTGGTGCTTCTTATTATCTGTCGCATAATAAAATATTGATGATTATAGTTTCTGCTTGTTTCTCTCAATGTTCATAAATACAATTTTGATCTTAATATATCTTCAAAATCTTTACTTTTGTGATACATTACTTATAAACGAGCCTTATTTTCTTTTTAGTAAAGCCCATATAAAGGTTTTTAAAAATCATAATAAAATTTATCGTTATAATTTTAAAAACTTCATTTATTTGAATATTATATTAATCATTGATCTGAATTACCCTTTTCTCTTTTTTCTTTTTCCTTGTAGAATAATAATATAATTTTAGTTTGTAATAACCCGCCTGGGCCTTACTTAACATCCCGCTGCATTTTGTTATTTCGGTTTTATTTGATTTATTATGGTAAAAAAAGTCATCCACAGTAATAATAATGACCAAAAGTTTTGTTGGCTATTATTGTGTTTTAATTGATGAGAAAGTAATAAATAACGACAAAACAATCAGTTTTAACTTAAAAAATACAATTTGATACTGTTTCGAAATCCAATATGTATTAAACGGACAATTTTGGGCACGCGTTGATAGTATAGGATTATTTAAATGATTAAAATAACAATAAAACATTGACGCAGAAGTAGTTTTGAGGCAGAAACAATTAGGAATGGGCCGTAAGAGCACATTGAATATCTCACTCCATAAAAAAAACATGAAATATTTTTTTCCGACCAAACTATTCATTTTAGACAAATATGGCTTAAGACATTTTTTCATTAGAATAATAAGTTCTATCGATTAGTATTAAAAAGATACAATTTGACGAAAAAAAAAATTTGTTGCAACATGCGCGCGTCATAGCTCTGAAATGCAACCACTTAGAGCCGGCAGACCGCATCATTTCAGCTATGGAGACGCCATACTTTAAATAGGTACTAAAACTGCCAAATCGATTCCAAACTATGCTTCGCGGGAGGTTTGGGGCTTTTCGCGCGCGAGTGTAAAGATGCCTTAAGGTGGGGAGGGGACTCATACAGTCACAGATACGCAAGCAGCCGGCGTGCACTTAAAAATTCACCTATTGTCCCGTTTTTCAAAGTTTTTTTAGGCTTTTTCTACAAATAAGCGTCTTGCGTACACAATGATAGTTCTGAAATACAACCACTGAGAGCCGGCAGACCAACTTGTTTCATCTGCAGAGACGACATACTTTGAATATATACTAAAACTGACCATTTCTCTGATCGTTTTTTTTTCGTAACAATGATGCCTCTTGTAAGCGCTATAACTCGAAGTTGCAACCACTGAGAGCAGGTAGACCAACATCATTCACATTAGGTGATCACTCTACAACCCATGAAAATGAATCTAACCTTTTCCTTGATCGTTACCAAAAATCCCATGACCGCTCAGTCTATTAGTCTGTCAAAAAAGTCAGTTTACATGAGAAATTATTAAATTATTTATAAAAACTTATACTGGTAACCCTGTTGGTATTGTCAAAATTTTAATCGTAAATATAGCTTTACTCAATTTTATTTAGATGGGTATTGGTTGGGTGGTTGGGGATTTAGGTGGGTATTAAAATTACTCTTGAAATTACCCATGTAAACTGACTTTTTAGACAGACTCTAGCACTTTTTTAATAGGTAATTAGAATAGAACTATTCGCTTATGAAAAGTAGGTAACCAAACAAACAACACGACAACAATTTAATTAAGACTATCTTTTAATAAATTTCATTTGTGTGGAAAAAAAAGAGGATTGTGTTTTGTTTAATGTACCTACACGAGCAGTTTTTTGTTTGAAGCACACAAATCTTGCCCAACAACCTCGTTCACAAAAACCGTACGTACCGACCACGTACGCCAACAACAAAAACAAAACTGTGATCTAAACCACAATATGTTTCCCGATATCTTTTGTTCATTTTGCCCTTTTGTTCTTTGAATAGCAATTGGGATAATCCAATTTCACATAACCATTATTATCATACTATTACATTTCGGGTTAGGAGTTATTTAAAATAAATATAACTCTATTTTTTTCTCGTGTGTTCCCTCAAATATTTAGCTAAATTCGTTTTTCCTTTTGTTATAAAGACGTAGGAGTTGTCAAATTTAATGTTTCATACGTTTGGTCAATGATATTATTAGTTTGATACATATACAGTGTGTCCCTGGATAAAGTGCAATCCCAAATGGGGGCGAAACTAGGCTATAAATGAGTAATAAAAAAAATCTAAAAAATATACAATCTGATTTAATTTTTTTTTCAGCATTAAGATTTGTAATTTTTACAATGGACTCTATGTACAAAAAATAATATTGCTTCAAAGGTAGTAATTGGATTTTGTTCAAATAAAAAATAACATAATACTAGATACGTCTTGTTAGTTCAGAAACACTCACTAAAAATAACACGCTGGCTATGGGCTTTCAAAGTTAACCACTGATTCAAAATTTCAAAGTTAACCAACTTTGAAAGCACATAGCCAGCGTGTTATTTTTAGTGAGTGAGTGCATATTTTTTTATTGTTTGGAAGCTAATATGATAAAAAAAATGAATAAATGATAAAACTTTGTGGTATTGGGGGCAAAATTTTGAAAAATTTAGAGATTAATGAAAAAAGGATTAAGAGAAATGCATTTTTTTACAAAAAGCTTAATTTAAGTCATGATTATCACATTTTTGTGAGTTATTTGCAATTTGTCTGAATTAATAAGTATCTGGCATTACGTTATTTCTTATTTGAACAAAATCCATTCACTACTTTTGAAGCAATATATTTTTTTGTACATAGAGTCCATTGTAAAAATTACAAATCTTAATTCTGCAAAAAATAAATTAGATTGAATATTCTTTTTTGCATTTTTTTTATTACTCATTTATAGTCTAGTTTCGCCCCCTTTCGGGATTGCACTTTATCCAGGGACACACTGTATATGTTTTATTTTATAAGTCGCTTGACGCCCACTGCTGGGTATAAAAATGCCTCATCTGAACTCTACGACGTAAATTCTAGCGCTCACATGTTACGAAATTATGAAATTATTTGAAATATACCAGTGTCACCAAAGATATTAGATTTTTTAAAAAGAGGAGTGTCACTTATCCCGTGACGTAAATATCACATATTTTCCAACACTATTTCTGAACAAAGTTACATTTTCGCTCCAAACAGTCTGGGTTCAAATATCTGACCTATCTCAGCAGGCCCTATTACATAAAAACAATCATGATAAGCGGACGATTTTCATCCCAATCCCTGACACTATTACCTCACGAATAAGGTTTAATATCAAGTGAATTGACCGACGAATTGCGTCCGAATATCTCGATTCTTTTTATGTAATAGGTCTGCTGTTGAGTATCACTTTCGAGCATTGTGTATTCGTGCGACATTGTAAAGACCTCATAGCTAGCATCTTCGAAATATTTTATTCGAATTTACACTCGAAGTTTCGAGATAATTCCGTCTTTGGGACGCTTTCCACGAGACTGGTGCCCAGCACTGTGACAAGAATCTCTAAAACAGCGTTTCCCAAACTTTACTATTCCATGGCCCAGTTATTTTAATATTTCCTTATTCTGACTCACCACCAGTTCTTGAACCCTCCTATTGCATTAAGGAAAATAAAAAAAATATATTTTAATGTCCGTAATATAAGAGTATTAAGGCGATTCCCTAACCAAAAGAAGCGCCCTCAGGTGTTTTTATTTAATAAGTTGTTAATAGAAAAGGAATTAAAAAAAACTTCTTTTGGAATTTTTAGAGCCCATAGTTTAGTATTTGTAGACGGTATCACTACATTCCCTCGCAGTCATTCGTAGGTAGATAGCAAATATGTCAAAAACGGCCACTAGTAACAGTTTTTCTATCTACTTCTAGCAGTGACTACGAGGGAACGTAATGATACCGTCTAAAAATACAACCCTATACGAGAAGTTTTATTAAAATTGTGTATTAGGATTACAATATTAAATAAAATTCACCGCGGCGCCGCTTTCGGTCACTAAAGCGCCTTAAAGTAAAAAAAAACGTTATTTTTTTATTTTATCAATTTAATTATATCAATTCAATATTAATAACGTCATAATTATTCTAATAGTTACAGGTATGAAACTGTTTTTAACTATGAACTCTAAGCTTATGAGACAATGCTGCGACCCGCTATTTTATTTTCGTGGCTCGGTGCCGGGTCGCGATCCACCATTTGGGAAACGCTGCCCTTAAAAATATTTTGTAAGCATGTATGAAATGGTACGGTTATATTTAGAAGCATTGTAGCTCGATGGCGATGTCGGCGAATGAAGTTTAGGCAAAATGCGATTTAGACTTATTACGTTTTAGGCACAGAGAACAAAGGATATTTTTAGGGTTCCGTACCCAAAGGGTAAAATCTGGACCCTATTTCTAAGACTCCGCTGTCCGTCTGACTGACTGTCACCTAGGTAATTGCATAAAACGGGCGAGCTTTGCTCAACTCCTGTTCGGATGTTGACACGGCCGTATCGGGATGGCTTTCGGTTGATTCTCATGAATCGTGATAGCTTGAAAGTTGAAATTTTCACAGGGGATTTCGTAAATAAATCCTGTGAATATCGATAGAGGATCTATAGATGAACAAAAAAGTCATATGATATAAAGTCTTAAAGCGCAACGTTTCCGAGATAATCCATGTTAAAGATCCAAACTTATTCCCCGGTTTATCTCGAAAACGTTGCACTTTAGGACTTTATAACATAAGACATTTTTTTGTTTGTCTATTAGATCCCCCACCAATATACATACAGAACGAGGCATATATCATGAAATCGAGTGGGGATTGCGCGAAACGCGAATTTTGGACATGCTTAGCGGTGAGGGACACACGCTATTGGTCGCTCGTAAGAGCACATGCGCGAACTCATCCCCACTCCGTCGAAAAAATTTCAAGATATATGCCTCGTACTATAAATATGTTTCATTGTTCGCCGCTATTATTTCCGAAATACCCGACAAAGATCAAGAATTATGGTTACCTCATACCAAAATGTTCAAAGCCCTTTCTCAAAAACGTGGCATATGAGAATGTACCAAATAATGTTTTCAAAATTTATAACAGCCACTTACACAGTTGCCGTTAGTTTTTGTCAATAACAAGCAAAATAGCCTAGATACGTGATAATTTATGGCCCAAAAAGTTAAGACTAGCGGTTTGGGCCCTTACAGACTGCGGTCACAAAGGGACACGTTTACAAACTTTACACTCTGTTACGTTGTAATATAATTCTGTTTCATTAAAAATGTTATTATTGCTAATATTTTTTGTTGTTTCGCAACGCATCTATTTAAAAAATTGTTTTTTCAAGCGCTTTTAAATCGTCTAATATTTTCCAAACACTTGTTCCAGACCTTTTAACTGATAAGTAATTATTGATATTTCGCTTCCATGTTTATCTTGTGTTTTGATCGGGTTTATGTGATTAATAAAGAATTCATACGATTACGTAAACATGACAATAATAAAAAAGACAATGTGACAAACCCACAATAATTTTAATTACCTACTAACTTACTAATAACATAATTATTTTGTCCCTTTTTGTTATGTTAAATATTCCAATGTCTGCTTAATTTGGCTTTTAATTATTTTAATATTAGAACGCCATATTATGTGCGATAAGCTCCCCAACTTGTGTATATTTAGTATTTCGAAAATTATGAGAGCATTGTCCAAACTAAACCCGACCAAAACCCTGGCGTCAGCACAGAATGCCTTCTGTAAACGCGGATTGACTCAGTGCTTAATTTCTTAAATTTTTGAGGTGACACAAAAATTATTAAATTTGAATGGTGTAAAAGATACCGTCATTATTCAATCGCGATAAAAGCCAATAATATCCCTGCGGTGGTTTTATAAACCATTAACGCCTAAAAACAATATTTTGAGGAGAATAAAATTCTTTCTTTATGCTTTCATTGTCCATGAAAAAGATATTACATCGTGCGTTGAATTTATCGTAGAAGACAAGGGCCCAGATGGCTCTCCTCATAAAATACTACGAGTGGTACTGTAGCATCGCTGTACTTAAAGATAATCACAATTTACGGGAGCCCTTCGTTGGTATTTCGGGACCACTTTCCCTCCGTGAACAATTACTTGGAGTGTAATGACGTAGTGCAGTTCTAGGCATTGGAAGGCTTAGTTTTATGGCGTGCGAAAGAACCTTTTATTACCTGTAAAGGTGAATTATATAGACACGAACTCCTTATAAAAGTCCTCTTGAGAGTGACTGGTTTCTTAATGTGGTAAAATGAGCTTGTGATGTACTCTGAATCCTTTACTAGTTCTTATAGCGGGTCCACACGGCACCAACTTATGCTTGTGCAACGTGTTTGCACAAACAAAGTTTGTGCAAACGGAACGTGTAGACGTCAAGTTTTCAGTTGGCGCGAAAGTTTGTGCTGATTTGTATTTTGTATCAAATCATCAAAAATCATTTATAACCGAATTTATTGACAATTCCTTCAGCAAATTTATATGAGAGTATTTTTGTTTTTTTTAGTAACCATTCTTTTGACCGTTTTGTTTTTTTTTTATTTTATAACTGATATTGTAGCTCCTGCTAACAAAAATAATCGTCTATATCTAAATATATTTCCATTGTTCGCTTCACATTCACCACAATTGGATTACGACTCTACTTCTCTGCTGCCAAAGACCAACTAAATTGTTTGTGCTGTGTGGACGATAAGATTTGTACAGACTTTTGTTTGTGCAACAGTTTGCACAGCGTAAGTTGGTGTCGTGTGGACCCAATTTAACATTTTATTTTTATGAGACATGATATTGGGTTTCCTTTTTGATTAAAAAGTGCTAGGTATTTAGTTCTGTTTCAGTATAACTGAAAATAATAACTGCCGTAAGGCTTTTGAGACTAAACTCTTGGCTTCAGTTATCATAGGAGTGCATTGTTACTCTTTTAGAAGAATCAAATAAATAATACGGCCTCCGTAGTCAAGTGACTTTGTACGCCGTGCTTTAAGGTGTCTCCATCTCTAAGGTCCCGGGTTCGATCCACGGGTGGGTCAATTTAGAAAACGAACTTTTCTATATTATCTCAGGACTTGATACCATATCGTTGATTCTGATTTCCATAACATAAGTGCTTTAGCTACTTATTTTGGAATCTGAGTAACGTAGGTGATGTTTTCATCACCCATGGGAATTCCAGCTTACTATAATCAGTAAAGAAAGAAAGAAAGAAAGAAAAAACATTTATTTTGAAAACACACAACGATACACAACATTACAAAGACAGTACAAAGAACTAAACACATACAAGGCCAATAAACGAAACATTGCGCATCGTCGCGTGATGCCAAAACTGTACTCGACTCAGTATAAGCAGCAAGCTAGGCCTGCTGCACTGGTATTCTGCCGAGCACAGCAATGACATCAGGACCGCAAAAAACAAATTTACCTCCACGCACTAGTTATTATTTTAAAACGTGGACAAATGGACACGTTGTGGGTGGACACGTGGTGGACACGTCATCAGCCGCCATAGAAAAATAACATTTATGCATAGACTTATTAATGATACTATGCAACGTAGCATGCAAAAAACAAAAAGAACACAGAAGTACATACATGTAACAAAACAAAACATAATAAACGAGAACAGGACTTATATACAATGAACCATCTTTATCTCGCACCTCGAAGTGATCAAACAAGCCTCCCAACTCTCAACGCACAGCATGTATCACAACCAGGTAAGTACTCACCTATTTTAATAAAGCAGCTGTGTTTTCAGTAAGTACTCCTTATATGCTTTACTAAAGGCTTTACGCGTTTTCAATGAGTGAAGAGGAGGAGGCAAGTTGTTCCAGCACTTCGAGGCCGAATATTTGAAAGACCCACGAAAGGCAGCAGTCTTGTGTGCGGGTGTCAGAATCATGTAGGAAGCAGCTCTGGTCCTGTAAGTATGGTTATCCCTTGCCCACTGAAGTTTACTAAACAGATATTCAGGAGCTTTAGTATGAATAATATCAAAGAGTAAGGTGGCAAAATGCAGTTCTCTTCGAGAGTTCATCTTGAGCACACGAGAGTTGTTGAGAAAAGGAGTAACATGTGCTCTCGGGGGAATAGAGAAACAGAAGCGTGCACATGCATTCTGTACACGCTGTAGTAGATGCTTTGTTCTTGAGAGTAGACAGTGGCCAGAGACTGTATCAGCATAATTTAGTTTTGAAAGCACTAAAGACTCACATAATCTAACCCTGAGGTCCTCTGAGAGAAAAGGGCGATATCTGTAGAGGACCTTGAGTCGGTAGAAACAATTACGGACAACTTCAAGAGTGTATTTTTCAAAACGCATGTTGGACTCGAAGATCACTCCTAGGTTTCTCGCCTCGTAGACCTTCTCAACAGGCTGGCCAGCAATACTGATTTGTGGTTGGTGTTCAGAGATACAGGCAACTTGTTTGTTTGATCCGAGGATCATAAATTTGGTCTTATTTGGGTTCAATACCAGACTATTCCTGTTTGACCATTTAGATAAATGCTGTAAATCTTCATTTATCCTCTGCACTGCACAAGATGTCTCATTAGGATGTAAACTGAGATACAACTGGACATCATCAGCATAAAGATGGTACTGACAATGTTTTATACTTTCAGTAATGTCTGCAGTGAACAAAATGAAAAGAAGAGGGCCCAGTATTGAACCCTGTGGAACGCCCCTGGATACAGCCTTGCTTTGAGAGTAGGCGACCCTACCATCATTCCCCTTAACCTCCACGATCTGAGAGCGGTTCAGAAGATAATTATGGAACCATCGGACTGCAGCAGCATCAAAACCATAATATGCAAGCTTTGAGAGGAGTAGAGGAATATCTAAACAATCAAAAGCACGTGAATAATCAAGGAGTACAAGAATTGTACCCATTCCCTTATCCTGTGCAGTGAGTATATCATCAACTACATTGAGAAGTGCTGTAGATGTACTGTGCTTCTTCCGGAAGCCTGACTGTGCCTGTGGAAGCAAAGAATTGGATTCCAAGTATTTGATCATTTGCATGCTCACTGCCTTTTCAACGATTTTAGAGAGACAGGGAAGTATGCTAATTGGCCGCAAGTCATGGACACTGCACGGGTTAGATTTTTTAGGTATGGGCTTAATAAGAGCCGTCTTCCAAAAGTCAGAGAATTGTGAGTCAGTCAGAGATTTATTTACTATAGCTGTGATAGCACTGAGTGAGTTAGGCAGAGTCATGACAATCATATGCAGTAAGTCTCCATGTCAAACTTAAATATTGTAATCTTAAATAATTAAGTTCGACACTTAATTATTTAAGATTACAATTTTTACTAATTTATAAATTAAGCAACATCACAAACAGAGAGAAAAAATCATTATAAACAAATAATTTAATTTATAAAACTGATAGGATACTATGAAATGATGAAAAACTTGCAGTTTTTTATTGTGTTTATTTATATAGCGTCATTCATTCGTCTTGCTTCACGCATGCGTTAGAAAGAGTAGTTTGGCATTGTTCAGCATTGTTAGTTTTTGTTAAACAGCAACAAAAACGTACAATGCTGAAGAATGCCTGGATGAATAATTATGTAGTATACTAATTTTCAGCCTTGAGAAAGCTCTTGTACCGACCTCGAAGTTCATACAACTTACGTGGAGTGCTGACTTGGCATGTTCCATGACACTGCGGTCTGACTACCATAATTTTTTTTTCTACTATTCTCTACTGTACTGCCAAATTTGAACCTTGAGATCTCTTGTAGAGCATGCCGAAATTCTACATACTTGGAAGCGTGCTCACGCCAGCCCTCCTACTCAAATGGCCACGTTTCTATTCGTTCGCTAACTTAAAGCTTAAAAATAAGCAATTAAACGATCAAGTCACACGTCGCAAGTTTATGTAAATGACAGACTGTTGTATTGTATGGAATTGACAAGCCTACGACACGTAATTTTGGAGTTTATGGCTTATTTTTAATTTTTAAGTTAGCGAACGAATAGAAAAGTGGGCTGTACACTCTCACGTCATGCTGTCGCAGTTTTCAACTCCGAAGAGATGGATGACAAATAGCGCTTGCTGCTGCCGTTGTATTCTATGCCGCAGTTAATAGAGACTGGATCCATTTGATACTATTCTTATAAATTAAGTTCTGTTTCGATGTCTTACATTTTTTAAGCACAAATTACTATATTTTGTCTTGAAAAAACATTGCCAAGAAACGCGACAGTGTACGGGGATGCACTCGCTCGGCCTTGCAAGAGACAGCGAGACCTTTTGACTAGTGCGCGAAAAATCGTCACGGGGCCGAGAGCCAGCGAGTGACAGCATGGCACTCCGAGAGGTAGCGAGAGCTACCCTTACACTCTCACACTCGGCCTGTCTCGTGGTGACTCGACGAAAGTGTACAGACGGCATAAAACTCTCGCATTTTGCCTGTTGCGTGGTGTCTTGGCGAGAGTGTACTGTACAGCCCGCATAAACACATTTTGCTTCTACTGATAATGACTAAATGTCTTCTAGTAGACTGACAATATAATTATTTCCCTATTTAGACATTTATTTGAAATCTAAAAATTAACAAAAATAAAAACTGCAAATTTAATTTCACCGTTTCAGGGTAAGTATTACAAAAACGAACAAACCCAAGGGTCGTGTCAAAGCAAAAGACCATTATTCACGCGTTTGGCAAATATGTCTCTCTGCGCCCGACCCACTCAGCAAATACAAAAGGAATTACTTTTATTTTTCGTCTCAACCGCAGCATGTTGCCTATGATAAATCACTTTCGCGGCACCGCAGCGTGGGCAAAAACAGCCGAGACGGTCTCGCTGCAAAAAGATACACGTGAAACCAATGTTCGTTCTATCACGGCAAACAAAAGACTGTGCAGTATATTTTTAGACTCACTTAGCTAACTTATTGGCACGGTGGCGAAAAATAAACAAAGAGTGCCGAGTCCCGAGTATTAGCTGCCGATGTTGCCAGTATTTTACATTAAAAGCTTAGAGAAAAGGCTATTTCATTTTGAGACAAAAATAAAAATACTTATTTTTGTGCGCCACGTCTTTAGATGCACCTATTTGAAATGTGTTTGCATTGTTAATTTTTTGGAGCTTATAAATAAACTAAAGTTGTGTATTACCATACACAACTTTAAAATAGCCATTATATACCTACCTAAGAAGGTATATCTAAAAATATTTAAATAATGAAAAGTCTTCAGTATCTATTTATGTTTTTTTAAAGTGTAAGTATATAAATTTCCCATTGGAATCAATAAAGCATATAACCAAAAATTACCTACACTTCATTGAAAAGTCTCACTCGTGTAAACGAAATATAATCATATATCAAAAGGCAATGGCGGATAGAGAAAATAAAATTAAATAACGTATCTAACCCACCGCCCAGGATGTGTCAAATTCATTTCAAGAAATATCACGGTCGCAAATATGGGACACCGTACACCCGCCGTTTCGCCACATTTGTGTCAATTATCTGGGAGTTTTCCCCCGCGACGATTGCGCTCGATGGCCATCATTTAACCGTACGCCGTACAGCCACAGAATAATTCAGTAAGCAGTATGCTTTCCCGGCACCTTGGCAGTATCCTTTGTATACCTTTTTTTTGTAGGAGGAAACGCGGTTCTGCCTGTCACCTTTCATAGTACGAGCGGCAACCGTAAGATTGTCTAAGTCATCTGATACTATGATAAAACCCATTTGACTAATTTATATTTAAACATAACATTAAAACTTAGCATCTAGAATTAGTTTCATCGTGGTATCAGATGACGTATGCGATGGGGTCCGATTCGACACCTTTGAATTCGTCTGCCAAGAACTTCCAGCTATACAAGAACTGGCAGACTACATTTTATTATCTTTACCAATGAGCGGGTAACTGATGTCATTAGTATTATTTCAGTATCAAAAGACGTAAATGACTCCTCATTTTGCGACCGGAAGTGGCCCGTTTATTTATAGTTCCGGCCATTTTAGCTTCGGCAGACTGATTTATCTAAGCTAAGCATCACTTTTCTAATCATTCTCCGTTGGTTTTATCATAGTATCAGATGACGTAAGCAATCTAACGGCCGCCGCTCGTACTATCAGTAAATAAACACGCACTGGAGCTGCCCACTTATCTCTTTTGGCTTTAAAAATGTTAATTTCTAGTTTCGTTCCAAATAAATTCAAACATTTATATTCCGAACATAAAATTATAAATTTTGAGCGGCTCATCACTCTCATCAGCGTACCTATGCAACTGCAACACACTCACGTCACAACTCCTGTGTACCGAAGTATACCGATATTTCGTAGCACGTTGTTTGGACCATTTGGACGAAGTCATAATACTGTTTACTTAATTATTCTGTGGTACAGTATACGTACCCTCCATCAGTTATATATGTACGTTATTAAAAGACCCGTTGAGGCGATCCCGCGCTTAATGTCTCAATTAGAGTACAGATGTTGCGCGCCCCGAATTGCGAATTAATTGTTTTTCATTTGCGCAATGGTTTAACGGTGACAGCGTGCCTTATTTCTGAATATATTTGGGTAGGAAAGTTGAAAAAATATATTTTATGTAAATTTTCGAGGCATCAATTTGCTTGGGTCGAAAAACTTATTTTTAAGGCCGGCCACATTCAGACGGAATTTCGTTCTGGAATTCCGAAACGGAATATCGATAACGTACAAAAATTTCGTACGGAAAAATCTCGCATGTGTTTCTGAATCGGAATTCCGAGTCGAAATTGGTAGGAAATGGCCACTCTGAGGATGGCCACATACAGTCAGAATTCCGTTTCGAAATTCCGTATGTTCGTAATTCCGAACGCAGCTAATCCTTACAGACCACACACATGCAGGATTTTTCCGTACGGAATTTTAATACATTATCGATATTCCATTCGGAATTTCGAATCGGGATTCTGTTTGTATGTGGCCGGCTTTCATAATTTAAGTCAAACGTCATTCAAAATTCAAACATACGAAAGTAACAAGATTCAAGACAGCTTTGATTGTATAAAGTTGCTCTTGAAATGTCAACTCGCAAACAGCCCGAGACTTTATTTATGCTTTATTTATATTTGCCCATGCCGATATTGGTTGTCGGGATTAGCATAGAATGAAGGGGTATCTTTTGGTCAGTTTTTCAAACATCCCGATTAGGAAATACGTGCGCGCGGTAACAATTTATGAGAGCGATAATATCTGGATATAAATTCAGAGGATAACAATAAGACCTTTTATTGCCACCGTTGTTTTCACAAAAACGATTCGGCGTACGGCGTCGAGTTTTTTGCGAACATAAAATTGTGTAATGTCACATGCCTTGATATACAGATCTTTACGTCACAAGTTTATTGCTAGTGTAAATTTATTTGGCGCTTGGCGGTACATTCTATTGGCAACATTTTTCACTTTTACTACATATTAAGTATCAAACGTTTCCCGCTTACATTGCTCTCTGATTCTATCTAAAAAAAGGTTTTATGTTGCGTCGTCTACAGTAGATGGGCGCTGTAAGACCATAGTATAATATTCTGATAAATACTTGTAAATATTTGGAATTACAACTCTATTCAGCAACCACTTTCCAACTCGTTGAAAGTTTAAAGCTCTTTTTTTTCAATGTCATTTCGAAAGGTCAGCAACTAAGTAGTTTTTAAAGCTTCACTTCGTAAAAACAATTATAGTTTTGGGTAATTTTATTTCTCTTTGTAATATTTACAAAAAAATGTTTTAAAAAATTATTATACTTTTAAACACAACTCATCATTTCAAAATTTAAACTACTTAACAGAAAGATTTGGTAATTAGTAAAGCTTCATTATGTTTAGGTACTTAAAGATTTAGAAATACTTAGCTTGTATATTTAATATTTCTTTTTTGTGATGATTTATTAAACAAGTCTTTATTCCCAAATGTAATGCATCATGAACACAGACAAATGTCTACTGTGGAAGCCAGACGAATCGAATGATAGTCACAACTTCATTATACAATAAGTTTTGAAAAACAAATAGGTTTGTGCTTATGGTTTACATTTCAGAAACCAACGACACTGCTGATTTAAATACAAAGAAGATTCATGACTGAAAAACTATGTGCTTTACCTACTAAATTATTCTCATAAGTATTCGTCTCTGTTATAAAGAGCAGGAGAATATAATGAATTCGCTTACCAAGCGTCACGGTCCTCGGATCATTGAATATAGATGAGGGATCAAAGAAAATTACGAGTGCTCGATAAAATTTGTGCTGCGCAAAGAAATTCCACCTCCCGCCACGCTCGTTTGCATCGGTTAAACTAGCGTTTACGGTATACTAAGTGACAACACACTCTCTGATGAAGTAATTTGTCAACGATGCGATCGCTGTATTCCAGAGGTGGCCAAACTTATGACTGGTGAGGTCTACTTGTGTTTAAAAAAATATCTTGCGGTCGACTGCAAGGTAGAGTTCAGTTGTTTAATATTAAATCGTCAAAAAGCGTCAAGCCGCAGCCGATGCTTTTGCAAACTATTTCAGCTCTGTATTTCAAAACGAAGTCCCTTGTTTTCGCATAATTGTTTTATACCTAATTTGATTTGGCATAACGGATTTGGCATAATCTTTTTTGTCATAATAATACTTTCGCATAATTGTTTTTTGGCATACTATTTATATTAGCATAATTATCATTTAGACTAATTTGTTTTCGCATAATGTTATTAGGCATATTGTCTATTCGCCTAATATTATTTAGACATAAAAATCAAAAACAATAAGAATAATTATTTTTACGCACTTATTTATTTTCATGCAAAAGGGGTAGGTATTGTATTAAAATGCCAAAAACTCATAACACATACGACCTAAATATCGACTCATAAAACACCTATTTTTAAAATACCGAAAATCCTTAATGTCGATATCCAATAGACCGAAACTTAAAAGATCGATTATTAAATGACTGATGATAGTTCGAAACCCTGAAAGTTAAAATGCCGATAGTTAAAAATCTCGAAAGTCTGTTTAGGTCTATTAGGTGCTACGACGAGCGAGCGTAGCGAGCGAGGAGGAGGTAAGGTTCCATTGCGACTAACAACGCACGAGCCGAGCGAGTGAAGCGAGCGTGCCGCGGTAGCGGCCGGCGAAGTGCCAGAACCGACTTGCTGGCATGTAACCCTCAATTAACCTTCGGTTTTTAAGCTTTGGGATTTTGTATTATAGGTAAAATGTTCTTTCGTGGTTTTAAACGTCGTGATTTTTTGTTTATAAAAATATGCGTAAATAACATTATGCGTGTTTAAATTTATGCTAAAGAATATTATGCTTAAACATGATTATGCTTTAAGTAGTTATGCTTAAAAAAATTATGCATAAGCTGTTATGACTAAATAATATTATGCGTAAACATCATTCGGCGAAATCATATTATGCTATGACATATTATGCCTTAAAATTTTATGCAAATACATAGGGAACCGTATTAAACTCCAGTGAGGCGATGCGAGCGGTCCATAGCCAATGCGATGCCACCTGCATTTCTGTGAATGCTGTTGATGATACAGACCTCAAGAAGGCAATTAGGCGGCTTAAACCAAAATCATCGGGGGGGCCTGATGGTGTTCCCGTTTTTTTGGCAAAGGACTGCATATTAGCTCTCGAGAGTCCTCTTCTTTATCTTTTTAACCTGTCTCTTGCTCAGTCAAGGTATCCAGATGTTTAGAAAGTTTCTAGGGTCACTCCAGTTCCTAAAGCTGATGGTGGGACTGACGTTTCATCTTTTAGACCAATTGCGGTTTTATCAGTATTTGCAAAAATATTCGAGATTATACTATGTCAGCAAATTAATAGTCAAACTGCAAATCTATTACATGATAGCCAACACGGTTTTAGAAAAGAACGTTCTACCACAACTAACCTTGTGTCTCATCTTGATTATATTTATGCGGAGTTTGACGCTGGTAGGCAGGTGGATGCTGCCTACTTTGATTTTAAAAAAGCATTTGATCTGGTGGACAATGACATTTTGCTGCGCAAATTGGCTAAAATGGGCTTTGTACCTAAACTAGTCGAGTTCTTTTCAAATTACCTACGTGATCGACGTCAATTTGTGAAACTTAGTGGATTTGTATCAGAAGACTATTACACAAGATCCGGGGTAAGCCAGGGAAGTACGTTGGGACCATTGCTTTTTATAATTTTCATTAACGACCTGCCGCAAAGCGTTAACACTTCTCACTGCTTACTATTCGCGGATGACCTCAAATTAAGCTTAGGTATTGGCAGCCCACTTGATCGCGAGGCTTTGCAAAAAGATATTGACTCGGTGTCGGATTGGAGTTCATCAAACCGTCTTCCATTTAATAGTAGCAAATGTAAATCCATCACTTTCACGCGTAAACGTTGTCCACTAAATTCAGTTTACAAACTACCTGACGCTCCCTTAGAAAGGGTAAGTGATATTCGTGACTTGGGATTAATTTTGGATTCGAAACTGGACTTTCATAATCATGTGACCACAATGTGTAAAAGGGCTAATCAAATTCTTGGCTTTGTGTTACGCACTGCATCTCAGTTTGATGGGTTTAGAGTTGCTTTGGTACTTTATAACGCATATGTACGAAGTAGACTGGAATACGGTGCCATTGTGTGGGATCCATATGAAGATAAATATATTGTTATGGTAGAAAAAATACAGCGGAAGTTTGCACGCTGGTTATACCGGAACAAATATGGTTATTACCCTTATCTGTATCCGTCCTTATTTGTATCTGGTATGGTCGGATTGGAAACTCTTCAACTTCGAAGAGTCATGCAGATCTTGATACATTATCTCTCAATTATGCGCAATAAGATGGATAGTCCAGCCATATTAAGTAAGATGAGACTACTGGTTCCCAAGCGCCTGGGTTGGGACGCGGAGGGGACGGTTGCACCGCGGCGGAGGCCGCGCCTTCTGCAGCGGCCCTCCACGCGAACTAGGTATGCTGCGCACGCGCCTACCACTCGTGCTCTACGCCTGATTGGAGATATGCTCGCTCACGATTCCGAGACCGATCTATTTGCTGACAGATTTGGACAATTATGTAACACAGCTTTATTATATATTAGTAATTTAATTTTTAATCAATAATGACCTGATAAATTGTTGACATGGATTTATAATATTTTGACATTTGTATATTTTCATGACTAAATTTTGACATTTGTATATTTTCATGACTAAATTTTGACATTTGTACATTTCATATGACTAAATTTTGACATTTTGTAGAGTATTGACATTTAAGATAGAATTTGACACATCTGGACAATTTATAGGTATTCAATTTTAACAATTTTATCAATATGGGATTGACATCTTTGCAAATTTAAAATTATGTAATGTGCATGAAATTATGTGTAATGTATTTATTTTTAATTTGTAATATTTAACTTGTTGGCGATTTGGGCTTTACTGTAAGTCAGCATGTAAACTTTTAATAAATAAATAAATAAATAAATAAATGGTTTTTGAAGTGAAAACTTCTTTAGCGGCGTTGTACGTTTTTTTGTAATAGGAAAAAATGCTAAACTCGCGTCAGTAAGAGTCACGTGACCCTGATCGAAAATTCGTAAGACGGATGTGACGGATGGAGAGTAGACAGTCGGCGGCGGAAGTATCCCCCTTTCTTTCTACGGGGCGCGGTGAAAATGGCGGCGCATCATTTCAAGACGTAAACACTTGTGTCACCATTGCAACGCGCTAATTTTTCAATTTAATGTCAAAACTCTAGATATTCTGTCAAGCTATGGATAAGACTTTCAAACAATACTGTTCTGTATTTGTAAATTCAAATGCAGAGTAAATTTGTAGGTAAGACGGCAATTCGTGCAAAATTATTCCCTACACATTCCAAAATATTAAAAAAATGCACAACGTTAATATTCAATTTTTTACTTCTGCCGGCACTCCCGGAGTGCAACCCGATTTTTTTTTCATATTTTTCTGTTCAGTTTATTCTCTAGCGGGCTACCTAAATCGTCTTCGCGGTCGACTGGTAGACTGCGGTGGACCTCTCGGCCATCCCTGCTGTATTCGATCCTTTTTCTAGTCCTATTAGTTTGATTTAATGCTAGTGATGAAACGGATCTCTGTTACTGTTTCCGCAAGTGCGGAAGTTCCGCGCGCGATTTTCAACATCCGATTCTGCTTCTGTTTCCGCAACTTTTATAACGGAGATTTAAACGGAAGTTTACAACCGACGGCTGAGAGTTACGCATGCGCGGCGGGAGGCACGTGCGAGTAGAGCGCGCGGGGGAGGGGCCAGCCAGCCAAATTTGGTGCATTTGATACTTAATAAAGAATTATATTTGTAAATTTGTTTTTTTTTTCCTATTATTTACACTTCCGTTTCTGCATCCGATTCCGTTTCCGTTTCTGCTAAAATTTAGTTTTGACATCTGTTTCCGTTTCTGGTTCCGCTAAGACAATTCCGTTGCATCACTATTTAATGCGAATATTATTGGCTGTATGTTGTATGTATGGCTTTGCCTTTGCCATGATATTGATGTAGAAAAAAAAAGTTCAATTTTACGGCTACACGCTCCCATGTACATACAATATTCGGTGACTGATTTTCTATCGCCTCAATATTCAACTTACAGATTTTAATGTCGTAATGCACACGTCCTACTTATAGACTGTCCTATAAAAGGGTCTACATCCGATAACCGCCTCTGTGATCTAGTGGTTCGCCCACCCGTGTAAGACGCAGGGGTCCCGGTTTCGATTCCCAGGGGGAGCACAATTTGTACTCGGTTTGGTTGGTGGCAGGGCTTATTTCAAGTCCTCCTGGCTAGCTACCACCATCTTACCCTTTTTTTATACCGGAGAAAATGCATTTACGCATCCCCCCCCGCAGGTGAGCAGGGGGTTCGTATGGGGGCTCGCCAGGTGGGGACCACAACATTCAACATTGTGGCTTCCTCCACGACAACCACTATCTTACCTAAGTCTGACGCCATAACAACAATTTAAAAAAAATTGTGTTCCGGCAATTAGAAGTTCCTCAGTGATGAGGATTTCGTCTATAGTGCGCTTCCACCTTCGGACATATCGTCACTTAAAATCAAGTGAGGTGAAGGCGAAGCACTAACCCGTTGTGCATAAAAAAAAATTCGTTCACAAAAAGTTGTTGGTGGGCGTAGCCATATTTTAAATTCAAATACAAAAAGTTAATATTCAAAGCTATGCTTCATACTCGTAATAATCTTATGAAATGTTGAAGAGATCCCAAACTTTCAAGCTTAAAGAAAGACCTAATACATACGAAATTTAAATCTCAGAGCAAGCATAAGATTAGCGAGTAACAAGTGTGTAGAGCTAAGAACCGGCTCAAGATTCAAATTCATAAATTAACATATAAATCGAAAAGATTTTACCCTAAACAAGATCAAAAGAATTTGTCCGATGCTCGGGAAGCCTCGAGTCTGATGACTGTTTATGGGAAGGGTATCAGGACTCAATACTCTACCCTATTTACATTTTTAGGGTTCCTTAATCCCGAAACAGGGACCTTATCCCACTCGCCTTTCCCCGGCTTTTAACTTGTAAAACGAATAAGGATGTAATTTGCTTCCCTTAATACAGGTATTTTGTTTACTATACTGGACATGTTAACGACGCAGCTTTTCGAGTTTTCGGATGGAAAAAATAGCTGCTGCTATTATAAATAACTATAAATATTTTTGATAAATAGTTTGTGTAAGATATTTCAAACTTTTATGCTTAAAAATCCTTAGTTAGTTAGTACTTCGCACAAACTATACAACATGTTACAAAATACCCCTAATGCCAAATATGGTAGATAGGGACCATCAAACTTAACAACTTTTATTTTGGGACCAAATCTGAAATCGCGCAATAAAACAGCTATTTCATACAAAAAATAATAACAAAAATATCAAAATATCTAAAAAAGCAGTTTTTTTTCGAAATTTCAGAGTTGGTCCCATAGTAAAAGTTGTTCAGTTTGATGGTCCCTATCTACCTTATTCGGCATTAGGGTTTTTTTTGTAACACGTTGTATACTGCCTCAGAATAGATACTACCTAAAGCACAGAATAAATAATAGTACAAGTCCTAAAGCCTTAACGGATCATATTTTTCCTTTTTTGGCCAGAAAATTTGAAATTATTTCAATAGGGTGTTTGTCTGATTTTTTTATTGACTAAACATGTTTATTGAAATATTAGCAACACAACATAGTATTTCTTTTCAAATATCTTGCATATTTTCAGCGTCTATCGCTGCATCAAACTTTCTAATTAGACAAGGAGAGCGCTATAAGCAACTGATGTCACATGCTTGTACCGCCATACTCTCGCCATAGAAGATTTCATTTTAGAAAGAGATAGCTAGAGTCAGAATTAAGTAGCTCATAATTCGCTTGTTATAATACGAATTGAATTTCTGTTTTCAAATTTGTTATGAAATAATGTTATATTTCTGAATGTCACAATTAATATCTACATTTCAACAACAGTCAAATACTTAGAGTAAGACGCGCTTCTGTACCAGACGAAGCCGCAATACTCTAAGGTCAAATACCCTATTGGGTATAAACAAACTAGAATTTAAAATTGCGTCATGATTTAATCTGTATTCTATCCTACTCCTTAGAAAAAATAAAATACGTAATATTAAGGATCATAATACGTTATTTACTTTTTGTAACCAGGAAAATCCAAAATATATTTCTGCAACAATACCGAACAATCAATAGACTCAATTCAATTAACTGAGTTGGCCTGGCTTCCTTAGCCAAACGGTGGCCATAATAGTTACAGTCGTAGTTACTGTTATACGTGGAATACATTTTACTTCAATTGAATTGACCGGATAATAAATAATGTACCTAAGTGTTTTCCAATTAATAAAATCGTTGAAAGCCTTAATGTACCTAACATGATTGTTTAAAATAAATTAATAAAATGGAAAATAAGGAATAATTCAATTTAACGTCACATAACAGGCATATTTTGAGGGCATCATTTTTCAAAATGGCGAGTCTGAGGACCTATTAAAAAAAAATCACGATAGTCGGACGATGTTCGTTGATCGATTTACTTGATGTTGAAGATGTTGAACCGTAAGAATTTATTCTTATGGTTGAACCTTCTTACTTCTCTAAAGTCACTCCGTGGAGTGGGATGAAGGATGAGGGAATGATTATCGCAAGGAATTTATAAGTACTAAGTAAGATCTCCTTGGCTTATCGCGATGCTTTTTTGTAATAAATAATAACTTTTTTTTGTATGTAAGTGCATTATGTCACTATCGAAAGAATAATTAAAATTAAAATATTAGTTTTTATTCTCTTCTGGCACTTAGACTTCTACTATTACTACTTAACTGCGCCTAGAGTTTTTACAAACTGTATCGTGGCCAATTCTCATAATAATATTTTTATCAAAGAGAAAAACTTGTGAACCAATAGTAATATACTGGTTATTTAAAAAACACGATAGCTTTACAAACTCAACCAATTAAATCTGCTTGTAATTAAAGAGGACTAACACAATTTAGTCAAACTCCATTCATGATTCAACTCTAGATCACAAAATACAATAACTCATTTGAATACAAACAGCAAGTTTGAGAGTATTTGCTCGCTCTGATTGCACAGTGCATCGTTAAACGCTGAGCAAAAACAAAAAGGGGCAACACTGGAGTATGGACAGAACGCTCGGAGAAAAGTGGTCCATAAATATTGACCAAAAAGTTTTTGCGCTGCTCAAAATCCCTGCACCAACAAATTCGTACTAGGGTAATCCAGCGAAATGGATTTAAATGTTTACGTATGAGACTCCTCATTCTGATTCACGATATTAGTGGTCCCATAGCGTATAATTTGTTGTAGCAATGATTTTTTTGAATAATGTTTTTTATAACAAAATAATTTACATTTATCTTTTACATTTTGATAATTGATTTTTTTGCTGTCTTTAAGTTGAGCACAAAATAGTATTTTATAAGATTTTTATTCACAACGGTTTTAAGTTGAGCCTTCATTTCACCAGATGTTAAGTGACGATAAGTATGGTAAGTGCACAAAGACCGCACCTCATCACCTCCTTGAAATCGTTATAATGGTGTCAAATTTTGCATAAATCTTGATAGTATAAAAGACCAAACAACCATTGCATGAAACATGACGTCAGTAATTATTAAGTCATATAAAGGTCATGGCACATATAACGGCACCGCAACAGCACCGCTCCAACCCAGCAATTAATTTGTCATTCAAATTAGAGCTTTAAACCATGTGTCGTAAAATATATTTTATAATGTCAATAAGAAAAAGCCAACGGCGGGCGGTCGGCGCGCTTACCGCTACCATACGACTCGACTCGCCGCCGGCTCGCCGCAAGCGAGCGGACCGCGCGCCGACCGCGTGCTTACCGCGTGCCGACCGCGTGCTAACAGCGCGCTGTGACTCCGAGTCGCCAGCGAAACAACATCATATGCAAAATAGCTTACACCTCGCGGACGGCGCGCGGACGGCGCGCGGACGGCGCACGATCCGCGCGCTTACGGCGCGCCGACCGCGTGCTTACGGCGCGCTGGCGGCTAGCCGTAGCCTAAATTCGAGGTGACGCCGTGCTGTTGCTGTGCAGTTGCGGTGCTGTTATAGTGTGCTGTGACCTTTATTCTGCGTAGGAAAAAGTAAAAGAGTAATGAGGGCTTTTCAAAAGGACTCGATAGATGGCGTTGATAAAAATGTATGTGTCAATGTATTTTTTTTTAATAAGCTTCGAAGAGAACTCAGTTAGGCAGGCAAATATAACCCTTAAATGTTTCTTTTTGGGCAGATGTTAGCCTGCCAGAGCTTACTTGCCTCTTTGGGACAGGCCGTTTATTTTTAAAAGCCAATTTTGACACTTCTATTTCCATGAACTCCATCTAGTGAGGCAAATAGTTACTATTTTTATTTTTTAAATGTCACTTTGAAAAACCCTCATTCTAAAACTCGTCCGACAAAAACATTAAATCAACACTTTAACTGACTCATGAAAAACAACATCAGGCCGCATTAACACGGATTATGAATCGCAGTAGATAAGGCATTCAACGCGGCCTCATTAAAAAAGGGAATCAGAGGAAAATATAAAAAAAAATACAGTGAAAGCCCGTCTCATTTGTCAAGTTCCCAGCATTGCATGCTGCGCCTACATCGCGAGGAGTGACCGACTTTTTATTCATTCCACTTTTCACGTCGCACAGCGCTTTAATAATGCGGAATGGGAATGCGTTTAGAAAACATGCTAATTTCATTAGGGTAAGCGGTTGTGATTCGGGACACTGGTTTTACGTTCTATGTCTGTCACCGGAAAAAATGTAAGAGCAGTAAAATTACAATATAAGTAGGTATTATTATCTCGTTAAAAAAACGGAATATTTTTTCTGATGAATCGTAATATTTATTTCAATAATGAATGCGGTGAATCGATAATTATATTTCCGATTCACAATTTCAATAGATGTTGATCTATTGGTGATTAATAACAATATAACGGTTCTCATGATATAACAGTAACATAATGAGTGTTCTAGAAAAGCATCTGCTTTGTGCAAAACAGTTTAAACAAGAGATAACAGTTTCAGAAACATTACTATGTTCTTTGCTATTTTCTTCATATAAACAGTCAATCGGAAAAGTATTTATATCGGAGATTTATTCACATATTAAGACGTTTATAGTTATTCACCAGCGCCACCAATAATAATTTATTTATTTTTATTATACGTAAATCAATATTTTAAACAAAGGAAACAACCATGCCCTTTTCAATTGTCTCTAATATTTTTTGAATACATGTTCAATAGTTTTCATTCTTTTTTCATTCTTAAGTTTTAAAATACATTTAAACCAAAACTGGCTACTGTCATTTTGATTGCATTTTAAAACTAGTGCAAATAATGAAAAATGTTAAAGAGTTATTAATAGTACATTATGAGACAAGTTAGCTTAGGTTGCTCATTGCATGCACACAAGGCTGTGAGTTACAGCCCGAGCCGCAGGCGAGGGCGTAACTCAGCCGAGTGTGCAATGAGCAAAAGCTTACGAGTTTCAAACGACGTTTTTCAACACATTTGCGAGGAAAACACAAAGTAATTTACAACACAGCAACAAATACGACAAAAACAAAATATGACAATTATGGGAAAAGGCGCGTAGGTTTTTTTTTTACACACCCAATGCAAGAATATTTTGCGAACAAAGGGGTGAGTGAGCATACAGGCTACTTCAAAATTATATTTTCAAGTGATAAAATGCAAATATTTTAATATTTTATGACAAAATATTGTGAATTATGCATAATTTGATACTAATAAATATTTGTTTGACTTAATTAAGGACTAACACATTTATTTATTTCAAAAATGAATATGAATTTTCAGCGGCCATTAACCTCTTTGTTGTTACTAAAAAAAATAACTGTATTACCCGGTTAAATTGGGAATGTTCTGTTTACTCGCATAGAACTTGCAGTAAGGTACTAATTTAACTTTGTAGGGATAATTCTATAACAACCTAATGTTTTATATATTATTGCATGCGTTTGTTATAACTCGGTTTATGGCCCTAAAAGCGATGTATTAGATCTCACTTTACGAGCAAGTTAGTTGAAAAAAATATTAGAGACAATTTAAGAGGGCATGGTTGGTTAAATTTTTTAATATTGACTTGGTTTTACGAATAATAAACATATGAATTGGCGGCGCAAGTGGACCGCTATAAGTGCCTTAATAACTAGCTTCTGCCCGCGACTTCATCCGCGTAGATATTCGAGAAAATCCTTAGGGAACCTTTAACCAGGATAATTAGTATTCTATGTTTGCATTTCATCAAAATCAGATTTGCCGTTTTTACGCGTCCCCATATAGCGCGCTGCCCCCTTTTCCTCTCCCTCTTCCCCTCCCTTTCACTCTTTCCCTTACCTATATCGCCCTCTTACCTACCCCTCCCCCTAACTCTCCCTTCCCCCTCAATTTCCCCTTGCCCATCCCTATATAACTAAACTAGCTGCCGCCCGCGACTTCGTCTGCGTGGACAGTTTTTTTGCTATCCCTCGGGAACTGTTCGTTTTTCCTTTTCTGCACCCCTGAAAACGTGTATGCAAAATTTCATGTTTATCGGTTCAGTAGTTATGACGTGAAGGCGTAACAAACAAACAAACGGACTTTCGCATTTATAATATTAGTAAGAATAATTTCAGAATTATTTAGTTTCGATTAATTGTTTTTTTTTATTTCATGACTAAAGCAAAATGACTGCTCATAATTTTATGAAAATGTAACTTTATAAAAATGCATTCAAGTTTATTAAATTACTAGCTTCCGCCCGCGACTTCGTCTGCGTGGATAGTATTTTGTCTATCCCTCGGGAAAAGTTCCTTTTTTCGGGATGAAAGGTACCCTATGTTCTTCTCTGTACCCCTGACAACGTGTGTGTAAAATTTCATGATGATCGGTTCAGTAGTTAAGACGTGAAGGCGTAACAAACAAACAAACAATCAAACGGACTTTCGCATTTATAGTATTACTAGCTGCCGCCCGCGACTTCGTCTGCGTGGACAGTTTTTTCGCTATCCCTCGGGAACTATACGTTTTTTCTGGATGAAAGGTACCCTATGTCCTTTTCTGTACCCCTGACAACGTGTATGCAAAGTTTCATGATGATCGGTTCAGTAGTTAGGACGTGAAGGCGTAACAAACAAACAAACAAACAAACAAACAAACGGACTTTCGCATTTATAATATTAGTAAGGAAGTAAGGATTAGTGAATTAGTGATTAGTGAATGAATGAAATGAATGAATGAATGAAAAAAATCTTTATTCAAATAAGCTCACATAATGAATTCACAGGGTTCAAGCTAAATTCAAAGTTTGAAGTTATTATTCAGTCTAGGCTGTTACAAGAGAGAAAAAAAAAACTTTACAATTCTATATGCGTTAAGATAGGTAGTCAGAAGCAGACCCATTCCCACTGGCAGCACCCGTTCACGAGCATGACGCATGAACCAGCCATCGTTTCGCTCAACCATATTTGAGGGAACGTAACGACCCGCCCCACGCGACACCACCGCAGAAATTATTAAAGAGAGCATGACATACTAAGGCTACCCATGTTAAGGCATCGAATTGAAAACTAATATCCAAAAGCTTTTCATAGGCAATATTTATGTATTTTATATTTTACTTTCCATAGTCAGCATTTATGTATTTTATAATACACAAATACTGACTATAGAAAGCAAAAATACTGCAATTAAATAAATCAAAACAAGGTAAGTTATTATGATATATACGTTTCGAGTAAGAAGTGCCATACATACAGACAATATAAAACAATTTTTTTATATACAAGCAGACACAGAATACAAACAGACAGAAGCAGACCCATTCCCACTGGCAGCACCCGTTCACTAGCATGACGCATGAACCAGCCATCGTTTCGCTCAACGATATTTGAGGGAACGTAACGACCCGCCTCACACGACACCACCGCAGAAATGTTTAAAGTGAGCATGACATACTAAAGCTACCCATATTAAGTCGTCGAGTCAAGAAGCCAGTAGTACGTTTTTAAGTAGGTAGGACACTTCTCACAATTCATAGTTAAAAGAGAAAGTAAGGATTTCATAGCTAAAATAAAATATGTTAAAAGTTTTCCACAAACAAATGAGAAATATAAAACTCTAATTCAATCACTACGTACTACACCTAAACAGGGCTGGAAAACCTGGTTAAAATTCGCAACGAAAAAACCTGTTTCAGATCGAAATTAACCTGGTTAATTGGAACCAGTTTCCAGCCCTGCACCTAAAAGACAAAATTCAATAAAGTGCCTCTCTTCGATTTTTTCGAAAGTGAGTTATTTTTCACAAAAGCAAGGAAATAGAAAGACTGATACTTCAATTATTCGAGTGAGCTTTCATTTGAGCAAGTCACTCGCAGTTTTCCCATTACTTTTTTGCTAAAACCATGTGCTCTTCACAAACTGTTGCGGTGCGCTTTTTCGTATTGCAGTCAGTTTAAACTAAGCTTTTGACAACTATCAGGGAAATTTGACTCAAAAGTAAATTTTCTTGTAAAGTTAAATTAATAAAAAAGATAAATTAACGAATGCAATAAAGTGGCTTATTGGAAACTTACAAGCTTGAGGACTTTTGAAGTCGTTTTAGGTTGACATATTGGGAGTAGAGTAGGTCTTGAGGTCATGGTAAGCCCTTACTAGTACAATGTACGTTCTGCCCTGGTTCTTGGGCACGGGGAGAAAGTGTGAAGATCCCTTTGTGCACTATACAGGGTGGATTTTTAAAACGGTACATTAAAGGCAGGTACCTTAACCGTTATAGTTACAGAAAAACGTTCCTAGGAGACCATCCAAAACTTTTTAAGATATTCTGAACTGCATTCACAGATTTTGGAAAAAAATTACCGTTAGCAAAAAAAATGCTAAAATACCAAAAAAAATTTTTTATGCCAATAGATCCTATTTCGTGTGGGGATCAAAAGACTCTATGGGATCATTTAAGGTATGAGTACTAGAAACGACAGAAATCGCCAAAAACTTTTCCCATACATTTTGTACTGAAAAACGGTAAACCAACTCGAAATATTTTTTATTCACAAATGATCCTATTTCGTACTGTGATCAAAATGCTCTTTAAGGCCAACTGAAATTTGAGTACAGAAACTACAATAAAAGACAACACCGGCTTCACACGCAAGCACAATCTTCTACAACATTAGATCTGAAAAAACAGTTTCTTTTCAAATCCGTAAAAAGTGTTTTATTTCTAATGAAATCAAATTTTGCTCGCAGTTTTGCAGGTATACACAAAATGTTTAGAAGAAAAAGGTTGCATACTCTGTAACGGGTAAAAACTGATACCGATTGTCTGTGAGTCTTTTTGCACCACCATAGTGACCGCATTGAAATTGAAAGACGTTATCTCAAAGGAACTACGGGTTATGGTTTCAAAAGTATGGATATGATGTGTTTTAATGAAAAAATCCTGAGGGAAAAATATGAAAGAAATGTTGTACGGTTAACATTTGAAGAAAACGCATTATAAATCTAACTTGATTTTATTTTTATACAGTGCTGGTAAAAATGGCTCTTAGGTTTTGGTATATAACTGATAGAATCTAGCAAATCTGTGCATAACAGTGGATTAGCTAGGTATAACAAATATTTTACCTCTATAAATAAGGAATATCAATTTTCGGTGTTGGTTTACGCACGATCTAACTCCTAATAATAATTGATGAAGGTGCAAGGTGTGTTGCTGTCTTGCTAAATGCAGGTATTGTGCACTGATACTTTGTGGTGTGCATGTGCATTTTATTTCGGGCGGGCGGGCGGTGCATCTTGCATATATTGTTTGCGTAAGTAAGCTACAAGCTTTTTTCAAAATGGTTTGGGACTTCCGCCAAGTGACGCCTGATTCAATCAAATAATTTACAAAATCTTACACAATATCCCGAAAATTCACTATGGACCCTAAAATAATACGAAGTTGTGGCTTACAAAATGTTCAAAGTTACTATTTTATATAGAGATGTTCCTATGGTTCATGAAAATAAAGAGAAGTGATAACAAAGATTAATAACATGTAATTTGTCTGTCACTACTATTGGACACCCAAAACAGTTAACCATCGTGCCACACGCAATGTCGCATTTCCATAATCTAGTGTCATCTTTATTAATTGAAACGAACGCACTGTGCGTTATCTACTTAGTAAAAATAACAACAACCTTACGCCTATTAGAAGAAAGTTCAATTTCCAACAAAATGTGACACTAGCAAGGCGTGTTTATATGTCAGGTGCCCACCCTAAATTTAAGAAGTTACAATCTTAATTACGATCCACCACCGAATATAATAAAGTTCACTTTATCGTGGCATTTGGCGCTTAAATAATTAGGGTTTCGACAAAACGAAGTGGCTCGTACTATAAATTTCAGTTCAGTAATTTAGCTTTAGGTTGAGATTCATTTTGGTCAAGGTGTTATTTTCCATCTCAGGTAATTTTTTTACTTTTTTAGGAAAGTGACTAGGTAGTAAATCATTTTGGGTATCTAATGTAAAGATCACAGCATCACGAAACGCTTTAAATGTCCATATCCATTCATCCGTACATTATTGATGAGCCTTAGGCCTTCTTTATGGATGATGGACCAGGAAGATAGTTCCATCTCATCATCATCTTTTTCTCTCTCCAGGCACAATGCAGATGTTTAACAAAAAATGGGACCAAAACGGCTTATCGTGCCGTCTGAATTACGAAGGAGTTCGAGATAGTGACATTAGTGACCGATCCTAAAAGTTATATGGCGAATGCGCTAAGTTTTAACATCAGCCAAGTTCTACAGAAAAAAATTGTCCAGTTTGATGGTCCAAAAAATTGTTTTGCCATTTTGGCTTTATTCACTAACACGAATAATAATTTAAAATAAATAAAAAGACTATTCTCACCATGTGATACGTATAATAAAATATTAAATTTCATACAAGACAAACAAAAGAGCTCGCGATGAAGAGACATTTTAAAAGCGTCGGGCTTGATTTAGAAAGAGCCTTTGTTTCAAACCATGGCGTCGTCCCCTCGTTGATTTAAGTGTACAATAGCTTCCCTCTTACGTCCGACAATGCTGCGATAGCTTAGAAAACGTTCACAATAAAAATATACAACACAATAAAATTGAATGGAAATGAAGATATCAATAATTATTATGATTTCTTTTTCATTTTATTTCCAACAACTTTCAATATTAATGAAACGTTTACAAACAGTATTCTTTTGAAATAAAAATTTAGCAGCATTTGCGTTTTGTATTTTGGCTTTTCTTTTAAGAAACTGACTATTATATTCATACTAAATATCAAATATTATTATTACTCAATATACACGCGTATGTGATGCTTTTTTCTTTGCAAGCATAACAGCTTAAGGTTGCCAATTAAGTTGGTATTTATGGCGTCTCCACAAATTCACCCCATGTAAGTTCCTATGTACGTAAGCAAGTCGTAATGTCACTCACGTATAAATTTCGCCGGTTGTTCGATTCTAATAAAGCGCGCGTTTTACTGCTTCTGTTACTGCTGCCAGTCACCATCAATGTAATTTATGAGACGGTAAAGAAGAGTAATTCTGCTTATTAATTTTGCGCGGGCGCGCTCTGAGGTGTGGCTTCCCGGCTTACATGATTCGAGCTCTTTAATCACGTTCCACCGCTTCGTCTTCCTAAAAGGCACCATCATTCAACGCCCCGGATTATTACCAATCTTTGACGTTCCATTAAAATTTTGTCCGAGATCCCAATCGTCGATTTCTGATTCGCGAACGAATTAAATTTAAAATCCTTTTCTCTGTGTCAGCGGATTTAAATGAGATTCTATTTTGGATAAGTTTAAAAATCCGTAATGCTCTCTGCCTGCTGAATTGCCCATCAAGTGGAACCCTTATCGAGGCGTTTTCTTTCCCCTTTTCATGGAATCATTGAGCGAGACTGCGCGTGTTAAGGTTTTGCTAACGCTTTTGTTTTTGCTAACGTGCATTTGCGCGTTTCGGTGTTTCGTTTAGTTAGTGACTAAGGGGTTTGGGTGTGGGTATCAGTTGGCGAACCTATTGTTGTGCACGCGACCGCTATTTATGCCGTTGAACTCGATAAAGCTCAGGTAATTATAAACATAACTTAAGCAATTTTACAGATTAGAAAGCATGTAAATATTTTAAGTAGGGTAGACTGCGAGTGAAAAATATTTTGAGTAGCACGCATGTCAGCCAATTTTTTCATGAGATTTTAATTTTGGAATTCTGAATTTTGTTTGTTTAAAGCAAATGTCAACTATCAGTTAAATATTGTATGAGACGATAGTATGTACAAATAATTTTTATTTATCTATTAGGGGGTATTTACATGGAGCCACTTGACAGGCGACTTAAGTTTATTAGTGCTTTTTATTGATAATCGCTTGTAAAATCTAATCGCAAACCTAATTTCAATGTGGTGATTCGATTTCACAAGCGACTGTCGATAAAAAGAGCTAATTGACTAAAGTCGCCTGCCAATTTTCCTGCCAGGGGGCCTACTCAAGTGGCCATTCTACTAACAATAACGCTAGTAGAATAGAATGACAATGTATGGGATTGACATATGTCACGTGATCAAGCGTAACGAATTTGTTAATTCGTACCCAAGTGTACAATGTTTCTATTTGATGAAATAAAACTGTGATCTTACCTTATATGAAACAAATAGTCGTCCATCGGATGCCTGTGACTGTTTAACAAACATAACATTGCATTATTGTTAATTTAAAACCCTAACTAATCCAAAATCAAGTCAAATCAAATTGCACAAAAACGTTTCTAAGCGTTTCTCTATACAAAACTCGACGCTTCAACGTTTTCGACACGAATTTCGTACCCAAGTGTACATTAGCATAGCAAACGCTTGTTCTATTCTACAACCACAGAATACATAAAACTAAAACACGGACAGTCTCGTCTCGTAAATTCGGGTGCATTCTGACAGACTAGCCGCTGAGTCATCGGTCATTTAAATTCGTCCTAGTTATCGTAGTGATTATTTCCTCTGTGCTAGTTATTTTCAGCCCCTGATTTTTTCAGCACGCACTAATGTGGTTCGAGTAATAGCACATTACAGCCGAGAATATAAGGGAGGATGCCTGTCTAGGATGCACAAAACAACAGATAAAAAAAAATTCTATAGTAAAAAAACGGCCATGCAGCGCGATTTTTAGTCAGTTTCATCCACTAATCTTGTCTGTCTATAGTAAAAAATATGGCCGCGCAGCGCCACTTTTAGTCACTATCATCCACCAATCTTGTCTTGTCTACAATAAAAAATACGACCGCGCAATGGCATTTTTAGTCAGTTGCATCTACGTACTCTTGCTTGTCTATAGTAAAAACCGGCCAAGTGCGAGTCGGACTCGCGCACGAAGGGTTCCGTAACAAAAAACGTCAAAAAAATTACGTTTGTGGTATGGGTGCCCCCTTAAATATTTATTTTACTGTGTTTTTAATATTTGTTGTTATAGTGGCAATAGAAATACATCATCTCTGAAAATTTCAACTGTCTAGCTAGCTGTTGTCGTTATTAATATCGAGCAAAAACGGCAAAAAAATCACGTTTGTTGTATAGGAGCCCCTTTAAATATTTATTTTATTCTGTTTTTACTATTTGTTGTTATAGCGGCAACAGAAATACATCATCTGTGAAAATTTTAACTGTCTACCTGTTGTCTTTATTTATATCGAGCAAAAAACGGCAAAAATCACATTCGTTGTATGGGAGCCCCCCTTAAATGTTTATTTTATTATGTTTTTAATATTTTTGGTTATAGCGGCAACAGAAATACATCATCTGTGAAAAATTCAACTGTCTACTTGTTGTCGTTATTTATATCGAGCAAAAAACGGCAAAAAAATCACATTTGTTGTATGGGAGCCCCCCTTAAATATTTATTTTATTGTGTTTTTAATATTTATTGTTATAGCGGCAACAGAAATACATCATCTGTGAAAATTTCAACTGTCTAGCTGTCACGGTTCATTAGATGCAGCCTTTTGTTGTGACAGATAGACAGACAGACAGACAGCGGAGTCTTAGTAATAGTGTCCCGTTTTTACCCTTTGGATACGGAACCCTAAAAAAGGGCCGCGCAGCGCGATTTATTGTCAGTTTCATCCACTAATCTTGTCTGTTTACAGTAAAAAAGGGGGTCGCGCTACTCGCGCTGCGCCGTTTTTATTTATTCACTAATCTTATAATACGCGGTTTCATCCAGGCGGACGGGTAGCTTGCGCAGCAAGGCTTACGTGATTGGAGCATGTATGCGAGATTTCACAGCGAGACCCGCTAAATTAAAAAATGCCTGTCACAGCTTAGCGCCAGCCGCACGCCTAGAAACCTTGCTTGTCAAATGCGTCAAATGTCTGTCAGATAGAAACCCAACTCGGGCCACGTTTTATTATTAAAAAAAAATTTAGAGACACTGACACCACCTACCATAGACGTAGCACATCCCTTCGGTATAAACCAGATGAGCTCTTCGCCCCAAAACGAGCCGACAGAGAGGTCAAGTAGATGTGTGTGTCCTTTTCTTCATTAGGGTGACCAAACTGTATGGTTGGTCGAAGACATACTTATTACTTTAAACTGTTTAATATAAACTTAGGTACTTAGGTAGTTCTATATTTACAATTAATACTTTTGCCAAGTTTTTAAAAGGTTGCTTGCTCGTTTGTTTGTGTTTTCGTTTGTTTGTTTGAGCACAAATTTTGCAAACGATTTTATACTAACTTCCCGATGAACTAGAGACTTGAAACTTTGAACACAGAACTAGAAGGTAATGTATAGTATCATTGAGCTGATCTGACGATGGAGCCGGAAGAACGCCACAGGAACACTATGATGAAACCATACAACCCCATCGTGTTTGGGTTCGTTAGAATCGTCTCGGCAAGTACTCTGTTGGGGAATAATATCCAAGGGGCTGATGAAGGAGCCGGAAGAAGGCCATTGGAACTTTGTAATAAAATCATGCAACCCCATCGAGTTTGGGTTTGTTTGAATCGTATTGACGAGTACTCTGATAGGAAATAGTTTCCAGGGTCTAATGATGAAGCCGAAAGAAGGCCACTGGAATTCTGTAATAAAACCATGCAACCCCATTGAGTTTGAGCTCGTTTGATTCCTCTTGACGAGAGCTCTGATAGGAGGTGGTATATTTTCAGTTTAGCTCGTTAACTAAAAAGCAGAAACTATTTTTTTTTATAAACAAGTTATTTATCGCGTTTTTATTAAATTTTTTGTTTTGATTTATAAATATAGTAAATATGGTAATATGCAACGTAAACAATGTCAAAAGGTCAAAATAGCTACTAATTTTGTTTTCGGGTTGATTTTGATATTACTGGGTTGAAAAAAAAAAGAACAAGAAAAACATTTGGCCGCCACCTTGAAATTTTTTATATTTTTAACATTGTGTTGCTGTTTTCTTGTCAAAATAGTACCAAAACCCGAGTTTCATCGAAATCGGCGCCCACAAACAAAAAAGTTGCCAACCATCTTAGATTTTTTAATATTTTCAACATTGCGTTGTTGTTTTCATGTGGAAATAGTGCCAAAAACCGAGTTTCATCGAAATCGGCCCATAAACAAAAAAGTTGGCCGCCATCTTGAATTTTTTAATATTTAAAAAATGCGTTGTTATTTTCTTATCAAAATAGTGCCAAAAACAGAGTTTCATCGAAATCGGCCCACAAACAAAAAAGTTGGCCGCCATTTTGAATTTTATATACTTAAAAACTTACTTTGTAATTTTCTTGTCTAAATAGTATCAAAAACCGAATTTCATCAAAATCGGCATACAAACTTAAAAGTTGGCCGCCATCTTGGATTTTTTAATATTTTAAAAATGCGTTGTTATTTTCTTATCAAAATAGTGCCAAAAACCGAGTTTCATCGAAATCGGCCTACAAACAAAAGAGTTAGCCGCCATTTTGAATTTTATTACTTAAAAAAATATTTTGTAATGTTCTTGTCTAAATAGTACCAAAAACCGAATTTCATCAAAATCGGCCTACATACGTAAAAGTTGGCCGCCATCTTGGATTTTTTTATATTTTCAACACTGCGTTATTATTTTCTTGTCGAAATAGTAGCATAAACCGAGTTTCATCGAAATCGGCGCATAAACATGAATTTGATTATTAATATTAACTTTACTCCTCGCCTGCTACTTCCAGTTATTTCAATTGATAGAACAATTTCGTTTTTATGAAATCTGAAATGGTGTAGTATTTATGGTCACCCTAGTTTTGTAAAAGAATATTTCCTGAATATTGAAATTCTAAAATTGAAATTCGGCGCCAAAGTCAAAATCGGATCGGAGTTGCCAGGATTGACAATTGAATTTATACAACTATAATAATGCTGATTAGCATTATTGTAGAAATCTAATTAAATCAAAAGAGTAAGTTCAGTTTTATTTTATAATTACTATGTGTTATTCTAAATTAATATTTAAGTAATATATTTTCAATATTCCACTCCGAATCCTTAACTTTGATACACTACGTGATTGGTAACGTACATTTTTTTTCCTACTATCGTGGTATTATTGTTTAGTAATGGCAATTGTGCGAACGAGACACCGACCTCCACATAGTGTTGTTTCATTCACACAGTAGAGTCTTCAGTCAATGTCATCGATAGAATTTCAACTCTATGACAAAGGCAATAAAGTTGAATTTTTTTTAAACGAATAGTGAGAATTTTTGTATAGTACTCACTCCCTATATAAACCTCCTTGCCACCTACATAAAAAATTAAAACAATAAGAATAAATATTTTTTTTTACTGTCATTTTCAATGACAAAATTGCAAAGGTACACCCCCCTGGATCCGCCAATAATTCCAGTACAAGGCTTGTATAATACTTTTCTGCTAAAATGCGAGAACATACAATTTTCTGAGTAAAAATGAGATTTTTTTAAATTGGTTCATGCGGCCATGTAAGGCCGGTTCCATAGCACATATTTTGCTCTACACAATCAACAAAAACATCTACACAAAACATTGTTTCGCGAAACATTTTTGTGTAGAGAAACAATGTTTTTGTTTTGGAAAACACGTACACAAACAAAACATTTTGCGCGGGTCGAGGGGCAGGGTATTGTCGTAGTCTGTGGCAGGGTTGCCAGATGTCTTAATCAGTAAATCGCAGAAAATCAGCCCGCGAATCCATTTCTGATTGAAGTAGCCCAAAATATATAAATATTAAATATAAATATTGTATTAAAATTAAATCGAAAATTAAAAGTGTTCTGTTATAGGTTTTATGCTTAAACTAGGTTTTTAAAACAGCCAAATATTATAAATACTGTGATGACTGATGATGCTACGTGTATATGTTTTATTTAAATGTTAATGGAAGTTAACTGAATTTAAATTTCAATAATGTTTTTTTAAGTGAGCTATTTTAGTATTAAGGGAAATAGTGCGTCTGTACACATATCGTTTGTACTTATTTTAAATTGCTATCTGTAATTCATACTCAAAATTATCAAACAATCGTATGATTGTATACTTAAGTGTATACTTAAGTAGGTACCGTAAACTGGGGTGATTAGCAACTTGGGTGGTGAATAATATACAGCTAGGTACATTTTCAATATGAAAAATTGAAAATGTGCTTATTCGGCCTGTTCTTAAAACACTTTTCTATAAAATTAATGTCATTTTGATCTTATTTACCTATTTTTTTTTCTATCAAAAATGTCAACGATGTTAGTCACCACACCACGCATGTTGCTAGTCACCCAATTTACCGGTTTGTCAAATCATTTTTCTTAATTCCGAAAAAAATATTGATTTATTATTTTATTTTTTACTAGCGGCCGCCCGTGACTTTGTTTTTCATTATTTCCAAGCATCTCCAATACTTATTACGGAATAGTATATTTTCAATATTATTATTAATTAGGCATTAACATAAAACTGTATCATTATATTCATAATATTTGGCAATTATTTAAATAAAGCTAATAAATGTTGCATTTTGTTTTACTCTAATAATTAAACTAACTAAACTACTACTAATAATTAATTTAAACTAACGGCCAAAAAAATTACCACAACAATCCAATAAACACGATTTAATTGGTTTTTAGGGTTCCGTACCCAAAGGGTAAAAGCAGGACCTATTACTAAGACTACGCTATCCGTCTGTCTGTCTGTCTGTCTGTGTGTTACCAGGCTGTATCTCATGAACCGTGATAGCTAGAAAGTTGAAATTTTCACAGATGATGTATTTCTGTTGCCGCTGTAACAACAAATACTAAAAACGGAATAAAATTAATATTTAAGGGGGGCTCCCATACAACAAACGTAATTTTTTGCCATTTTTTGGTACGGAACCCTTCGTGCGTGAGTCCGACTCGCACTTGGCCGGTTTTGTTCAAGTCACTAGTAGACATGAGGTGGCAACATAATTTTACTGACAGTTTGAGCTGTTAAATCATTGCACCGAATTAGGGGTCGGAGTATAGTGATTTCAATATTATTTATTGCTTTTTAGAGGTAGAATGGGGTTTTGAAGTCCGTTTTTTTGTTTTTCAAGACAATTTTTTATTTTTTTTTATTTTTAGTGTAATTACCTTCTGCATTAGATATAAATATTATCTTGGTAGATAGAAAAATCGGTTTAGCCAAACGTGAGAAAATCGCGGACAACCATGCATACGGGTCAAACTGAGAAGAGAACCTCCTTTTTTGAAGTCGGTTAAAATACCAAAATATTGTCCTAAGTGTAACAAATACTTTTCTGAAAACCGTATCAAAATCGGTTCAGCAAAAAGCGAGATAATCGCGGATACACATACCTACATATTACGAGTCAAACTAAGAACCTTCTTTTTTTGAAGTTGGTTAAAATACTAAAACCTTCTAAGTGTAACAAATACTTTTCTGAAAACCGCATCAAAATCGGTTCAGCCAAACACGAAATAATCGCGGACAAACAGACATACATACATACAAACATACATACATACAGGTCAAATTAAGAACATCATTTTTTGTTTTTTTGAATACGGTTAAAAATAGATTGACACACCCATTTTTATCTACGCCATCCACCGAACTTACAGTTTTTTGTCATTTTAAAAGCTCTCATTACTTTCCATGGTTAGAGTTTGGTGACCACTCTACGGTGATCGATGACTCAGCGATTAGTCTATTGGAATGCACACAATGTAATAAAAAATCACTACGTTTTGTCTTTGTCTGTCGTGTCGTTGAGAAAATCGTTGAGCGTCGGCGACTTAATAATTATAACCAATTTTCTATAAAACAAATCCTTGCTCAGTGCCCATGTGCTTTTTAAATAATATTAATACGTAGGTAATACGTACAAAGGCACTTAGGTACCTATATACTTACTGGGTAAGTAACTACTTATTACATCAAATCAAAACACCGCAATGGTTTTCAATAAGACATATCTTATGAACTTATCAATAAATTACTTACCTATATTTTATTTCAGATATACAAAACCTATAAATAAATAAGTAATGGCATTGCGGAATATAATTGGCAAGAAATGTTGAACAAACAAAAGGCAGAGACTAGAGGTGTTTACAATTGGTTTACAAGTGATCATGTAGGTAAATAATACTAAATACTTAGTGGTTTTATTTAAACATTGTGGTACCTATTATGTACATTACATAATAATAAGATCAAAATACTGCAATGGTTTTCAATAGTCTATTATTTACCTAAACTGTTATTAACCCAATCTTGTAACCCAAATTGTACTTTTTAATAATTTATCTATTATTTATTCCAGATACATACAATTCAATATAGGTTTAATGACTTCGCAGAATATAATAAACTAGTACCTCTTATATTGGCAAGAAAAGATGCCGGGAAGCTAGTACCGAAGAAAACCATAGTAACGAATATTTTACTCCAAGCGACAAGCAAGACTATGAAACTTTAGGTACTGTAATAATAATATAAAGGAGCATGCTGGAAAAATGACTGCTGGCTGTTGTGTACTTCGTACTTTAAAAATCATGTATTGTATTGGTTTAGATCTAATTATAAAATAAATATTGATTATTATGCTAACCTTTCTTCATTTTGTCTACTATCATATCTACCAAACAAAACTTAAGTAAATCTAGGCCCATGGCCAGGAAAACTCATTTTGAATGTAGTAGGTAGATTCAACATTTTTAGAACACTTAGAAATTTGTCCGGACTATGTTCGGCTTTGTAATTTGTCCGGCTATTGAGCGGTGTAATACTTGTTATAAAACATACATACAGTAGTGTTCGAAAGAAATGTCCCAAAATGTATGGAATCTGGCCCACTATTTACTTACCTATTTTATGGTATACTATACCAAAAAATAGGTAAAGACACGATAAACAGTTTCTAATCATACAATTTATCTAAAATAACTTTGTGTTTTGGAAGGAACATTTTATGTTGTGCTTTAAAACGTAAGCACACAACAAAAATAGGTAATTACATTACGCTGGAATACATCATTTTCAGTTAGTTGTTTTTGAAAAAAAAAATGTCCGGATTTTTGACAGGACTTTCAAAATTTTGAAATAGGTAATAATCCTTACTAATATTATAAATGCGAAAGTCCGTTTGTTTGTATGTTTGTTACGCCTTTGCGCCTTAACTTCTGAACCGATCATCATGAAATTTTGCATACACGTTGTCAGGGGTACAGAGAAAGACAGGGTACCTTTCATCCCGAAAAAAAGTTATATTCCCGAGGGATAGCAAAAAAACTTTTCACGCAGACGAAGTCGCGGGCGGAATCTAGTAATAAATAAATCAAAATGGTAAATGGTAGGTAGCCATGAACACATTTTATTAACGGTGTGAAAACGTGATGAAAACAACGAATAATACCTAATAATTAGTTTTCAAAATTAGAAAATGAGGCGCGTGTGTGCGCTAGCGTACGACTACATTCTGTATCTACAGGGTCTCGGCGTTCGCTCCGCTACACAAGAATCGAATAGCTCAGTCGACAATCGCAGACGCTAAAACAGCCACTTGGGTACCATTTGATTACGCAACGTTATCGTTAACCACAGATCACACAGTAGGTACACACAGAACAACGCAAACGATCGAAAAAAAGTAGCGTCATTTCTGTATCTTAACCATTAACTTTTATTTATAATATTTATTTTTGTTTTATTTTATTATTTTTTCATTTATTTGCTATAAATAAAGAATATTGCAAAAAAGTAAAAAGAAATATAGTGTAATACTTAAGAAACCAAAAACAATATATCATGTCCTCTTTTATTAACCTATATTACTTTACTCTTTGAAATCGAGAGAATGAGCGGAGCGTTCATCGATAACGCCAGAGCGTTGAATGTTGTAGAAAGAAAAACGCTTGGAAACGTTTGCCACTTGAGTAGGCCCCCAGGTCGACTCGTGTAAATACCATATTATGCACTGAAACTTTTTTAAGATACAAGACACGTTTTTCGGTAGCAAATACCTATTTTCACATTACAATGCATTGCCCCAACGAACATGTTATAACTTAACATTCTGACTTTAAGCGTCCCCGCTGACGGGCGATTAATCGCTGAGCGATTTTTGTTGCTGAGAATAGAACATACGGAGTTCTATACGTAAACGCCTACGAGCTACTTTTTGTAGCTGCGATAAACGCGGCGTTAATCGTGGCGATAATTGAGGCACTTTTTTGTCGCTGGCTAAATAAAACCTTTGTCATGTCATTTCGCGGGCGATTATCGCCGCGATTATCACAGCTACAAAAAGTCGCCCGTGAGCGGTTACGCTTCTTTCAAAATAATAAAATAGGTGCAGTACTATATTCAAGTTTTTTTGTGTACTTAACGCTATGAAGTAATTAAGAAATGTCATGTTTTTTACAACTGTTCCGTAACTAGCACGCCATTGTACACAAATAACTTTTAATTGGCTGAAAAGAAAAATAATGTATCATTTGTCATTAACATGCTTAGTGTATTTAATGAAAATAAACTTTTTATGTTTAGAAATTAGAACAGAATCGGCATAAGGGACAGTATTTTATTTAATAGTAGGTAAAAGGAAATGTTTACATGAAATTCTGAAACAATATTCAAATTGGAGTATTGTTGACGAAATGTTTGACATGTTATAAATGAGGACTACGGACTTTATGAAAAAATGTTTTAAAGCGCGTAGTGTGCCTGTCAAAAACTTTTATTTCGGGCTAATCTGAATTTTTACACAATAAAATTTTTGTTGAACTTCGGTAAAAATGTGTTTGTATTTTGTCGTTGGAATTCAAGTAATGAGACATAATTATATTTTAGTAAAATGGATGATTTTTATTTTCAGAATTAGGTATTTTTTTAAACAATACTAAATATTACAAAATTATTTTTTGGTTATTAATGTTTATAGTACATTTAATTATTATTACTCCAGTCCATCACTGCTCCAAAGACATTCACGTATAAAAGGTAAAACATAGGTCGTGACTTTCGTACTTTTAATTATTAGGATTTTGTTCATATTTCACGATAACGTGTCACGCGACATAAACGACTCTCTATGTAACTGGTCGTTAGGGTAAGTGAAAAATAGCACGCTACGTTAAAAAAGCTGACTACAATCACATTTTTTCTGGACCTCTACTACGAGGCTTCTGCTAAAATTAATTAAAATAAAATAAAAAACTTTTAAAGATCGTCAGAAAACAAACATTTGGTTTTGGTTCGAGTCCACTGCTTTTCCAGCTAAAAAGCGGCTGTTTCTTTGTTGGTAAGATGTAGGTTAAAAAGAACATTATGAAAATACCGGCCAAGTGCGAGTCGGACTCGCGCACGAAGGGTTCCGTACCATATAACGGCAAAAAAATACGTTTGTTGTGGGAGCCCCCCTTAAATATTAATTTTATTTTGTTTTTAGTATTTTTTGTAATAGCAGCAACAAAAATACATCATTTGTAAAAATTTCAACTGTCTACCTGTTGTTCTTATTAATATCGAGCAAAAAACAGCAAAAAAAATCACGTTTGTTGTATGGGAGCCCCCCTTAAATATTAATATTATTCTGTTTTTAGTATTTGTTGTTATAGCGGCAATAGAAATACATCATCTGTAAAAATTTCAACTTTCTAGCTATCACGGTCCATGAGATACAGCCTGGTGACAGACAGACAGCAGACAGACAAACAGACGGACAGACAGACAAACAGACGGACAGCGGAGTCTTAGTAATAGGGTCCCGTTTTTACACTTTGGGTACGGCACCCTAAAAATATGAGCAATATAGTATGACGTTCCAATGATTATGCCACTAAATAAATAAAAATAAGCGGTAATAATTTGTAAAATTATCCACGCGCTAGATTACTTGACGCATTTTTTTATCGACATATTACATATTATATTTTTTTTATCGACAACAAGTGAGATAGTGCTTGGCCTTCACCTCAACTGATGTTAAGTTACAATAAGGCCGAAGGTGTAAGCGCACTGCATCCGGAATCCTCACTACTGAGGAAATGGCTGTCTTACCGCTAACTGCCGCAACACAATTTTTAAATTGTTGTTATGACATCAGACTTAGATAAGAAGGTGGTAGCTGCCAGGCTGACTTGAAATAAGCCCTACCACCAACCTCCTGGGAATCGAACCCGGGTGCGTGTTACACGTGTGGGCAAACCACTAGACACACCACCACAGAGGCGGCTAAAAATAGTAATTAGGATGCTTCTGAAAAAAGTTTATTTACTTTTTACTCCTCAGAAACTTATTTTAAGTTTTTATCAATATTAAAATAGATACATCAAAAACTCTTTGTTTTGTTTAGATATGGTTGTGGCCAATGAAAACTGTGAGCAACATATCTAGTCCTTAATTTTTAAATGGGCCAAGTCGTAGTAGTGGCAGTTACCTACCAGAATAGGTAACGGAACAGTGATTTTATTCAAACTGTTATAAATACGTGAAAGCTCGCGCACAAAATAATTTTATTTTACGTCAGTCAGAGTATGCGTTTTGTAAAAATAAAGCCAATTTACTTTATGTTCCATACTGCATACTATGAAATGTTTCATCAAACATGGATTTGTATGTGTAGAAATTTTGTGTTTATGTTTATAGTTAGTGTAAAAATGTAATAGTATTAATTACCATTGTAATAAGTTAAATATACAGATGTAATTAGATAAAAGTAAGCATATGTTGCAGCTCTATTTGGTTGTAGCGATTGAAAAAAATACCAAAAAAATAAATTGTGGTTAAATTCAGACGAACGCTCTACCAAAAACTGCGATGAACAAGTAACAATGTTTAAATTATTTACACTGATAATTATGTTTCTGTTGCGATCATGATTTCAAAAGTACATGGGTTTCTGATTGATACAGTAAATTATTACCAATATTAATAAGTACAAGCATTGTCGTTGATCGATACGTAGTTACAAGAGAATATTTAATTGGCAACGAATTTTACAGTCTAATAAGTACGTAATAAAACTTTAGTTTTTATGCTAATTAAATACAGAACAGTTCATCATTTTTATTATAATAAACAAGGTCATTTAGCAGTTATAGCATCTCACGCACCTACTGGATATAAAGCGTTCGAACGCTCTCGTTCTCATACTAATGTCTTGCGACACGCAAGCGACAAACATGAGACTCGTAACGCACGAAATAACAATATAAATCAGGTTTAAAATAAAAGGCAAAGTAATACTCTCTAAAAATCGTGACCCTTTCAAATAAAGGCAAGTTTTATCGTAGCACTGCTACGCCGTAGACGACTACGGACATAAATAAACAAGGTATCAGGCAATTAAAATCACAAGTGACGGTAGTTGTGTGATAAGAAAAATGTGGCTAGGAGTGGCTTGCATGCAGTTTTCAAATAAAATAACTAAGAAATGCTTTTATTACGGAGTTTCTGTTTCCAGCATTTTCGTTTATTTCTTTTAAGTTTATTAATAAGAACATTAATTAGGTATAATTTGTGTTGTATCTATCTGTATCATACATGTAACCCAGTTCTAGGTGCAATATAAAAACAAAAGTTATTAGGTATTATACTTTTGTGAAAAAACATTTAAACAACAAAAATCAAACTTGAAAAACAGAACATCAATTTGAAAGAAATACAATAAGCTGTTTTAGAATAAAGCTGCACTACTACATAGTCAAAATGACTTACAATAAAGTTGTTATCATGAGTTAAGTTGATACCTCTATAATGGTTATCGGAGTACCTCGACTCACATATTGTTATGTGCCCCTGAAGGGCCACATTCCCCCATAACAAGAAAGGGGAATGTGTTTTTAACGTACATCAACAATGTGCTTTTATTATTACGTTTACGTTTTGGAAACACTACAAATAAAATTTTTGACAAATGTGTTTTCTCTCCCACTAAATTGTATAGTTGATTTATTTATTCCCCAAATTTTGGAGGTTATAATTTGTTTTAGGTGTGGATCATAAATTTAATATGCCTAATAAAATAATTTATTTGCTAGAATATTGTTAAAATGCGGTCTTATGTTTAAACTAGTCCAACATATTCTATCGAGTAGTTCGGTGAGCAAATTATTTGTCACAAGTTACTAATTAATTAATTTGAAATTCACGCAATATTAAAACAATTGTATTAAACTAGTCATATTATATATTCTTGTCTTCAAGGAATTCTTTAACAGACTAGTACACTTTTTCCATTAAAAAGTAAATAGCTATTTTTTATTTTAGTAATGTTAAAGTTTTTATGTCATCTGGAAGTTTATTTTATATTCGTATAGCCAAACAGTAATTATGAATATATTCTTCGAATAAACTTTTAATCTCTGATTAGGAATACATATAGGTTGTTACTTTTCCGACTTCTATATTCATACCTTTCTGTTAATTTAGTATTGATAATAAACAAATATAATATTTATAATTTGAGTTATAAAAGTTTTAATTACAATTTACAACAACAATTTAATACATGAAAAAGTGGCCACATACATATTTTAAAAACAGCAGCACTTAAGTTAAATCAGAACAAATATTAAAATCCATCATCTGAATATGAACTCACAATTTTCATAGGAAAATGTAATTTACGTGTATGCAAGCTAATAAACTTTGGGTAACTTTGGCCCCTAATCAAAATTAAGAGAGCCTTAGTGAAGTCGGGCGCAAAAAATAAGGCAGCCATGTTTATTCTTAAACAAGAGTTCAATGTTGGGTAATGAATATTTACGAGCACAGCCCTCGAACCTCGCACCCTCGTCATGACACCGGCGATATTACGAGACATGAGCACGTGAGGTAGTGGTCGACAACACAGCGACTAGCGGGGATAATGCTAGAGTTGAGTTTATTTATTAAAAAAATATCAGACCATGGTCCATATTCACAAAATTACAAATTCCAAATTAAATATTTACTGCGCCTGTAGTAGCACACCTCCGCCACAAACAGTACCTGCGAAACCGCGATAGTTCCGCCATGAATTGTCTTCTATCGACGACGATATAATGACAATTACATCTACATAGCGGTTTCGCGTCATTTCTTTCCCGTGTGCCAACGGTCGAAGCCGATTGGGGCGGAATCGTAAAAAATCTATGCAGGATGTTCGCATTAATTGCTTCGCTTGTCGAAGTCATGGCGGAATCTACTGTGGTGTTTCATAGCGGAGATATGCTACAGGCGTGAGCTATTGTGGACGAAATAGCAAAATAACGTTGTCGAAGACTTCTCACCTTGATTGGTCAGAAAGCGGCTGAAACTCTATCTTTAGACTCATTCATACTCCTTGATGTTTTTGATATCAGTTGATGTCCTAAATAAAATAAAAAATAAAATAAAGTTTGATTTTTCATACTCCGTGGATAGGCTCGTCCTACAAAACAATCTGGTGAAGATCACGAAAATGGATGTGGTCTGAGTAGGATTGATAATGTGAAAATCCTGCGAGGAGATCTATGTTATGACTTTAGAATTATGTTGATGATATAGGTCTAATGTTAATGACGATGATGCTTTTCCAAAATTGGTACTTTTTAAATTGTACTCTCCGCTAGTCTCCATGTTTACGCCCACAGCCTGATTCTCCGCCTAGGTGAGAACCCTAACGTACTCTAAATGAAATGTTCCGTAGGTTATGCCTGTTTTCCGCCACGAGGGGATATTGTATTTCTTTTGAAGACCGCAATAGAATGAAACTCTTGATGTTTGAGTCCGGAATGATAATAATAGGGTCGACGGGTATAATACTAGTAAATAGCACAAGTTTGCTAATTGAGTGAATACATGTTATTTTTGAGTATTAGTAAACAATTATAGAAAGAGGTGACCGTAATTACCGTAATTACCGTGAACAGAAAAATCGTCTGCAGGGAAGAAACATCTAAAATCAAATTAGTTCTCGTCTTTTAAATTTGCGATGACGTTACAATAATTTCAACCAGAGATCAAAATGACTGACTTTTTTTACATTTTGATAAAATTTCGTTAATATTATTATGTTTTATAACATTAGAAAGCAAAGCATATATGAACAATATTTTATATTCATATAGGTACCCGAAAAAAAAATATTATACCTACAGTATTACAATATCATAAAAGCACTAGTTTCTTAAAGTGTATACAGTACCTAATCCAAAAGCAAGCTATAAGGTTTCCTCCTTCAATAATGTAGGTAGGTAACTCGATTCCATAAGTTAAGCACTACTCACTTAGGTTTTATTTACCTTCAATAATGTAACTTAATTCCACAACTAAAGTACTAACTCACTTAGCAAACGGATACGGAACATAGATTCGAAACGATCCTCAGTAAATAACTTCAATTGTGATGTTTTCTTTGCTAATGTCGCCCCCACTGGCGCTGGTAATGTGAACGGCCATTAAAAGGACATAAATACACAATCGTCTCTATAAATGTCACCGTGTTTCGTAGTTGGTTCTCGTAAATAAACTGCACGCTGCAATCTACTATGTTACTTTTTATTATCTGTGCAGTTTTGCGAATGCGAATGAATTAACGACGTTAAAATAGAATAATGTTTGTAGAAATCAGTTGTTTTGTTAAAAAGAGAGTATTTAATGATTTCAGAAATCCGTGAAAGTTATTACTTGCAAAGAAAGTAAACATATAAATATCTGAGATTCATTCGGTGCAGCAGACTAATTGCTAAGTCATCGATTCCCATAGAGTAAATGTTAACCATGGAAAGTAATTTGTTTTAAGTTAAATTTTAACACTTTCTATGGTTAAAATGTACTCTATGGCGATATGGCTGAGTCATCGCTCAGCGTTGTATGTAGAGGTAGACCAAAATCTCATGAAACGGAACTGAAATTATATTTTCCAAAAAAAACACGTGATTGTTGCATTACAAGTAGTTAACTGTTGTCCTACAATATCACTAATGATCAAGAAAGTAATAAGTCTTTCTTGACAGAATGTATGTAATAACCACATGTTTTTAGTAAAAATAATTTCACTTCCGTTTCATGAGATTCTGGTGTACCTCTTAGCTCCCTTTCGGCCGCCATGGCAACTGAGTTTCGCAACCAGTTGTGAAAAAGGATTTTTTATTCGTTTTTGGCAACTAGTTGCAATGGAAGATTTTTTTTTATTAATACGCAACCAGTTGCCAACAAAGAAACCTTTCGGCTGCTGTGGCAACTGAGTTGAAAGAGAATAAGGTCCCCGCTGACGGGCGATTAATCGCTGAGCGATTTTTTGTCGCTGGCTAAGTAAAACCTTTGTCGTGTCATTTCGCGGGCGATCATCGCCGCGATTAACGCCGCGATTATCGCAGCTACAAAAAGTCGCCCGTGAGCGGTTACGCTACGCACGACGATTGAAAAATGCTTTCAGTGGTAACCTAGTTCTAACAAACATTGAATTCTATTTTTGGTTGCAAAACCAGAGAACAAAAGACGATTGTATCTTGGCCGCTCTTAGTGCTCAAAGGCTGTCCTCTATCATCTTTGAGGTGATAATTTCCTTTGAGTTTATAGACGGCAACGAAACGCAGATGGAGCGATCACCGGCCGAAGTCTCGACGGCATAACATTCGGATTTATTCAGTCGTGAAATGAAACAAGGCCCGGGGCGACCTCTATCACAATTTATGTTCGCACTAGATTGTAATGGCCGCTGAGGGTGCGTCCCTCATTAATTGATAAAATGACTGGTGACGTATACCGCGCTTGATTCGGGAGGCTGGCTGCCTAAATCTGGGTTAACTCATGGAGACAGTGATGAAACATTATCGTTTATTTTAATTGGTAGGCTTAAATATAGCTGTGTTGACTGTATGCTGAAATAATTTTAATTTATCATACAAAAAGTGGTGAGGAGCTTCATGGCAATGGCTTAGCGTATAGCGCAAGTAACTGTCGCTAAATTCAGTCATCGAATGGGTGACCTAAGGCCTGGAATACACATGCTACTAAAAAAGCACGCTTGTTTGCTATTAGATGGTATACTCATTTATAGCATGTTCTCCGAGTGTGTACATTTGATTATGGAAACACAGACCTCAGAAGCATACTTATTAAGAGCATACTTCTTTGTAGCACGTCTGAGATACACTCTCAGTAGATTAAGTAGCGTGCTTAATCACAAGCATGCTCTTTTCGTATACACGTGCTAATTGTATGCTACTAAGTAGCATCTGCTTGAAATTAGCATGCTTATGTGCTACTACGTAGCATGTGTATTCCAACCTTAAATTTTATCATCGCAAGTTCCTTCACCTTTTGAGAGGTACGTTAACCAGTTAGTTCCGACTGAATTTGCAGTCGTTAGCAACCACCAATCCGCTAAGTTACTCATATTTTTATTTTAACTTATTTTTAGTGCTCAATAGAATTATGGTTCTGTACAACTTATTAGATCATGAGTACAGCTAGCCTAACGAATATTTTGTATGCATTGTAAATATATTTGTAACATAATTCCTTCTAACTTCTTAACCTTTTGTAAAAATTAAAGAATAACCTGATTTATGGCCAATTAAGCACTTGTACAAAATAAAGCCGATGTTAACAGAAAGGTATGAACGTTACCATCGTTTAAAAGAATGAGAGCTGAAATTGAATTGATTGAAAATGAAAAAGATTAAAAAATAATGATCGGAAAGGTGAATTTAGATATTTGATCTGAGAGAATATTTTATTTACTTACTATTATTATTAGAGATTATGGTATTCATGTGTTTATAAGTTAAGCAAAGATACAGTCAAAAGGTATAAGATAAAATACGCCAACCAAAGGAGATGTCAGGTTAGATTACCCAATCAGCACGGCAATTTCATTTCTAAAGGTTCACACCAACCAATCAGTGCCCCCAATTTATAAAAGATCAGTTACTGACTTTTCCTTCAATATGAAGCTAAAATGTCGAATCGTGGCTCCGTGCATGCTTTTAGCGCCACCTAGCGTGTTGCAACTTTGTTGGCTCTGACCTGACCGTTTTGACGTTTTGATATGTAATGGCGGCATTGTGACAAAATGTTGAAAAATACTATACATATTGTGTTATTAATGGAAACTTCAAAATTACTGTGATTTGGGTGGACAAAGTGTTGTGAAATCATTTTTGGTCATTTAAATTAAATATGGCAAGTAAGATCTATTCAAAAAGAGTGTTTTATTTTGGTTATATCAGGGTTTGTTTACTTCTTTTTTAGTTGTAGATTTTGTAAAACAAGAGGATAAAGCTACTTTAATAATTTTACTAAGTGATAATAAACATATATAATTATTCCTGTATCGCTAATAATAAACTAAATATAGTTTTCAAACAGATTACAGAGCCTTCATTATTTCTACTTTTTGCCACCATGAGAGCTGCGATCGATTATTATACCTTCGCACTATCAAAGAACTTACTTTAAGGTGGTACCCTGAGCGAAAGTGGCGCCGCGGTGAATTTTATTTAATATTACAATTCTAATACACAATTTTAATAATGTGTATCGTGGAGATTTTAGGGCCCACAGTCTAGTATTTTTAGACGGTATCGTTACATTCCCTAGTAGTCACTGCTAGAAGTAGATAGAAAAACTGCTAAAAGTGGCCGTTTTTGACACATTTGCTATCTACTTCTCCGAATGACTACGAGGGCATGTAGTGATACCTTCTAAAAATACTAGACCATGGGCCCTAAAATCTCCACGATAAACATTATTAAAATCTTTATCTATTAATAACTTATTAAATAAAAACCTCTGAGGGCTCCACTTTCGGTCATACAACCGCCTTAAGCTAGTTTTTAATTTACACCTATTAAATATTGCGTTAATATAGGTTTTTTAAAGGTTTAAATATGTGCCTATTGAAAAATAAGTAGGTACATAGATTTTTTTAAATGTAGGTAGGTAGCGATATACTTTTTCTTTAAATACATTAAAACTTAATTAAATTCTAAAATTGTGTTTTAAAGTGTTCTAAAGTGATGAAATCTTTTTTTACCTAGCTTATTCGAAAAACTTTTTCGTAATACACCTAAAGTTAATTAGAATTCGAACAGCACCGTCAGAGTAACTCCAACTACCTGTGATACCGTTCACAGCCAATTAGGGTGTGGAGTTCGCAGTTTTGAAACTTTCCCCTTTTTTTGTTTACAAAATGTTCTAATGAAAAGTCTGACCAGTTCATTACGAGTGAATTTGGATGAAAAGACTGGTCTTCTGCATTTTAATTTAATTTAAAAAGAGTTTTATAAAAGTTTCATCTTGGAAAGACATTCAAAAGAAGAAAATAGTGACACTAAGAAGTGACGCGAAGACGAGACCTTTTCCATAAGACTATGAGCATCATCTATCATTGACAGTTGATTGCAGTTTTGCGTAAACAATTACCTACACCTAAGAAGTATATGAAAATTTATGACCGGATAGGCATACTATTTTATTCAAAATCTTTCCGCTTAACTACTCGTACATAATCTACACAAAAACGAAAAGAGAAAATGTCATGCAATGAATTGAAATTAAACACTTATCATTTTATATCATCAAGTTTTATGTACTTTTCAGTTTTTTACCATTCTATAAAATCCAATAAACAACTACAAACGCATACTCAAAAAACGAAGAGATTTTTTACCATTTCATTTGGCGTCGCAGTGACACAAATGCTGTGCTCTGCGATTTTAAAAGTTGTCAACTGTGCCAGCAATAACAACAATATCGTTGTATTGAACAGCGAACAAACTAAGTCGAGAGGGCAACGCCAGATGAAATCCTATTTAATATTTGCTAGTAAAGCCTTGACAATATTTACAAATACAACAACGACTTCATTGCGTTTTAGATTAAGTCAAAAAATTTAACCCAAAACGTATTAGAAATTACTAAACTGAATGTCAATTTAAAAAGTGGCCAAGTCCGATGAGACAGTGCTTGACGTTAAAAATCGTTAATTATGCTAACACAATATATTCGAAGTCATAATATTCGAATCGGTAAAAATGCGCGGTAAAACATTGAAAAGCGCTCGTGCAAAATAAACGCTGAGCAAGACGCTATAAAAACGCTGTGGTAATAATACCACTAAAAATGTAACGAAAAAAAAGTTAAAAGCGATTTTTTTTATATTTTTTATTAAAATGCCAAGACAAGTTGTATGATCAGTAGGAGAGTTTGGCACGCTAAAACCGCTGCACGCTCGTACCAAATTTGCGGCCTTAGTATTGTGAAACCAATGTTTCCCAAGAGAAATAACAACATCTTATTTCCAACATTCCAAGTCCAGACAGCGTAAGCTAGAGCCTTGAGGCTCTGTCCCGATCCCGGTTTCTATGTTATGAAACAAATCACTATATTGAAGGAAAGGCAAACTAAATAGCGGTTAAGGCTTTTATTAAATTCTTTGCGGGACTCCACTGTGATATATTATTAAAGATGTTGTTCATTTTTCCTTTTTGATTTGACTGTCATAATCATGATTTTGTCAAAGACACTGAATAGAGGGTATTATCATTGCAAAGTTTTTTTACGTAGCTAGTAATTCCAATGAGATTTCGCCCGCGATTTCATCCTCGTGGAAATTCACTTCCCTCGAAAATTTCGATAACTCCTTTCTTAAAGGATATTTATGTCATTATTATTTCCAATTATGCAAAGTTACAGCCCAATCCATCCAGTGGTTTGAACTGTTCGATGATGTATCAGTCAGTGAGTTAAGTTAGTCATAATCATAACATATCATTTTAAAGTATAAAAAAGGGTAGGAGCTTTATATTTCTTAGGTAACCTTAAAGTTTTATGAAAGTACGTCAAAAACCAAGCTGTTTACGACTCTTCGCCCCATGTGCATGTTATCCGTCTAATTTTTTTATATCTTAAGCCTTAGCACGGCAACACCTCAACAATATACAACAAGGAACGTTAATTATGAAAAGCAACGGGCTCGCGTGCACTTGCTCGCCGCAATTATGCAAATCTTATTAGTCAATCCACTTCGCCGGTGCAGTTTTATGCGCGCGTTTTGTAAAACAGTGCAGTACGCAGGAACAATGTTAGCCCTCTGAGCTTTTAAGTAAAATATTACAGTTCGCTTGCTTGCATCGTTCTAGCTCTTGGGTTTATGTTCCTAGTATAGTAACCAAGATCGTTTTAAGAATTTATTGGTTTTAATAAAAAACTCCCAGATGCGCAAAATCATACATTTCCCGTCGAAGTAGATGAACACTATGTCTATCTTGGCCATAAAATCACTTTTGGGCTTGAAGATCAGACAGCAGAAGTCGAACGAAGAGTGGCGCACGCTTGGGCAGCTTTTGCAGGCAACAGCCAAATCATGAAGTCCAAAAACATCTCCAAACATCTGGAAACCAAAGTCTTCAATCAGCCTGTCTTCACTTATGGTATGGAGACCACCACTCTGACGGAAAGGTCTGCCGAGAAACTCCGTGTCGCACAGAGGGCTATGGAGAGATGTATGCTCGGTATCAGCCTCATGGACCGAAAACGGAATGAATGGATCCGACAGAAAACTAAAGTGATTGACGTGGTCGAAGAAAGAGAACGTAAAAAGTGGAAGTGGGCAGGACATATTGCCAGACTGAACCACAGCCGGTGGGCGAGAAGACTACTTGAATGGTGACCTCGCGCTAACACCCGCGGTAGAGGACGATCGCCCAAGAGATGGACAGACATCCGGCAGCAGACTGGCATCAACTGGATGAGCGTGGCGGCAGACCGTCGAGAGTGGAGAGGTAGAGAAGAGGCCTATGTCCGAAGACGGGCTCTACAAGGGCTGGACTATTCCAGCCACTTATGATACGTAGTGTTTGACTCTATAGTCAAACACTACGTATCATAAGTGGCTATGGGGTGTCTAAATCAATAGAAATTACATATTTTTGTTTCACTATTTGACGTCACCAACACCCCACCCCAGCTTACTTGGTTACCGGTCTTACGATCGTACCTCATTCTTTTTTGGTGCGCGGCAGTGTTCGCACGTCTCACTCACCACGCCAAAGTGTTGTATTTCTACAGTCTACTTAAATTAAAAAAAAAGTATTTTTATGAATTTAAAATACAACGAAAAGAAAAATTATTATCATGAAGAAAGTTCGGTAATATGAGAATTTACAAGGTAACTGAAACTTTACTTTATAATGAGTGTCTATGCTAAGGGTTAACCGTGAGTTAACACAAAAAGCATAATTCTGCCTCTGTGTTGACTGCGGGTCAACACAAAATGGCGTTTATTAAACACCGTGGCATATGCGCGGTAGGGCCCCTGTTTTGCTATAAAAGTATCCATGCTCGGGGTTGAGCTACAGTTGAAACGTTTAGTTAACACAAGGGGTTATCTGCGGCCTAACACAATGGCTAAAACACCGCCAGGGGTTGACTACGGGTAAACCCAATATGGCGTTTAATTAAACACCGCGACATTTGCGCGGTAGGGCCCCCGTTTTGCTTTATAAGTATCCATGCTCGGGGTTAACCGTGAGTTAACACAAGTAGCAAATTTTGCCTAGGGGTTAGCCGCGAGCTAACACAATGGCTAAAATATCGCCTAGGGGTTGACTGCGAGTCAACACGTACTCTACATACATACTCTCTCATCTCATCTCACATACTCTACATTTGAAAAAAAAGTATTTGTAGCTACGACTGAAAAATTTAGATATTGAATAAAAAGTGCCAACGTTCAGTCCGACCCTGTCTTAAAGCAAAACTTTTTAATCAAAGTTGCGTGTTTCATACAAAAGCATTTTAAAATAGGCTCACAATTGTTTGAAAAAGTTTTAATAAATAGTATTTTAAACCTGTTACTAAAATTTCCATACCCCCTTTTTGTATAATGTTAGAGCAGAAATGCCTCTAATCATAATCTATTACAATTTAACTTTGTGTGTCATCATCAGCACTGCAGGTCAAATTGTATGACGTCTACTATGGACATATGAAATTCAAAATTCAAATTAATTTATTCAGTCTAGGCTGTTGCAAGCACTTGTGAATGTTAGCTGCGCCATCGGTTCGCAAACCCTAAGTGGGAGACCTTGTAACGAGAAGAAACTCGTCAAGGGCTGCTTTTTTCTCCATGTATGTTCCATACAGAGTCGTTAATATTGAAAAATGACCTCCACACTTAAAGTGAGATCATTTTCCATCACAATAATTAACAAAAGTTTATACGCAATGGGTAGGTTGAAATTAATTACCTACTACATATCGGATAGGTAATTGTGAGAGTAAATAACTTTCAACTAGTTGAGAAATCACTTGTGCTACTCGAAAGTGCATCTAAGTATGCAATTTTTACCAAAATCGATACAAGATATAAAAAATAAAAAACACAATTCGTACATACTTATGATCTGTGCTACCTTTAAAAAACGACTTCCGACCACCTCTCTAACAGGTCGTCGGTCCACCTTGCTTCCGTTCCAATAACTCTTCACTCAAATGACAGTCGAAGGAGAACCGAGAATATAGTTCATCTTTGGAACGAACTTTAACCAGAGGTACATGCAAAATGCAAAAATATAAATCTTCCTAACAGAAGTGATGTAATTATTTTTATAATGCAACTTTTTTTCTCAATAACAATATAATAGTTAATAACTTCCGATTCTCCTCAGAAGCGAATATAAGTGAATTCATACGAATTTATAAAATAAATACACGAAAACCCTGAAGTTCGTGAAGATAATACTTTGAACTTGTTTGCCCTAGACACGTCTTCCAATCGGAAGGAGCAAATCAAAGTTGAACTTCGTACCTTAAATAACCCCAGTAGGAACGGAGAAACGATTTTTTCAATCGCGCAACTTTTACGACTCAAAGAGTAAGTACGGATTTACAACGAAAGCTCCGCCTTTCTAACTTAGGAAATTTCACTTAAGAAACAAAAGTACTCTAATAAAAGAAGAACAATCATAAAAAGAAAGATGTAAAAGGCGCTTTCTCTAAAAAATGGGAGGTGCCGTCGCATATTGAGTACTTACAGTCGAATGTTCTAGCATCCTTGTGTTCAAAGTTTTACAGCATAGCAGCACTTATATGACAACGTGGAGAAAGTTGCAACTTTAACAATGCAAAGACGCAAACTTCTTAGAAAATATTTTGCATAACGTTTTGGCATGTAAATATTAGGGGACTTGACGTAATACTGAAACACAAAATCCTTGTTATACTTATTAAAAGCTTTTATTTAGTTTCACCTGTCCGGTGTTTGTCTGTTTGATTACAGAATCAAAACTTGTCCGTCCGCGGTTTAGCTCAATTGCTCATAGTACTAGGAAGCTGTAATGTCGCATAAATGTTGAAAAAATATTTATTTTTTTAAATATTTTTTTAGAGTAGGTACCTCCCCTAGATGTATGATTTTTTTTCTCGTCAATCTCATATTTATAATGTAGTTGGATAGGTCTTTTGAAAAAAAAAAATATGCCGGTGAAAACAGGGATCCGTTTGCAAAATATTAAGCTTTAGAGTGGCAAAGTTACTTTGGAAAAGAATTAAGTAGTTACTTGTATGTTTTTGACTTTAGACGAATTTTATCTTATTGATTTGCATCGCACAATTTTTTTAGTATCTTTAGAGCGCCCGCACATTGAGCCACTATTCGCTGCTACTAAACGCGACCACAAGCTGCGGTCGAGTTTTTTCATACATTTTGTATAGTATCGGCGCAAACCGAGCGTTCGATTGACCGCGTTCGATTAGTGGCTCAAAGTGCAGCAGCTCTTATAGTATACGTACCTTTAAGAAAATTGGCAAGTCTGAAATTATTTAAGCTATACTAACAACAAAATTGAAATGTTGATCTAAATTCCGAATACTCGAAATCCTTTGTATTCCAACATTGCACTAATCTGCGGCTAGCAAATACTTCATAAGGCTTTATGAAAAAAAAACCGGACAAGTGCGAGTCGGGCTCGCCCACCGAGGGTTCCGTACAGACCTACATCTATCATACATAAAATAATACATAAAATAAAGCTATAGAAAAGTTGTGTCGGTACAAAGGATATATTTTGAAAAAAAGTGGTTGGTAGTTATTAGTTTTTTATGTGAAAACTGTACTACGGAGAGTTCAAGCTTTATCTCAGGTTCTACCTACCGGAATTGTGTGAAAAATTGCTTAGATTATAAGTTGAACTCCAAGCTACCAAACTGTAAAAAAATACCATTAAAATCCGTTCAGCAGTTTTTGAGTGATTCGCGCAAACACATTTAGAATTGACTGCTATATATAGATAACCATTTGAAATCCTTTGTCGCCACGTAGAAAATAACCCTTCCAGGGATTACGACAAAGAATTGACCACGGGCGAAGGTTTGAAATGGAATAGTACATTACTGCAGCGGCACTCAAGACAGGCATTGAAGAACATACGTGAGTCCATCAATGCCTACTTGCGGCCAAGGCTTGTGTAGTACTTTTAAACTTTAAACTTTTTAGTTTTAAAAGTTTTAAACTTTTTATTTTTATTTTAAATGACTTACAGTAATTGAAAAAAGAAAATGTAAAGTGAAATGTGCACATAAAGGCCGTTCATTTGATACCCATGTTGAAAAACAATTTTTTCCCGGTTTTTTTTCATTTATTTCCAGTTTTTCATTTTTTTCCAGTTTTTTGGAAAGTACTCATCAAGGCCTTTCATTTGATACCCATACTGCAAAAAAAAAATTCTTTCGCTTTTAATTTTTTTTTTGGCAGTTTTTTGGAATATGCTCATCAAGGCCTTTCATTTGATACCCATATTGAAAAAAATTTTTTTTTTCGTTTTTAATTTTTTTTTCATCTTTTTGGAATGCGCTCATCAAGGCCTTTCATTTGATACCCATATTGCACCAAAACATATTTTTTTTCATTTTTTTTTCAATTTTTTGGAATGTGCTCATCAAGGCCTTTCACGTGATACCAGTATACCGAATACGAAAAAAAATTTTTTTTGGAATGTGCTCGCTTATCAAGGCGACATTTGATACATATATTTGTGTTTCATTGAAAAGTTCGCTCCAATTCTGAATACACGTGTGTAATGAGTTTTAATAGAAACATTGCCGGACAGACGCCGGCAATTTTTGCATGAAAATCCATTATTACACGTTAGTAATGGGTTCTCATACAAATATTGACGGCGCGGTTTAGGTCTGTCCGTAAACTCCGATTTAGCACGAAGAAGGTTGTCAAAATAATGTTCGAATTTCCAAGCATATTTGAGAAAAAATAAAATAATTACAAACCCACCGCACCTGTATAAAATACAAGTACTGCTAATTGTCAACAGATGGCGCTGTATATCAATAGTACACTGTATAATGTTCTGTGAAATGGTGTTATCTATCGCAATGTATATATATGCAAAATAAAATGGGTGTATTCCAAAAGGACCCTTGCTCCGAAAGTCTGTTTCCATCCCGTTCGAGTCACGTCATATTGTGAAAAACGCGCTGATTGTTATATACCTACTCTGTGGTGATAGCTATTGGTCTGCTGGAATCACTGACATGAAAAAGATTTTTTTTAAATATGCAGGTCAATGGCTGGAATGCACTCCGTTGATTGTTTTACTCTTTGACCCCCTGTCATGCAGCGTAACCAAGAAGCTTATAACCCCAATGGAGATTGCACGGCTAGTGTCATAGTGAAGATAGAAAAAATGTCCTTGAGGGACGTTACGGCTTATTGCTATCTCTTTTTTTAGTGTTACAATACGTTTTCGTTTCTCACGAACGAACGAACGACGAACATCGAACACGTATTGTCACACTAAAGAAAGAGATAGCAATAAGCCGTAACGTCATTCAAGGACATTTTTTCTATTTTCACTAAGACACTAGCCGTGCAACCTCCATTGGGGGTATAAGCTTCTTGAGCGTGACATACCGCCATGTTGCAAAAATATTTAGAGCCAAATTTATTACTTTTTAATTTTATTTTTAAAAGTAATTAACTATAACAATATTTGAAAGGATCTGAATAATTAATAATAATAAATATTGATATTTTAAAAAGAATAAGTGGCGCGATTATCACAAAGAAATTAGAAGTTCAAACTATGACCGCGCATACCGTTGTTTCACCAAGATGATTAATAATTACGTATTTAATGACCATTATTTTTTATGATTTAATTACAAATATACAGTTTTCAGATTTATTCCTGTAAGTGTAGTATAAGACGCTATTACCTGCCAAATTTCATAGTTCTAGGTCAACGGGAAGTACCCTATGAATTTTGATTCCTTTGAGAGTATCGAAAATGCGTTTTTTGCGCCCTAAACGGCAGTATCTTTTTTTTTACGTTAACTTAGAAGTTTGATTTTTTTACAGCTTCAAGGGACCGTAGACCTTAGTATATTGTTTAAATTTCAACTCGATACCTCCACGCGTTTCCGAGATAAAAGGTCTTGACAGACAGACGGACGGACGGACAGACAGACAGACGGACAACAAAGTGATCCTATAAGGGTTCCGTTTTTTCCTTTTGAGGTACGGAACCCTAAAAAATCAATTAATTGTAGACTCAGTGGGTTTTATATTCCGGCTAATACATTTCCACTACCTGGCTCTGATTATTCAGTGGAAACAGTTTTAATTAACATTTGAATTTTCTACAGGAAAGTTTTGATACCTATGTACTTAGAGCATTTAACTAAGTATGTATGATAACCTTAGAGCAACGCGGCTTCCGTACCGGACGGAAGCCGTGTTGCTCTAACTAAGATGATAATAGATAACCGATTATGACTTCGCGGAAGATATTTTTTTTATTTTAATGGACTTAATAAAAAAGTGAAGGTAAAGTCGAGTTCACAATAGGATTACATTTTTAATACTGATACATCTTAACCGCCTCTGTGCTCTAGTGGTTCGCCCATCCGTGTAAGACGCAGAGGTCCCGGGTTTCATTCCCAGGAGGAGTACAATTTGTACTCGGTTTGGTTGGTGGTAGGGCTTTTTTCAAGTCCGCCATCTTACTTAAGTCTGATGTCATAATAACAATATAAAAATTGTTGTGTTCCGGTAGTTAGAGGTAAAATAACCAGTTCCTCAGTAATGAGGATTCCGGGCGTAGGGCGCTTCCACCTTCGGCCTTATCGTCACTTAACATCAGGCGAGTTAAAGGCCAAGCACTACCCCGTTGTGCATAAAAAAAACTTAATTAATATTAAACTTGACTGTTGTGGTATAATTACACAATTTCATTATGTAGACACAACAATTACGGACTCGCCGCCATCTTATCGTCAGTGATTTTTTTACAGTCTTCGAGTATCTAGGTAAGTTCAGTACCCTTAGCACGAACAACTATCGAGAAAAAAACGCGCGTAATAAATTTCGGTTGTTTAATTTTGTATGGGAAATTTGATCACCGCCATCTATCGCCGAAAAGCGAAATGAGATTTTCCATAGAGAATATCGAATACTTTTACGCGCGCTTTTTCTCTCCATAGATGTTCGTGCTAGGGTAACCTATCAACGTACAATCAAGTATTATATTTACACTGGACAGGCTTGTGTCAAACTGTTTTTGTGCCTATTTGATTTCCGCCATTTTGGCGCTGTAGGACGTAGCGTGGGCATAGCGTGAGGGACATGGTACTAAAGTTTGAAGTCTGGAGAGACCATCACGGCAACCATTTTCATATTGTACGTCAAAATTAGTTCTTTAGACGCACGGTAGTGGCGTTTCAAATAGGCACAAAAACTTAGCTATCAAATCATACAGACAGCCAGTACAGTTAAATAAAAAAAAAAAATTTATGTCAGTGAGTATACAGAACAATTATCAACAAGCGGTCCGTTGTACAGTCGTGTCCATTATTCAGTTCGGTGACATGTTCGCGACAGCACGCGGGATTGTCTGTGATGCATTATCATGTGCACAAAATGTGTCGGGGGCTTATTGCCTTGAATTAATTACAAGCTTCCAAGGCAGCCGCCGACAGCTGGCTTGCGAAACAGCTATTAAGCTATGGTGCACGGAATTTAGTACTAATATTAGCTCATGTAATGTTCAAAAGTCTGCAAACAATTTTATGTTCAGTAATGTTGATATTAAATCACTGTTTGCTTGCTGATTTTGAATACGTTTAAGGGTTCCTTACCAAACTGGAAAAAAATACCCTTATGATGAGACTCAGTATGTGTCTGTCTGTCCGTCTGTCACAGCTGGATATACCAAAAACTTATAATGCTATCAACTTGAAAATTGTTTTAGATTTGCTTAGCTTTAGCTACAGAATAGATATTTGTACTGCTATTGACTTGAAACCAAATCTTACTATAAATTATTATTTATATTATAAATGTGACTCTGAATTGATGTTTGTTACTCAATCACGCAAAACATATTTGGATGTTTGGCACACAGATAGTAGCTTGGATTTGAATCCAGGTTAAAAAACTGTGTAAGAAAGTATCCTGGGGAAGTATATATCCTATATTTTAATATAAGATACTTCCCTCGGGATTTAAGCGAAAGCTAATCCTTACTAATATTATAAATGCGAATGTTTGTTTGTTTGTTACGCCATCACGTCTTAACTACTGAACCGATCATCATGAAATTTTACATACACATTTTCAGGGGTACAGAGAAGGACATAGAGTACCTTTTATCCTGAAAAAAATATTGTTCCCGAGGGATAGCAAAAAACTTTCCACGCAGACGAAGTCGCGGGTGGCCGCTAGTTATAAATAAAATTAAATAAAATTAAATAAATGAACTAATTGACAGAAAATAATAAAACCCTTTAAGAACTTATAAACAATTAATGACATTAAAATACACTTTCACTACTGCTATCACACACGGTAGATTACTTTCATAATACATTCGTCCCACGGAAACCGTATGATTTTATGAGCACTCCGGCTTCATGTCAGCGGAATCCTCTTATTCCATTTGTCAGTATGACGTGGCCCGCACGACGACAACGTGCGATCTGTCACTTTGCTGCCCTGAACGGATCAAGACTGATCGTAGGGTGCTGCTGACGTCACCACTTTTTTACCAGGCTTTTCTGCACTTGGAATAAATATTAGTTTATTCTTCATACCTGTAATATTTTAGCCAATCATTTAATTTGAGAAGTGTTACTTTGTTTTCGTACAATATAGAGTTACTAAAAGCTTTGCAAATATGGTATTTATAGCTTAAAGTTTGAGTTGAGTTACGTGAAGTTTTGTTCTTAGGAATGTAATAGCACGAAGAGAAATGTAGTTTTGTATAAGTAACTTAAACTAAGTATGAATTCGAACAAAAATTAACCATTACATTATTTTTCCTTTTTTATTTATTATTACCCGATCAGATTATTATTCCATGTGTCAGTATGACGCGCGCGGCCCGCACGACGACAACGTGCGATCTATCACCACAAAATAAAGAGACTAACAGAAGTTTAGCTTAGTACTACGGGCGCTCGAGCATCGCACACACACAAAGACAGCTCTCGCCGCTGCGTCACGTACTCGAACTGTTTTGAGAGTGGTTTGAGATTGCAGTTATACAGTGTCGGTGAGAGATGTCTATGTGTGCGTTGCTCGAGCGCGCAAGTGCTAAGTTCAACTACTGTACTCTCTCTATATTGTGCTGTCACTTTGCTGCACTGAACGGATCAAGGGTCGTAGGGTGTTGATGACGTCACCACTTTTTTACCAGGCCTTTATTCATTGAATAAATTCAGTTTATTCACACCTGAAATACATATTTAGCCAACTATTAATTTGAAAAATGTAACATTATATTTTTACTAAAAACAAAGTTTAGTAAAAATTGTATTTATAGGTTGAGTTATGTAAAGCTTTGTTGCTAGTATAGTAATGTAAAAAATTGCACGATGATAAATGTAGTTTTGTTTAAGTTACTCAAACAAATTAGGAACGGGGACGGGGCAGCACGCTTGGTGGGGATCCGCCTATAATCACGTAAAAACAGCTGATCGGATTTTGATGAAACATAGAATACTTTTAATGCTTAAAGGTTTCCTAAGGATATTTCGAATGTCCACGCGAACGAACATAAAGCGTGGCGTGAAAAGGGAATATGCATAAGTCACAGATTTTGATAAATTTGAGCTTGATCGCTGCGGACACGTATAAAAACATGATGGAAAAGAAAAAAAAAGAAAAAAAAATATTTTAGTTTTATCACACGATGAAATCAGGGAAAAATAACGATATTTCTTTTTCATTTTCAGATATAATGCACTTAACAGTCACATAGAATATCGAATAAGAAATAATATTTTGTACAACACATACGTACTTAAACGCAATATTTAGGGAGATATTTGAAAATTCTTGGCTAACTCCATGATAAACGCAACTGAAAATGGCCTGAAACGTGACAAATGGCGGGTGATAATGCGTGCTTACTTCAAGTAACTATCACGAGAAAAAAACGATAGACAAAAGTTTTAATATAACAGTTAATTTTCTCACACATTATACTTTCGATTTTGATAAAAAAAAATGATACATATTCCCTAATGTAGTTTCGTGTTACTGAACGTTGTCATGGGACAGGCCGCTATAGCTGATAGGGTCCCTATTCTTCACAAAACTCTTCAAAATGACCCTACGCCACCTGATACTCAATATATTATTATCCTTTCCTCCTTAACGTTGTTGAGTGTTTTTATTATGCTATTTTATTCCCCATACAGTTATACTGGTAACGAAAATGGGGTCACGAATTCTAATAATGATATTATTTCCCCTATTGTGATTCAATCATGCTTTTCCTCTGAGCATAAATGGCACATAGGACTAATGCGTTTTCATTGCAGGAATCACAATTCAGCGGAGAACGAACGAAAAAATCTTGAATATTCGTCGAAGTTGTCAGACATTAACATTTTTTATATCAATTATCTCAATTGGCAAAATTACCACCAATTGCCAAGTATGGATGCCATTATAATCGAAGGGGTGTTTTGGTGGATTCGTCAAATCCGGCTGAAGCTCGCAGATTGCTTAGGCCAAATCATGGTCTGCGTTTAAATTGCTTTGCTGCCAGCCTACACTAATATAGGTGCTAATTGTCACGCCTCCTTTTCGAATGTCATTGTCATATAACGTTAACTCGAGAGTCAAGATAAAGCAGAACCGACGATTCGGGCGCTGGAAAATACTTACACAAAATCCCGTCAAGTCTTGTGGATTGCTTATGCCGCAACTTGGTTTGCTTTTGAGCCTAATTAGATGAATGCTAATAACTTTAACCGCTTCTGTGGTCTAGTGGTTCGCCCACCCATGTAAGACGCAGGGGTCCCGGATTCGAGTCCAATAGGGAGGTACAATTTGTATACTAGGTTTGGTTAATGGTAGGGCTTATTTCAAGTCTCCCTGGCTAACTACCACTATATTACCTAAAAAACAACAAAAATTTAAAAATTGTTGTGTTCCGGCAGTTAGAGGTAAGATATCCAGTTCCTCAGTGATGAAGATTCCGGGTGTAGTGCGCTTCCACCTTCGGCCTGAAAGTCACAATTAACATCAGGTGAGGTGAAGGCCAGGCACTATCCCGTTGTGCATCGTATAAAACAAAGTCGCTTTCTCTGTCCCTATATCCCTATGTATGTGTCGTGGGCTAATCGTTAAACTGGGCCGATCGAGATCTGCCTGGCCAGATCACGATGTGCCGGCATTTCATGATCTGGCTAATAATTTCATGATGTGCCCAATCAAAAATTAGGCAGATCGATAAAAGCAACCATTCGTCGATTTGCCCTACTAGTACTTAGCCACATCGCGATATGGCTGGGCGCATCGTAATATACTTCCATTTCGCGACGCTTGTGGCGCTGTAACGCTGTTTGCGCTCTGTCAGCTGTGTGTTTACGTGCGAGCAAGATGGCGGCGTCACAAGAAATCGAAAATTGTGATAATAAAAACAATACGCTTTTAAGAGACATTTGTATAACGAACCACGTGTTAAGATGATAATAATAATAATGAGAATGTTAAGATGACAATGATGATTTATAAAAAACAAAATTAAAAAATAATTAATGTACCTACATTCTTTTCATTTTACTAATACTTTGGTCACTCTACTTATTATATAGTAGAATAATTATTTTCTAAACTTCATTTTATTTGCTTGTACTTTAGCCACCCCACAGAATCGATTTGCCCAAGCATGGCTGGGCAAATCGTCAAACGTTATGCTTTGAACGATATGGCGGGTTTTGAAAAGGCAAATCAAGAAATGCCGGCGTATCGTGATCTGCCCAGGCAGATCTCGATCGGCCCAATTCAACGATTGGCCCACGACATATGCATAAATCTTTAAAACTACGCAAAGGATTTTGATGCGATTTTTTTAAATAGATAGAGTGGTTCAAGAGGAAGGTTTATATGTATAATACATGGTGTCAAATTCCACACTACACTCTATTTATTATACTTTAAGGCGATTGTATGACCAAACACACCACAATAACTTGACGCCATTGTTATTCGTTTCCAAGATCGTACGTAACGCACAAACAGGCAAACGCGCGTGTGGCGACGCCGGTGCCGGTCGTAACAGCCCGACTGAGTTTCCCGTATAACAAGTAGGCTAACATCGTGACTTTGTGCCCGTTCGGGGCGGGAGTGTCCGTTTTAGTAAGTTTTATTTATTCTTATGCCTCTGCTTTCTTAATTTGAGATAGGTAATTACATGCACGATTGCTATACACAGCATTATGTAAAACAGAATCGAAGATTGTCGTCGTTCATCGTGTCTGTCCGCTCACACAACATTAACGACGGACATCACAGGACAAGTTTTCATAAAATAGTCGTAGTATGTATACTAGGCTGGCTGGTCATCGGAGATAAATTCACCAAATCTTGACAAAGCATGTAAATTGCTAGGGCCGAGCCAAATTGCTGTGACCCGCGTCAAACTGCTCGCCCCTTAGCCTACGTTAATATGCGTGCTAATTGCTGCCCTCCCCCTTCGTTTTGAGGTATGTTTCATGATATGACAACGCCTCATTCTAAATGCAGGAACTTTCCCATTTCCCATTCCCAAAAACGTAGCATTACATCGATTACAGTTAAAGCATTGATTAAAGCATAATTTTGAAAACGGAAAACATGTATAACACTAGATTTAGAATTACTGCTGTTGCACGAAGGCAAAGAATATCCAATAACGATCATAAAAACGGAAGACAATAAAATTTAAATACAACTATATTGTGTAAACACGCCTTTACGTGTACGTAAGTAAATCTCTATACAGGGTGTCCCAAAAATTTGCCATACGGAGGAAGATATACCTTAAATGTTGAAGGTAGTTTGCAAAAGATTTCATTTATATCGGTATCATAAGAATAAAAAAATATATTTATATATTTGGTGGGTTCGATTCCTGGTTAAGGTAGGCAATTTTTTAAAATCTTTGAATGCAGTTCCAATTATTTTTAAAATCAAAATGAAGTCTTTTTTCAGTAAAATTTCCTACCTCCAATATTTAAGATGCTTTCCCTTCGTGTGGCAAAGATTTGGTACATTCTGTATATTAATATGTATAGTGATATGGGTAGCAATCGCTCGCTAAACTCAGACGTTTAGCACAAAATGAGGAACCATTCAAATAAATGACAAGATTAGACATGTTGTTAGATGCAGTCATTAGCGAGAAGGCGAGATGACTATCTACCTATACGAATTATTATCTCTATGGTAGCAATTTTGTTGATGGATAGAAAATGAAAGAAAACATTTGTACAATACAAAATTTTACCTTTCCAAGGTCAATACATTTTAATCATACAAGAAAACATCGGTTTTGATATATTTTCTAGATTAGATGTAGACACGAAATACGTGCTTAGAAAATATAGGTTTTAACAACTTAAAACCACCATAAAATTAACATTTGAAAGTGGTTAAGGGAACTATGTCAAAAGAAAAGATTTTTGAGTTTGTTCACCAACCAGTATTTTTTGTTCCTTCTTTAATAATGAAACATGCTGAAGCTTAAGTAAAGAATCTTGTAATATTTTTCGTTATAGAAATTTCTCATAACTTTCCTTTCGGTAATTAATTTTTGTCTTCGGTAAGAACTTCTTTATTAGACTTAATATTTCTTTTGTTCATTTTGGCACCATCACTCGCTCTAATAATTTGAAGTACCTAAAGTTACTTTGATAATTTTCTTTGAAAATGACTTTTCATCCCTCCCATTGATGGGAAATTCTTTGTGCAGGAAAGTTGTGAAAGGCTTCAAATGATCAAGTATTTATTTTATGGAATTAATTTAAAAAAATCGAGTTGATTTTAATGAACAGTAGGTATAACACTGCTTCAGTAATTACTTAGGTATAATGAAGGACGTGAATTATTCGATATTTTATCACAAATTAAGTCCATGAGTTTCGTAAAAGGGCTCGACCCGAACAGAAGTAATGAAAACGTATTCATTAAAATCCTCAAATGAAATCCCGCTGGCAATGCATTGTTTGTAATTTCATTAAACGTGTGTTAAGCAGTAATTTCGTTAAATAATTGTTTCCATAGAGTTTCTGCGCGTTTATTAAAGGCAATAGATTTTAGGGGGCCGCTCGGGCCAAATTATGAGAACATTATCCTTAAATTATTGCTGCTAATATGTCGGTAAGCGACTGTAGACTACGTCTTCTACAGAATTATTTATCTAGACAGCTAGATGCCTGTTTTAGGTGCTCTTGTAGAGAAAGTAGAGGTAATAAAATAGAGTTCTTATTTTTATACGAATACTTTTTAGTGAACAAAGATTTTACTGATTTAAACAAGATATTCCAATAATTATGATGAATGCAACGTACTTTTGAAAACAAAATTAACTTGTTTTACCAACAAAAGTATTCCAACCAAAATCAATCTAAACAAAACACACCCCCGGGAACGTTGGAAAAACGAACAAATCATCTCGAAAGTGTTCGGCTGTTTGCGAAAATTAAAGTGGAAGTGTCAAACAAATACTGTCGAGTTAGCCGGGAACAAAGTTGGAGTGCCGAGCCTTGTCGCGGTCGGAACTTGGGGTGACGTACTAGTTAGTACTTAGCGAGTTACCATTCAAGATGTGTGTACCAGAAAGAGTTTTACCACAATTCATACGAAAAAACCGTCATCGGTTTTAGAGATTCAAATATTGTTAATGTATTTGAAGTAATAATGTTTTGTAAGCGGCTAAGAAAAACAAAAGTAGTAACTCTAAGTACCTACATAATTTAAACAAAAATTAACTGCTGTGCTCTGGGAGCACCATATTGTTCGTACGTCAGAGTATCGTAAGGCTGTGTTCAGACCCGACCTCAACCCGAACTCAACTCAAACTCACCTCAATCTACAGCCCACCTTGAAAACATAGCTTACAATAATTGTAAGTAATAGTAAAGTGTAATTTACAAAATTAATTTGAGTTGAGTTCGGGTTGAGGTTGGGTCGTGTGTTATCGTCTGGACGCAGCCTAGTGACTATCAGCCATTTTTAATGTCCCCACTGCTGGGGTACAAGCGTTCCATATGGATGGATAAAGAGGATGGACCATAACCCACCTCGCGGACCCAATGCGGATTGGTGGGTGTTAACGACTGCAAATTCAGCCGGGACCAAAGGCTTAACGTGCCTTCCAAAGCACGGAGGAAATCGAGATAATATGTTTTTTTGGTCACCCATCGCATGACCAACCCTTGCGAAAGTTGCTGAACCTCCGTAATCGCAGGGCCTGGCGCTAAACAACCTGCGCCATCGAGTTCCTCGGCTCAGTAATAGAAATTAATTCATTAGTTTTATTTTGTTGTTTTCAACATAATACCTATACAATCGGTAATTAAGTGCATGAAAGCTGTAAACGCTGTAGTCAACAGAATAGTGTTATAAAAGAGTAATAATATGGCGCTCTAGTTTTCATCTTTATTGAAACAAACTCTACTAACTTTGCGTATTTAATCTAAATGGCTGAATAGATACAATAACGGAACTTTACCGCTAAATCAAAATAACGCCATCAAATCTACGATAGTCGAACGGAAACTGTGCAACAGTCGAGTGAAATTTTCCAAAATTGCCTTAGTTTAGGGATAGAAAAGCAATTAAAAACCGATTAACAGAGAGTACGGAACCCAGTGTTGGGACAACAGCCACCTGCCTCCCATTATCATAGAGTTAATGGCCCATTGTAGACCATAGAACTATTCTGTTTGTTGCGACCGCTTGTTTTTGCTACTTTGTCAAACCCCTATTGTTCTAAACAACTGTTTGTAATTTCAAACAGGTATTTGGATATCATAATTTAAACTGTATAATTTCAGGAATGTTGTCTGTAAGCATTAGCAAAATTCTTTGCGTAAGTCTATTATTTTCACTGAAACAGCTAAAAGATTTGTTTACATAGCAAAACTTTTTTATACAAAGCGTAACCTAAAAATTGTTGCGCATGAAAACACAAAAAAGTTGCAGTTCTGACAAAACACAGTCCAACTTTATACCACTCTCCCTTTCAGCTATAAAAAAGAAATGGACGAAATGTTCAGGATAATGAATGATAGTTCCCTGTCCTTAGTTGTTGTTCACCATATCAGTTACGTCAGAGCTTCCAACTTTTTTTTTCTATAACTAGTAGACAGGGACCGTTAATTTGGCGCCCAGCGGCGCCATATTTTCTGTCTGGCGTGATCAGTTTAACGTAATTTATGTTTTAATTATCGCATGATGAGGCGTAAACGTTTCGGAAAACGGGCCAGTCAGTGTGCTTGAGTACTTTGTTTTGAAACATTACATTGAAAGCAAAAAATTCAACGGAAAACACAAGTATAAAAATAATTTTAATTGACTACCGCATGACTTCTTATATTCAAAGTAGAATGAGATTTAGATGAATATTTTATCAGTTACCAAAATTTTCATCCAGTCTCAGAATTGTTTGTGTACCAATTACTTACTTAGTGGAGGTTTTTAGCTCTTTATAAGAACTGTCAATCTGGTGAAAGTCGCAGGAAAAGGCAGCTCAGGGTCAATCATTATGCAAAACTTCAGGGAAGGCCCAGAATTAGGCGACAGGCGTTGACATAGTAAACCGATATTATCCTGAAATGGCCTTTCACAACTTTCTAAGCTGATAATTTTTGTTTTCTTTCGCATTATATTTTGCACAAAACCATGCCTTACAAGCTAAGAAATGTTTTGAACGTCATAACCATAAAAACCAACAAGTTATTGCATAAAAAAATTTGGTGTCTTTGTATTCTTCGACTTTTTACTACATCGTTACTTTAGTTCATAAAGGCCCCCTTCTATTATCTCTCTCCAAAACATCCCCATGAATGTTCCCATATACGAGGCTATTCTTCACAATATAGCCGTAAGCTTACAGGCAAATGAAACATAGGAAAATTCCGTTCCATTGCCTCTCCTTGTCTCAATTAAAGTGATGTAAGATGTCTAATAAAGGGCAATTTGGCTGATTTATTGGAACATTCATTATAGACAGTGGCTTTTGGTTAGTTCAGTTCAATTGTAGGCATTATGAAACTAGTTACATAGGATAAATATTTTTTTCGACAACTAAAAACACTCTAACTTCAGATATTGAAAATACAATTCTGTGAACGATATTAAATCAAATTTAAATACCCTGTCATATTGTTTATATAATTTCTTCAAACTACCAATTATGGATGAAATTAATCATGTCAGTTTTATGTTAGCTACGAAAGGAAATCTTTCATCATTGTCAATATCCTATACTTTGTAATTAAATACACAGCACAATAAGTATTTTTTTATGCTACAGATAAATAAGCCCTTTGTGTGATAAGATAAAACGAATTTAATACCTATTTAAATTACCGTAGTGATTGGTGTAAATACAAAGAAGAAATTCCAAAAAGAAGTGTTGCTTCGTTGTTCTTCTGATTTAAAATAAAAAATATCCCTTTGATTTTATAAAACTACAGACGTCTTTTTTCTGTCACAAAGACTGAATTTTGAAAAGAAAAACATCCGACTTGCTCTAGATCTTTGCAAATATATCGCTGGTCTTTTCTCTACTTTTATAAAGAACCCTTTGTGTTCTTGCTTACGGTTTAAATTTGAAATATCATCGTACCAAAAGAGACAGAAGAAGAGTAATATGTTCCTCAGATCAAGAGCTTAGGTACTGTAGATTTGTTTGAGCAATTAAACTATTTCGAATTAATCTGGCGTTGCTTTTGCGTCTAATTTGACTTCAAAGGCTTTGATAAAGTGAACCTTAGCCTGAATAGTCGGATTATTATTGCGACTGTAAATAGTTCTGTTCTGCTATCTTCTTGTCAAATATGTATAATAATAATTATGTTATAAAAAGTATGTAAATATACCTCAGTGGTTACATTAAAAAAGATACGTTCTACTATAAAGTAATTTCTCAAAATGGTTAGCAGCATATAAAACGGAAATCAACAAACCAATATCACATTCAGCACATGTAAGATTGGAATACCTACGTTAAGATGCCTATGAACTTAGTTTATCTAAAAGCTCTATAAAGCCTATCCATAGCTCATCTGTTCCTTTTTATCCATGTATAAAGAAGGCCTAAAGCTAGGGTTTTTTAAGAAAGCGGTGCCGTCACATAGCGGCCGTAATTTTACGGACGTAAAAAGACTATTTGACTTTACGGTGTCCAGCACCGCTCTCTAGGAAACCTACTTTAGGTTACTAAAGTAACCGACATCGCTCAAAGGATTGCTCAGCTGAAGTGGCAATGGGCAGGACACATAGTGAGAAGAACTGATAGCCGTTGGGGCGGAAAGGTTCTGGAATGGCGACCGCGCACCGGACGACGCTCCGTGGGTAGGCCCCCGACAAGGTGGACCGACGATCTGGTGATGGTCGCGGGAAGCCACTGGATGCGGGCAGTGCAGGACCGATCGTCGTGGAGGTCCTTAGGGGAGGCCTATACCAGCAGTGGGTGTCGTGCGTTCAAATTTTTTCAAAATTTTTTGCATTATTTCTTGCCTATTGTCAGTTTTTATCAAAAACTGTTGGCACAGATAAAGTGATAGACATGAAATACGAAGTGTTCTTCCGCAAAAGCAAACGTAAGCAGTAATTTATTTTATTAAAAACCCACGTTATCCCGTAGGAAGACGGCGTTGCTGACGTGTCCGCTCATAAACTGCTCCCGGATTTAATAAAATTTATTCAGCTCCGCTCTTCGGGGAGCGACAAATCATAATTTCTGGAATAGGTACTTATTTAGTTGGGACCGAAGTTTGGTGCTAGTAAACTTTATTCCCGTCTGAACTCGAATGTGCTGAATTTGGAGCGACCATGTTGTGTTTTAGGGGCTATGAGACGCAAACAATGCATTCTAAGCCGCATATTATGTGCACTTATTTGTACTTAGTAATTTATAAATAGGTAAGGTAGCTCTATCAGTGATTATTAATCTTCTCTAAAAGAATGACGGTATCATATTTTGTACTATAACATAATAGCTTTGAAAAACGCCTAATTATAATACGACAGCAACAATTTGCTCTTCGACAAAACAACCATTTAGTTTCAAATTTATTTATTAACGACCCGCCCTCGCTTCGCTTCGGTGAAATGTGGAATTTGTTATCATACATATAAACCTCTCTCTTGAATCACTCTATCTATTAAATAAATAAATTTAAAAAATATTAGACTGCCCTGCCAAAACGAACTAAAAACTTAAATAACAAGTGCCATTGCATTCGGGGGACCGTTTTGTGGAACAATTTTTAATAAAAGACATCCCCCGACTGCAATGACACTTGTTATTTAAGTTTTAGTTCGTTTTTGGCAGGGCAATCGTGTTTTTAATATTTAAAAAAAATCACACATTTTAGTGAAATGTGCTCATCAAGGCCTTTCATTTGATGCCCATATTGTAATAATTGAAGAAAAAAAATATTTTTTTCTCATTTGAAAATGGCGTCGTACAGTTGCCATAATATTAACTTTTTTCAAAAAGGAATTCTAACGATACCCCATACATCCAAATCCGTTGAGCCATTTAAAAGTTATGGTGGTATAAAGAAACACACATACGCACAAACATACATGAACCCTGCACACATATACACTCCTTTTTGGGCAGTCGTGTAAATTAAAAAAACCGCATCATAATCCGTTGCGTAGTTTCAAAGATCTAAGCATACATAGGGAGAGACAGCGGGAAGCGACTTTGTTTTATACTATGTAGTGAATAGCTTTGTAACATTTTTAAATTACCAAAAACATAATATTCAACAAGAAAAAAAAATCAAAACGGAATTCTAAAACGTTGAAAACGCTCAAAACTTTGCGGGGTGCGGAAAACCGGCGAGCACTCCACAATAATTTGGCTCCAAATTCACGTTCCCGCGCATTTTTGCCGCGTTATTTCTAAATTACTAACACCGGCTAGATGGCGATTTTATTTCCTGCCGTCGGTGCAGGAAATGAGGGAAAGAAGACATTGCGGCAAATTTGGATATAGCACGCTTTTGTTTTGAACCTTTTTATGCAAAACGTTATTCTTTTTCCTTGATTGCCATAGGATAAATTATAATTCCTTTGCAAACAAAACTCTGTTCCTTTTAATGCGATTTAGATAAATCATCAATTAGATTTATAAAATCGTGACGTTAACGGCCGATTCCAATAACCTATCCTCAGTTAGAGGTTAGAGATATATAGGCTTACTTAAGATTTGTGGCCTAGATATTTTTAATAATTATGACGGGAAATAACAACAGTTGCCTAGTAACGGATCCATAGTAGGCCTATAAATAGATTATTGAAAAAACAAAAATGGACCGGAAGCCGCGAGTCATTTGTTTTTTTTTATAATAATGCGAAGTTCGTCGCCAGTAGCAAAAATGTACGCGAAAAGATTTTGGGATTGTAACAATGACCTCGGTAGCCAAATACTTCAGCTATCCATTGGTCTGTCATCCTCAAACACCTTCGTTCATCTACAGAGGTAAGTAGTCTGTAAATTCATGAAGACGTTGAAAGTATCGGCCAAATTTGATCGTCTAAATTTAATGGACCCACGTTGTGTTATTAGTAACCCAAATACTTTTCTGGTATGCCTAGCTCAAGCCTCGATGCTTTCTTATCAAATGCACTACTACTAGACCTATCTTCTGACTAAAAAGAGCCTTATCACTAACATCTTAAAACTTATAATTTGGATAAAATAATTATAAATAAATTAAATAATATAACATAACAAGTACTTTAGCAGGTATGAAGTAAGGATAAAGTAATAAGATAGGGTTTCTTTGGAAAACCTATAACCAAACTCAAAGGCGCATGCCTTTGGCTTTGGCGGGATCGCTTCCTCCATAGACCATATCGATCAACTTTGACAAGTCCATCGATAGGATCAGCCCCAGATCCCCACCGAATCCTCTCCGACGCAACTTGGCGCTGTTCCCGAAGGATAAGTACTGCACGACAGTGGTGCTTCATCGAAAATGCGAACAGGGTAATAGGGAGGTGAAAACCTAATTTCACAACTCTTTAGTAGGATAAGGTACAACCAATCCCACAGAGCGCCCACTCCATATCGCTGTATTCATGCTATCATGCATAGACAAAGGTATGTAGTTCATCGGAATGTCCAAATAATGCATAACCAATGAACTACTCAAGTGTTTGTGAGATTGCCAAGCGGCTAGCACGCAAGGCAATAATTCTCTTAGGCAAGAGGAGATTGGATCTAACAGATTCATTTTACTAGCCCTACTTCCTTACAAAACCATGTATCAACAGCCGAAGAAATTCTTCTACTTACTCATGGTATGCATATCAACAGCCGGGTATAGCTACTCTGAAGGTGTTATACACAATCAACAACTCTTGCTCAAGATAAAAGTATGAAGGTATGTATAGTGTATATTCTAACTTGAACAGGACTCTTGAGTCTCGCTATTGCGTTATTTGCTCTACTTCCTTACTTAGTGTCCAAATCACTTTCCGAGACACGGCCGTGATTATATATATATAGATATCTTCACAATCATGTTCCCAGAGGAAAAACTGTATCACTATGTAAGTCAACAGCCGAGACAGGTACAGCATCAACAAGATCTCCAAGTCCATGCTCAAATGGAATAGTAAGTACACTAAAAGTGATAAATATATTGCCGACTTGTGGAGTTTGTGTTTGTATACATATCTCTGCATGACACAATCCCGCAGCAACATAAAGGAGCACGCCGTCGAACAGGTTGCAACGTTCAAATTAATATTGAACATACAAGCAGGTTAGTAATTAATTTAATATCAATTGTAATTAGGTATTCACTATAGAAGTGATAGGGTGATGGATGAAGAAGGAATTGTCATAGTAAAACATAACATGATGCAAATGTAAATCAGAGACCCAAGCTGGATTACGGATCCAGAAAGATCTCTAAAATATATGATAAATTGAGTAATATTATAAGTCTCACTCAAAAGATAAATATTAAAGTCGTTGCATGAAAGGCACCGCCTTCTCACTATAACACTTTACTAGTTTACTGAGGTACATGCCTAAATTAACTGAGTTAGTCATGGCAGTGAAGGCAACAGCATACCAATCATACAACAACCAAACACATTAAATATTTGTGCTCAAAATAGTAATCATTATGTGAAAAGTATTGTCTCGGATGGTCAACGTTGTTAGTTCAAACAAATGTTCTAAAAGCTATACAGATTCCAGAATTTAGCCATCTTAAAACGATGATATTTTGTTCACATAAAATTTTATAGCAAGTTTCATAAGTTAAGCAAGTTCCAAATCTTAAAACTTTAAAATATGGAATAAGGTGGCTGGACTTTGTCCAATGCAAATTATACTTCTGGATCTTAGTACTTAAGTAACTATGTAGGTATTTTAGACCAACAATTAGGACTAGAATCATGAGATGTGAACAAAACATTTCTCACCGCAGAATACCTAGTTACCAGACCTAATAATTTATAAAACAGTACAGGCAAGAAACCGAGAGTTTTAAGTAGGTATTTGAATTAGATTTAAGACCTTGATCGTTAGTTATACTGATGCCAGGGTGATACCTAGTTAGTTAGTATACACACAGAACACACTAACAGCGTTATAAATGGGAACACAGATTTTCCTTTAATTAACCGGAGATAAATTTTAGAAAACATGCCCTACTTACGTGGACTCCACTTACTTAGTAAGTGGATTTTCTTCATACCTCCCTCATTTTAGCAGGACTTTCTCGCACAGGAAACGACTGCCACACAAACCATATCACAACCACAAAACCACATAAGCAGCAGCTTTTCATAAAGCCTGCCAGATCTCAGATCATTTGGCCATCTATTATGACTTTAGTACACTAACCTGAGGTTTTGCATCTTTTACAAAATATCTAACCACATAGATGTAGAGATTCAATTTGGGGCAAATGATCAGACCTTCTGACAGCCTTCTGGCCGCTTATTTCTCTGCATTGAACACAACCACCACTGCACACACAGAAGCTAACGCCGCGACGCGAAGCTTCGCTAGGCTCCAGGAAAGCCGACGAGTGCCTTCCAAGCCTTTCCGGGGCGAAGCAGCTTACGGAAGCAGGTTGAGCGGTAAGCAATTCCCATTGAATTTAACCATAGCTGACGCCTAGCATCGTGCTAGCTGTCCTGGCACCTTCTGGCAATCTCAACAAACTATATTTTGACACTTGTGGCCATCAGGATCGAATAGCGTGGCGCCTCGCTGACCCAGCCCCGATATCCACAAGGATCGAGCAAAATCAATTCACAGGAAAATTACGTCTACGACCCTCGAAAGCAAGGTGACATGCTTACCGCACACCCTCACGCCTGCCTAACGCAAAATATTCGCTGAAATTTGCTTTAAACTAAATCTGCACTTTAAAACTAAACTTTGTAATCTTTATAAACAACTAAGTAAACTTCCTACAAACTTTCTGAACTACCCGGCTGACACTTTTTCAGCTAACGCACGCGACGGAATTATAAACCAGACTCCCCGAGGCATCCCAAATCAGCCTTTTTATACTTATTTTTGGTCCCCTTTCATTACCAAAAAAGGTCATGAATTGTCGAACATTCCCGTGTCCTATATACTTTACCATATTTGGTCAAAGTAAATAAGCTTTCATAAGTCCAGAATTTTTCCTTTACTCAAGTTTCGGGTGGCCAGCCTTCGCTCCCCGAATCGCCATAAAATCCTATATTTGTCTACCTAGAGTTCACTTATTGTTCTTTTTATTCACTAGTTCATTTGCACAAAATATAACAATATAGCTCTTCCATTCATTCTCCAACCAGACTTCCTAATTTCCAATTATTCTCATTGATCGGCCGATAGAATTCAGTACCAACACTTATGTAAAATTACCTAATAAGTACATACATATATAATACATAAATATATAACTAATAAAATGAACTGATATAAATATTTTAGTAAGATAATAGCTTGTCATCTTTTAAATGATCCATACGAGTCTTTGTAATATAACATCCCTAATCAATTTCCACACTAATCTTAATTTACTCCTTCTCATACGTTATCTAACTTCTATTGCTTGCTCCCTTCGCACGCAGTCATCATTTTAGTCAAATTCATAAGGTTTTCAAATAAAACATATTTTAATAACCAGGACTAAAAGTTAATAAATTGGCCTAAAATAGGGCAAAATCACGATTTACACGCTAAACGTCCTAAACTCCTATTGGTCGATGACTCAAGTTAGGCAACACGCAAATATGAACGACAAGCCCATAGACAACATAATTACTTTTTTATGTCCCTTTTACACTAGTCAAACACATTCCGATCGTCTGGGGTGATATTAGACAAGCACCATAGAATAGATAATTACCGCGTTTAATCAAAAGTAGCCCGCATCTTCGAATAGTAATTTTAATGTAAATGATCGACAAAATTGCCTAATAACGTTAGTCCTAAAGCACAGCGGTGACCTAAAATGCGTCGGAGACCAGCTCCGTTCATCTCCATTTCACGGCTTCACGTTCAGCACACGCAAATCCTCAGTGCTAATCCTTCGCCCCGTTGGCCTCTCGTTCACTGCGCCACCTATATTTAGCCACGAACACACATACGCAAGAATCGGCTCCCTTCGCGTGTAATCTATTATCTTTGCCGAAAGCACATTCGATTACTTTATCAATGTAAATGCTTACAGGCCGAACCGAGCTATATTATTTATTAGACCTAGTTATTAATCAGCGTTGCTGACATAAACCGTCCCTACAGGAACCTAATTAACGAGAATGTTATATGTTTCTACTTTTCTACATTTGTACTGAAGTCGATTATTCTACTGGTATTTAAACCAGGTATTTAGACTTATCATTTACTTGTCCCTATATTTGGCAGAAGTATCCCTTGTTGAGGGATATCACTCTGACATGACATGAAGAAGTACGCATTCTAATCTGTGTAACAAGTAAATGATTTAAAGAAAAACGTTCACTTGACCCGTGCTTGACCTCTTATCAATTACGATTTTCCCTATGATAACAGAAATTTTCTCTCAGTGATATGAATTAAATTAATGTACACTACGGCAATTCGCTAGGTAAGTATTCTACATCTGTCCTATTGATGCAATTCTTTATAATTGAACTACCGTTATCTATATTAAAGGAAAATATTTAGTTTCAGATACGTCTAAGAAATATTAACTACTCAAGGCTTTCAGAGATATGAAAATATTCTATGATCTCTTCAAATTGATTAGCTTTGCAAGTTTACCAGGTAATAACATTTTTCAATTTACTTAATTTTGTTGTATATTTGCCTATGAAACTATAATTTTGGTGATTGTTTAAGAACTATAGAAGTTAGGAGACTATTTCTTGTATTGATATAGTATATTAATTCAGAACAAATAAACAGTATAAAGATTATAACAATAAATGCCTAATCTTTATTGTTTTTATAGAGGGCAAGTTTCTAGAGTCCGGGAAATATTCTCAAAAGATGATTTCGTTATTATTTTATTATTTTAACAAACAAATATAGCTTAAGTTAGTTTATTCCTTATCTGTTAAACCTAAGCAAAAATACAATGGATTCAAAGGACTTAATTTCAAGTAATATTTTGTAAAATTTGAAAATATTAATATTTTATCTCATTACCTCTTTTCAGAAAATATACACAACGTATAACAGAATCAATCCTATAACCTTGGGTGTTCACCGAGGCCTACTATAAGTGACTACAATATCAAATGAACTTCAAGAATAGATCTAGCGGTTTAAGAGTTGACAAATGGATTCACAATGTAATACCCCCGTTCTTATGGTTCCCAAAACAGTTTTATTTGTAAGTTACAGTAGTAATAATGGTAATATTAGTTTATTAGTTACTAATGCATGTGATTCAAGAGAAAATAAATTTATTTTAAATACCCTGATTATTATTTTAAATATCACAGCGCCATCTAGTGTAATCTAGTGGTATCATCTGGTTCTAGTAATTGCAATCCTTTTTCATAGTACTCAGTATGTTTTGTCAGATCTACGTCAGATGTCGTTTTTTTCTATCAATATTTCAATTTTAATTACATAATAAATATTTAAAAGAAACAAATTAGCTATAGTTACTATGCGAAGCGTGAAAGAATATGGTGGTATGGATTGGACCGGCACAGGATGACATTTTTTTATGATTTTGAAACTTCGTTTTCTCCGCAAGTTAGTACTGTTTCACTTCTTCATAATAATAATAATTTATTTATTTCCAACAATTACATTATTTGGTGTATCATTTTAAAAGTCTTCCACACTATGCCTGTCCTGTGGAAATCAAGTGCTTTTAGAAAAGGAAGTTCTTAATTAAGTATGAAAGACATGCCCTCAGACAAAAATAAAAAAAAAATAGTAGGTTTGAATGGATCAAAAACTTTTTAAAATGTACTGGAGATTTTTGTGACACGAAATAAATTTATGAGTTTACATACATACATATTGTTTTACTAGCGGCCGCCCGCGACCTCGTTTGCGTGGATAAGTTTTTTGCTATCCCTCGGGAACAATAGTTTTTTTTTTTGGATGAAAGGTACCCTATGTCCATCTCTATACCCCTGACAACATGTATGCAAAATTTCATGATGATGGGTTCAGTAGTTAAGACGTGAAGGCGTAACAAACAAACAAACAAACAAATAAACAAACAAACGGACTTTCGCATTTATAATATTAGTAAGGAAGTAAGGATTTGTGAGTTGCGCGAAACTGTCGCTGTGCCCCACGTATACCTACTAACTTCGTTATTTGTAAAGCTTATCACACGGAAGGAGTGAATAGCTAGTATGTTTCACATCGTTAATGATTCTTTGGCGTACAAAGTTTACAGAAGTTTACCGAGCGAGTTCGCGTATCGTCGCGTCGACTCGTCCAGGCAACGTAATTGACAGCGGAACTTTAATGCTACACTAGGTATTCTGTTTCAATTTCCAAGATGAGCTTGCTGACGTTAAAGTTGAAACGTGTTTCGACTTTAAGATGAAACTTAGGAGTTCAAAAATCGTTGTTAACGGAAGTAAAACAGTAAAGAATATAGTGTATGTTATGCGAAATCATAATCGTAAGGCTCCGTAATACGAAATCATTTGTCTCTGTCTTTTTCTTTACGTGTAAAGAGTATGGAAAATAACCTCACTTCTGCACTTTTTCGATGTTTGTCGTTGTTTTTTCATCATTATCTTTAGCACAATTATCTTTCTTGAAAAAAAGTTATTGGAGCAACTGCACAGTACGTTAAAGTGTATTTTGATGTAGAATTCAATACGTTTACGCTATTATTTACGCCAAAAATATGGCCCACGTCAGGCGCTTTTGATGATATTCTGATTTTTTTTACAATCATCTGTGAAGTTTATACGCAATTTAATATTTATAGCAACTAGGTAAACTGTTTACCTTGTCGTATGATTTTTTTGGTGGCTACAAGTTTACGTTTTCTATATAAAGATACGGCCCGCGCAAACCATGTTTTCCTATTACCGCCCCTTAAAGGTTTTCTTCGATCAGGTATTTATATTTGTTACGGCTAATACCCGAAGTGCGGCTAAACCTAGTTTTAGCCGGCTAAAGCTAGGTGTAACCGATAGCTGTTGGCTAAAACTAGGTGTAGCCGATTTACTCTTAAAAAAGTTATTTCTGTTGTTTGTTAAAAAAAATAACCTCGAAATTTAAGGCTCACGCTACGCTGCGCTTCGCGCTCGCCTTAAATTTCTAACCTATATTCGGGACCTACAGGGGTAAAGCAAATCGTTTCACCTTGTTTTAGCCAACAGCTATCGGCTACACCTAGTTTTAGCCGGCTTAAATTAGGTTTAGCCGCACTTCGGGTATTAGCCGAGACATATTTATTTTAATTAGGCTTGTCAGATAAACAATAAACAAAACTAACTTGTTTTTAAAAGGTACTAAAGCTGCTAGGGCCGACAGTCATTGTAATTAGAAAGTTTAACAAATCCGAGCAGTTAAGTGCAAATCTAATCCTAGGTGTGAACTTCCTTTAAAACTTTTAATTGCGTATGCAGTGCAGTTGCATCCTTTCTTAGTTTATATTCTTCGCCCAATTAAGAATTGTGGTAATGAAACCAACTTACTTGGAAGAAACAATGCCGGTTTTAGCACTACCAGCGCCCCTGGGCGACATTTCTACGGGACGCCCCCTATCTGCGATTCCAAGATTTTCAATTATGCCTGTTGAAAAACGGCCGCGCAGCGCGATTTTTAGTCAGTTACATCTACTAATCTTGTAACCTTGCTTGTTTATAGTAAAAAAACGCCCGCGCAGCGCGATTTTTAGTCAGTTTCGTCTACTAATCTTATAATTTTGCTTATTACAGTAAAAAACGGTCGCGCAGCGCGATTTTTAGTCAGTTTCACCTATTAATCTTGTAATCTTGACGCCTGCGGCGCCCCTTTATCTCCGGCGGCCCGGGCGGTCGCCCGTGCTCGCCCCCCCCCCTAACGCCGATACTGGGAAGAAATCTTCACATTAACCTTATTGTATTATTATTAGACGTTACATTGAACAGGGATGGCAAACTTTTTTGTACTAACGTGCCATTTTTCTAAAAAAAACTTAAATGACGTCCTACACGTGCCATCAAAAAATAATTTTGACTTTGTGATTATTGGGAAAATAAGTAATAATAATAAATACTATCTACTAAAAAGTCTTTATTTACTACAAAAAATAGGTACATTTTGTACATTTTGTAATGTTATAATTATACGCGTAATTTTAATTAATTAATTAGTTCGTATTTTTTTTTGTAGTGCATAATGAATTTTGTGATTGGTGACGTGCCCAAAATATTGTGTCGCGTGCCAACAATGGCACACGTGCCATTGGTTCACCATCCCTGACATAGAATTTTATATTGCCTCAACATACGAAAACCTACATCTTTTCACGATTTTTCAAATACTCTCATTCATCATCTTACACCTCATTATCAGCAACGATTCAAATATGTAATAAATTTAGATTTTTTTAACATAAAAATGCTTTTATAGTTTCTGAACGTGCTATTTGCATACCCACAAGTTTGTACGGACAAACTCACATTTAGCCGTTTTTTCTCAAAACCAGAAACGTGTTTTAAATTTGCATAGAGGTCACTAATGGCGACATGCACCATTATTTAAATCATGTTTAAGTACCATTTAAACACAATTTTCGTGTGTTAAATGGCTAAATTGTGTTTAAACGGTGCTTAAACAATATTTAAAATAGAGGTGCATGTCGGGGTAAAAGTATAATACTCGTAAATACCATCATCTACCTACACACACACACACACACACACACACACACACACACACACACACACACACACACACACACACACACACAAAATGTGTGCAGCAGCACCATGGGATTTATAAAACACAGATTACAATACAAAATGACTTATTAAAAACGAGAAGAATTTTCAAAAGCACACGTCTTGGCATAGGTTTTATCTATTCTATCTGGTCTATCTAACACGTTGCGGCGTTGTATCACGGGACCCATCTCACTAGGACACTATTATTTCCCCACCGGTGGCGGCGTAGCACGGGTGATTTGTTTGCTCCCCCAAATAGTTGCGCCGGACACCAGGGGCCATACTGGCCAACGCTCCGTACTTCGGCAAATCTGCTGGGCTTCAAATTAAAACAGATAAATTGAACCCCAATCAGGGGCCGTACCTGCTAACGCATCGAACTTCGGAAAGTCTGCCGGGTTTCAAATTAAAACAGATAAATCGAGCCCCAATTGGGCCAAAATGGCGGACCCCAATCCATGATGTCACAAGAACGTCGATATCTTCCAAATAACTTCAGCAAATAGTACAATACGAAATTCATTATTTTGATTTATCTGTATTAAGTTGAAGCGCGGCAGACGCGCCGAAGCTCAAAAAGTTAGCCGGTAGGGCCCCAGGTCAGAATGGTGAACCCCAATTCATCATGTCACACGTACATCGATATCTTCCAAATAACTTTGACAAATAGTACGATACGAAATTCCTTCGATTTATCTGTTTTAAGGTAAAGTTCGACAGACCAGCCGAAGTTCGAAAAGTTAGCCAGTAGGACCCCAGTGGCCGATTAAGAAGATATCGATGTTCATGTGACATCATGAATTGGGGTTCGTCATTTTGGTCTGATTGGGGCTCGATTTATCTGTTTTAATTTGAAGCCCGGCAGACTTGCCGAAGTTTGGAGCGTTAGCCGGTATGGCCCCAGCTTCCCTATTTTTTTAGTTATTAGTTTCGCTTCGAAACGTATGAATTTATTGTTTTAAAATTTCGATTGTTAACGAAACCTCTTTCGTCAATCCCTTAAATGTTTCAAAAGCGAAGCGATAAAGAAAATTTGCAAATGTTACTTCTGGTGGTCTGGTGAAGTACCCTCTATACATCTGTATTTGTTGGTAACGCGATTGGTTGCGCCGCCACTGGTGTCCTAGTGTAATATGGCACTAACTCGCATGTCGTAACACCCGTTACAAGGGTGATAAAGTCTTAACACACCTTTTTATGGTACATTATGGGACTCTTCTTTGCAACTTATTGCTTGACACTACGAATCTTATCTCGCTAGTTTATTTTAATTAAAGTTTACTAGGTGTGAAGGTACGCGAAAAAGCTGCGTAATTTTTTTTAAGTTTATTTGAAAGATAAGACAGTAAAAAAAATATTCAAGCTACACTACTTTAATGTATTAAGTTAGAGTTATGCATAACATTCAGTTTCTTTTACGGAAAAAATGAAACTTTTATAATAATATGAGTCTAAAAACAGGCATAGGTACATAAGTATAATGTTTTAAAACATGGTAAACTGTAAAAATCTACTAAATGTAATTTGTGAACTGGTGGTAGATTCAGTAGCTAGATCGTGTTTTCTAATTATTTTTAATCGATTTAATTCAATTATTATTATTTAAAATGATCGCAGCCATAAAATAATTTAATAAACTTGAATGAATTTTTATAAAGTTCCGAGCAAGTAATTTCATAAAAATACCTATGAGCTGCTTTTTACATCAGTCTTCTTGTGACCACGGCCCCTGGAAAGGTGTCGAAACGTCGGAAAACCCAAAAACCAAGAAAGCAAAACTAAATAATTCTAAAATAAGATCTGAATTAACCAATATACGCGCTGTAATCCGTAATATGTTCAATTTCTAAAGAACTGTACGCGCGGAAGCCTTAGAAGTATATATGTAAAAATCTATTTTGAGAATATGACGAATATTTTCCAAATATAAATAAACTTCAAAATTTTAACTTCAATTTTCACGAAAGCAAATAATTACAGCTAATTACAATTAAGAATAAAAAGCGAGAGATACTTAAATCATCGTTCGTAAACCATTGTAACGAATTAATAAGAACGGATGAAAGGGATATTTATTAATTAAAACGGAATTGTAATAGACGTTTAGTAACGAAATCTCGTTAATCCAAAATGATTCGTTGCGACTTATCCTACAAATTCGTCGACATCAGAAACCCGTTTAATCAAAATCCACGGGACAATGAAGTAATCAGAAATAATATAATTTTGGCGTTCATTATTATAACTCTGACGGGGCTCTAAGAAATTACTCTTGGCTGACTGCAAATGAAAGATCACAATCGGACAGTATTAGGAAGTTGATGAGTAAGCTTTTGGTAACCACATAGATAGACTTAATAGTTTATAGAATAACTAGCTGACACGACAGACGTTGCTATCTTAGTTATGATTTATGAATATTGAATTCGAATTTTAAACGTCGACATTCTGTTTTTTTACATCCTCTTTGACGATATTTGCAGCCCGCATTCTGTCAATTCTATGTCACACGTATAAGGTTACATTAAAAAAGTTTATATTGTCTAAATTATATTTTAAATGGTGGTTAAGTATTCTTAAGTTTTCTAATTTTCCGTGCAATTTTCTTTGTTTTTAGGGTTCCGTACCAAAATGGTAAAAAAGGAACCCTTATGGTGTGACTCAGTCTGTCTGTCTGTCACAGCTGGATATCTCAAGAACTACTAATGCTATCAACTTGAAATTTAGAATAGTTTAAGATGACATTTGCCCAACTATTTTGCAAATAAGAAATAAATAAAAAAATAAATATCTTTTTTACAACAGGGACTGAAAAGGGGTCTTAAAAAATTGAAGTAAGGCTACTAGGGCATGTGGGGTATCATATGAAAGAGCGCCGTTTGCACGTTTTCAATATTTTTTATTTTTGTTTTAGACCGCATAGTTTTCGACTTATGATGAAAAGTGTAAAAAAAATACCGTTCCCCCCCTTATCTCCGAAGTTTGCAAAAAGAAAATTCTGAAATAATTCTGTGTGATAGCAGTTTATATAAAGATTACAGGAAAAATTAAACGATGTCTCAATATAGCACACTTTTTTAGAAATTATCAAATTTCTAAAAAAGTTAACATTAGTTCCACTATCGGTCAAGAGATGACGCTGACCTAAAACTGCGATACTAATTTTATTATTCTACTCTGCAGTATGGTTTGATGGTGCAATTATGATTGTACGGAACCCTCGGTGCGCGAGTCTGACTCGCTCTTGACCGGTTTTATTTCTTTTATAAGAACCTTCTCCTGATATTGACAAACACAACAAATAAAGAATTAGCGAAATCGGTTCAGCTGCTCTTGAGATTTGCGCTTAGCAACACATTCAGCGATAATTTTTTATATTATAGATACCTATAAATAGCTTTCATGAGTAACACCATAGAATTATGTCGCTAGTAGTAGTAGATATTGTTGGAATGTGACATTATTTTAAATTTTGTGTAGGTACATTTCATTAAAGGCCTATTTCAATAACCTTTCCTCGGCTTACTGAGGAACGTGAGGCAACAAACCTTTAGTAAGCTTATCTCTTAAGATAGGCTTACTAAAGATTTGTTGCCTAGATATTTCTGTTATATGAGGGGAAATAACAACAAGGGGCCTATTACGAAAATAACGTACGCAATTGCGTAACGCAGTCACTTGGCTACGATAGTCGTCCGCAGTTCGTTGGTTGTGGTTATACGTATAACAAACATTTTGAATTTGGCTATCGTAGTCCATAGACTACTAAACGAACGATGTCGGATACGTTAGAGAGAAACTGTCAAACTCATGCTATCACTTCGCAATATCGCATGCGAAAGTAAATTGTAATAAGAAACAATCAAAACGAAACACGGACGCAGCTGCGTGTATCGCATTAAACTTTTTGTAATAGACACCCAGTTACTAGTAACAGATTCATAGTAAGCCTATCTTTTACTGAAGATATATTATTGAAATCGGCCGTAAGTGACTGTGGTAAATAAATATGCCAATGGGTAATTTAAATGTGATAAAATTTAAGTTTTGTTTAATATGTAAAGGTTTGACAGTAGCTGGTAGCAAAATATCAGACTAACACGTACTTTATTATATGTAGTTAGTCACTTTTTCAGTGAAAATATGCAGGTAGGTAATTGAAAATGTTTTTTTAACTTCTTCACTTTATAAATTATATCAGTTGATTATTTATTACTTACATAAAATCTGTTTAAATATAATATGTTGTAAAATCAAAATGTTTAAGTCTGTGGTTTTTTCTCTTCCTCACGTTGTCTTAGATGGTTAGCAAAAGGTAAAAGTCATATCATATTTCACATCCAATTGGAGCAGTAGGTAATATTATTCAAAATAATAATAATATTATATTTATAATTATGTTGTGTCCCGGCAGTTAGAGGTTAGATAGCCAGTTTCCAGTGATGAAGATTCCGGGTATAGTGCGCTTTCACCTTCGGCCTTATCGTCACTTAACATTACTTGAGGTGAAGGTAGGGTTGCCAACTATACTGTTAAAAATAGTAATATACTGTTTTTCACTACATTATACTTTTTACTGTTGAACAAAATGAAAGTAAACAAAAATACTGTTTTAATTTTTGTTTAAAAAGTAAACGCCCAACACTACGTTTTAGGCGTGCGGTGAAGCGCGGACCTCGTTTCTTGTTTGACGTTAATTATTGTAATGAGGCTTACGAAGCTTTCAAAAATGCCACAGATAAGTCGTGCGAGAAGCACTAAAAATATGTATACAAAACATTAAAAAAAATACTATTCATATTTCTAAAATACTGTTTATTTTTCTTTCCCGACCTTAATATACTTTTTATTTTGTAAAAAAAAGTTGGCAACCCTAGGTGAAGGCCAAGCTCTATCACGTTGCATAAAAATAAATATTACTTACCCCTTAATTTTTAATTATTAGTGGCTTCTGAGGTGGTTTTTTATGGTTCCGTACCCAAAGGGTAAAAACGGGACCCTATTACTAAGACTCCGCTGTCCATCTGTCTGTCACCAGGCTGTATCTGATGAACCGTGATAGCAAATCACAGATGATGTATTCTTCTTCTTTGCCGCTATAACAACAAATACTAAAACGAATAAAATTAATATTTGAGTGGGGCTTCCATATAAAAAACGTGTTTTTTTTTTGACGTTTTTGGTACGGAACCCTTTGAGTGCAAGTCCTACTCGCACTTGGCCGATTTTTTCCAGGCCGTATAAGCCGTAATACCGTCATCAAATTGGTATGCCTGGAAAAGTAATTGTAAAAATATTATTTTCTCGGCGTTTACATTGCCGATAACTTAAAAACTAACAATTCCAACAATACCGTAAAATATATATTTTATAACATTACAGCCTTGCAAGATATTGGAAAGGCCATCACGTACAACAGTTATTTCATCTCTAGAGTATCTTAGTACTAATAAATAAGCTCCCCAAATATTAACCAACCACATTGAGTAGGTAAGTATTATTTATACTTTATGAAAGGCCTGGCTGTTTTTACAAGTTTCAACGTAAAAAAGGACGATGAAAGTTATGAGGGTAGGGGCGACTCATAAATAGCATGGAGGGGAGAATAGGGATAAAGGAATAATATATCAATACGAATCTTTAATATTCGCGCGCCGCTCCCGTAAATCATAACGAATGAAACTGGATAATAAATCAAAAAGCTTTTTTATTTTTACATTAATATAATTGAATGTGGCTTTTGAACGTTTTGGTGGCTTTTGCGGTAAACAAGCTATTGACGGAGTGCTGTTTAATTACAGACATCTTTCAAAGGAGTTTTTCCGGGAAAATATTTTTACTTACTTGTTTGTAAGTATTTATATTTGTAAGTCTTATGATTCCATGATTAAATTAAGGATAGTTAAATACTTAAAATATTGATGGGTATTTAATGTTATAATAATTATTATATTAAACTGTACAACTCAAAATATATAAAAGTAAATGTTTGTTTAGGCTTCTTTGTTTTTCATTTATCTGAAAAGTAAACAAGAAGATGTTTTCGTTTGTTTTATCAAAATGTGCCTTTTGATAATCGATTTAAATCGAACACGTGGCGGAATGAATAAAAGTCACATTTCACCCCCTATACCGATGTTTCGAATTGAAATTTTAAGCAAATGGTACGTTTGCCGTAATAAAAGGCTTGGCGGTCGGTTGAATAGCTCATTTCGATGGAGATGCGACGGTGCAGCCGCTATGCGGTCGGTTCTACAATTCGACTCCTGAAATATTGGTAATTTCAATATTACATAGTTTCAATATCTAGAGAGCAAACTTAAATAGTGATTTAAAGGGGATGGTTAAAGCAATTCACGTTTTTTGTTTAGCAGCAGTGACCTTTATTATTCGCAAGAGGTCTGTTTGGTCGGTTTGTACTTATTCTTATAGGTTACTAGCTTTTGCACGCGACTTCGTCCGCGTGGATATTCGGAAAATCCCTAGGGAATCCTTAACCAGGGTAAAAAGTATCATATGTTTAACCCAAGCCACAGTACTATTCTTAATTCTGTGCCCAAACTTAAAACTACCTGTGTGCTATTTCAAATCCCTTCAGTCGTTTTTACGAGTGATCTAAACATTAAAATATTAAACTTTTACATTAATAATATTATTTGGTTATCCATATACCGTGTCGTTCCTGTTCGTTCCCGTTCCCGTTCTCATTCCTATTTCCGTTCCCGTATTATTTTTCCATTAAAAATTTGAACTCCTATTTCAGTCTTTTAGGGGTCAAATAATGTACCCTTGTCGAATTGGACTTCGAAATAAATGCCATTTTCAAAAAAACATCCATTCATTAGTGATATCTTATCCGTATTTATCATGTATCATTTTTGTATTTGCAAGCGATTCCTAATAAACAACGAAAGTTCGCCCAAGTTTGAAATTAAGTGAGTTTACCAACATAATAAATAGGTATGCAGTTTCAGCAAAACTTCACACGTGTTATGCGCATCCGTAATATTTTCTGAACAAAGCTTTAAAACTAGAATGTAGGGCAGTGGAAATTTGGGATCTCACTTCAGAATAGGTGTTCTGTTTGACGACCGGCAGCGCCAAGGTGTGAAGTACTGTTTGTTTAGTATTGTAAAAGCTTACCTGTTAACTATAACAACGTAGACTCATAGCAGACTTTGAGTTTTTTATTTTGATTGCCTGAGTTCAGTTTAATCCTTTTATTTATAAGTACTTAAGAAAATGTCATATTAATCAATGCATTTATTAAGTAATACTTTGTTTTTTATTTTAAATAAATTCAGTAAAATAAAGATACAATTTAAACATAATGTAGATAAATGAATTTCTTGTTTTTTTCAGATAAAGTCATTACCGAAATATACGAGTAATAACCAATAGGTTATTCATCATTATTTAACTTCATTTTAATATTTTATTATGTTATTATTTTAATAATACTATGCTATTTTTACCACTCCAAATATATATAAAAAACTGAAAATTCAAAAATAAATGATAACGCAGCGGTTGACTACGTTGTTACTCTGTAAAAAATTTATTTTAAATTTAAATTCATATTATAGGTATCATTTTCGAAAAGAATCTTCAATGTTTTACATAATGGTAGATAGGGACCATCAAACTGACCAACTTTTACTATCGGACCAACTCTGAAATCACGAAAAAAAAAACAGCTCATTCATTTTGATATTTTCGTAATTAATTTTTGTATGAAACAGTCGATTTTTCTTTTCTTTCTTTTCTCATAGTAAAAGTTGCTCAGTATCTACCATATTTAGCTTCAGGGGTTTTTGTAACATGTAGTATAATCTAAGACTGATATTATCTGTGTTGTATACTAATAAACTAAAATAAAAATACATAATTAACTTCACCTCTGTTTATAAGTCATCAACGAAGATTAATAACAAATTCAAATTAATGAACCACTTTCGACGCAATCTTTTACTTTCACGTTGACATTATTCACATTATATACCCTATAAGTCGCGAAAAGTACGAAATTCACCCCTAAAGCTGAGTTAAGCCATAAATCTGATTACGTAAGTTAATCCTGTCTATTTGTAAATTTCTTGGCTTTGTGCTTCGGTATAATTCGTCAATGTTCGGTAGCTGATGGGCTAATTTAACCCCAAAAGCAATTTTATTGTTGTTCTATTCGTATTTATTAACTTCTCAAGCTTACGCGCTCACTAGACATGAAATAAATTATTTTTTAATGGGGGGACTGTCCCCCGTGACCACGGCAACTGCAAAGGTGCCGAAACGTCGGGAAAATCAAAAATCAAACCAAATACTAACTAATTACCAAATTACTTTCAATAAAACCGCGCTAGTATCCTTTAAAAAGTGTTTTATTTCATGTCTATTCCTATTTTTTATACAGGTGGATAAAAACTAATGAAAGATTCAATCTGTGAGGACTGAAACATTGTTAAGTGTATCGATTTGTAGTATTCTTAAATGTATTCATTCTTAGTGTGATGTAAATATTTTTCCATTTGCAATAGTCTTTCACACACTTTGACGTCAATAGCTTTATTGAAAACACAAAGTACACGTAGCGGGGGCGCTATATTTTGTGTTGAAAATAAGCACGACATTTTTACTCTCACGAAATTTTTAGAATTTTTAATGAGGTAGGTACGGACAGTTCTCTAAAAGTACATTTTACATAAAATAACGAAGTTTTCCTGCGTGAAAGAATTTTTTCTCCTATTTTGACATTAGTAACCACTGGCAAAAGCGTTCGGTTTCTGCTTTGAAACAAATCTTAATGCAAAGGCTTCCCAAAGAGTATATTTAAACTATTATACTTAATGGTTTTGCTGTAATAGATTTATTAAAGTCAATACTCAATTCATTTATAACATTTAAAAATATTTAAGTATGTACCTAATAGAACTAAAAATAATTTAGTTTTTGTGTAGTTCGCTATTTAATTAGTAAATGTTTATTATTTTCCTCCTTCGTATGCAGTTCCTTTTACATAATGGAATTATTTTACTAATAAACAGATCTTAATACTTTAAGAACAGACTCAATAAGTGTCACACAAAACTTAATTCTATTTCCACCGCAAATAAACTTCGCTTTATACTCCACACAGTCAAAGTTGAAGAAACGTTTTCTTCGCATTATTAAAACAGAGAATTGGTCGTTGGAAAATAAATTTCCACTCCAAATATTAGAGAAGTTCCGTTAAGTTCCACAATAGTCACCCCCTCTTCGAAACTCCGACTACCAAATGCCGTTATTCAAATTCCACTTTTGACAAGATATAGAATAGATATTTGAAACGCGACTGTTGGAAAGTTATTGGCGACATTGAAATTTATTATTCAAGCTTTATGTGATGTATTGCATTCTATGATGATGGATTGTTTTTTGAAGTATGAAAAGATATGAGTAATAACTATGTATTTTATGGTTTTTGTCTTTTTCAGTTAGGCATGTTGAAAGGCGCATTGGAAGGCGCCTTTTTCACAACTCAACACCAAACAGCTGGGTAGCTGCATTGTATCTACATATTATTTCAATAGTAAACTAGGACATTTTAGACTCTCTTTTTGATTATTGTTACAAAGATAATTTAGGACATTATTCATCCCCACACCATCTGAATTCTGAACTCATGTCATTCATAAACAAAGTTATGTAATTAACAAGTAAACTAATTGCATAAAACAAGTAGTATCGGGGCCACATACGAGTATTATCTCTTCCTTAAGCATAAACACTTATATACAACTTTTATTTACTATTTGTGTTTATAAAAAATGATTGTGTTCTTGCTTTATAAACAAATGCCCATACTTATATCTTACACATAAGATAAATAACAAAATACAATATTGTCAAAAATATCAACAATAGCTTATTATCAGCAGCTTTAACCTTGCACTCTATACAGAATACATTATGGGGATATTAACCTACTTGCCCCAAACTCCTCAGGGTGGATGGGTAAACGCCACTATAATATGCTTGAAATGGCGAGTTAAATGTCGCAAAAATGTCAACGGTATTCAGGTCGCAGGTTCAAAACCTTTTTTTTGCTTCATTACTGTTTGATGTGTCCAAATTTATTTACTTTCATATATGCAAGATATGAGGATTTTGATGTACTTTAAACAGGGTAATTTTTATTTTACATCGAAACTTTGAGGATATATTAAGGCCATGAAACTGAAAAACTTTCTCGTATAAACATAGCTTGAAATATGGTTTTTGACTCGTTTTAAAAATCAGAGGATAACGTGATCGGCTTAATAATAGAGGTCTAAATATTTTATGAATTTCAACCCATGATGAACCTGTACATGTAAATGAATGAAACTAAAGCAAATAGCTTTAGAGAACTATTTTTTTTATTCAAAAGACAGTGTTTGTGAATAAAGTAATTACCGGATATGTTTGATACACCGTCCGTTTTGTAGTATGGCCAACATCACAGCTTAAAATAGAATACCTGCATATAGTTACCAATTATGTTAAGTGACATTAGCGTGAGGCTATCTAAAGCCATTGTTACTTACTAAAGTCAAATTCAATAACAGGGAATATTATAGAAGTAAACAATATGACGAGAACTTTAGGTGTTAGAAGTGACAGAACATTTAAATACCTTATCACACTTTTCAACTGTGACGCTTGTTCAATATTGCACCCTTGCATTATTGCAATAATTGGCGCGGCATAGTACTAAAATGTTCAGCTACTTTTGAGGCCAACTATACCTTCTTATAAACCCAGAATCGAATAGATGAATTCCGATAGGGATGCTCGTTTCCACTGTACAAATCTAAAAACCGATTGGTTGCGATGGGTCAAGATAGGTGAATCCACCTAATATCGACTGGTAGTTTTCATTCGGAAGATTTTCTACCTAGAATCGCAAACTTATAGATATTACCCTCACGAGTTTCGACCCTTTTCCATTTCAATTTACAGATGTGTTTTCGATACTCAAGGGGACCATAGGTCGTCCCTTAGAAAAAAGCAATAACGCGAGAGGGCCTTAAGTTTTGTCGGTTTCCAAATAAACTTTCGGGTGACAGTACTCTAAAGAATAAATTGCCGTATAAGCTTCTGGCACTAGCCACCCACATTGGGTATGTATTTTATGGATATGATATGGAACGATTTTCAGAGCCCTGTCTTTCATCGTACCTTAAAAATGATGCGGCAAGAAACAATTGATAAGTAACTATAAAATTCCATGCTTTAACCTTTTTTTTAATATGAAGAAATAAATAATCATCTAATTACATTGTTAAATTAAGTACTTCCCTCCCTCGTCTAACTATTCAGATGGTATTTGAATCCATACATTTTGACAAAACTGGCGAAAACTCCGACCACTGTGCTACCGATCATCTGATAGAAGATTTAGTTTTTTTTATAGTACTTTGTACTGTTTGCTGTCACCCAGCGTTTTCATCAATGTTAGGAAGTATCCTTGACATTGAAACCTGAAATTTTTTTCAGCAACGCTGTTAATCAAAGATGCGCTTAATGTTGCATGGTTGGCAATACAAGACAAAATTGTATTAAAATTATATAAAGTATATCTGTGTTGTCTCAGTAGTTATTATTGACATTTAATGGCAAACATCTGAATATTTCTAGTAATGAACTCTGTTCGAGATTTTTCGACGAATAGTTCATTGGTTATCGGATATTTCATGAAAAAAAATTTCTCGCGTTCAATGCGTTGTTATTTCACAGTATTGCTTCTTTTTCAGTACCGTATCGCGGGAAGTATGCTGTGCTCTGTGCTCCTGGCTCGCTTTTTTATCATTTGTAGCTTTTGATCGTTTATTTATATCTATGGAAATTGCAGTACGCATATGAAACACTAATTCTTTTTGAAAACTGCAATAAATTGCCAAATAAACACGATTTTCTTTACAAGATACAACATGAGTCATTGAAGGAAATTTTATTTCAAAAATTTTCAATTATAATTCAATATCTCTTAAAAACAGTCTATTCTATTACCTTAGTTCTTCCTTTGTTTCTATTTTAAATTATAAGTCTTAGAAAACCAGCCCAATTAATAAATGTGAAAAAAACTAAATCTCATAATCCAATTTGTCAGTAGACCCCTTTAACCCTACAGAATGGCAGCATGTGTGAGCTGTGACCTTTTCTGAATTTATTACTACTATTAAAACTCTCCAACATCAGCTTTTTACTTTGACTGAAAAAAGTATTTAATTTACTGTTACTGTTAAACGTTACTACGAAAAATTACTTTAAATTATTTTAATATACATTTATATACACTATTGTTATCTTTTGCTTTATTACAGAGGAGCTAAATATTTTTACAGCTCATAGGGACAATACAGTAGGTAGCCATAAGTCTGTGATATTTTTTTTTCAATTTGATAGCTATATGCATTCCTGGAAAATAGAGTGTTGACATTTTACAGCAGTATAAGACTTGGATATTTTTTCAATTTCACAGCTATATGCAATACTAGCGGCCGCCCGCGACTTCGTCTGCGTTGACAGTTTTTTGCTATCCCTAGGGAACTATACGTTTGTTCTGAATGAAAAGTACCCTATGACCTTTTCTGCACCCCTGACAACGTGTATGCAAAATTTCATGATGATCGGTTCACTAGTTACGACGTGAAGGCGTAACAAACAAACAAACAAATAAACAAACAAACGGACTTTCGCATTTATAATATTATAGTAAGGATGTATTCCTGGGAAAAAGAGTGTCGGTAGACAAAAACCAGCAATAGGGCTCCTTTCGGCCTCTTCGGATACGGAACTCTAAAAAGGACAACGGAGTGATCCTTAAAGATAACTTTTTTGTGAGGTTTGAAACCTCGAAAAGCAATTAGAGAACAGTTGAATTAAGGGTTAAAAAGGACGAACCCTGGGGTAATATGCTTGGATTCTAATAGCATTTCCTAGTGATGCGGTGATGTAAGGCTTTAGGATCAGGTATAGGATCAGGGTCAGGAATAGGATTGTTATTTTTTTTATTTAACCATTTATTTCAGGCATCAACTTAACCTTAAAATTTAACCATTTATTTCAGATTACACTTTATCACGTATTGGCGGCGACGTGTTGCGCAACGTAGTGTCCGGTAACCGACCGCGGAATCGACGGAACAGGACACCCTTCGGCCAAAAATCTTTATTCATGAAGGTCTTCAGATGTTCGGTTGGTGCCCTCACCACAAATGAGTTGAAGTTGACATTGTGGCGAGCCTCCAACCGTTGGACCCTCAGAGTATATTTGGACTTGATTCGGATGTACTCCACAAGATCTTATATAAAACAACTAACTTACAAATGTTATATAAAACAACAGAGGGTCTATTACAAAAAACCGGTTAAGAGCGAGTCAGACTCGTGCACCGAGGGTTCCGTACCATCATAATAAATACACTGCAGAGTAGAATAATAAAAATATTATTGCAGTTTTAGGTCAGCGCCATCGCTTGCACGATAGTGGAACTAATGTTAACTTTTTAGAAATTTGATAATTTCTAAAAAATATGCTATATTGAGCCATCGTTTTATTTTTTCTGTAATCTTTATATAAACTGCTATCACATAGAATTATTTCAGATTTTTCTCTTTGCAAACTTCGAAGATAAGGGGGGAAGAACGGTATTTTTTTACATTTTTAATCATAAGTCGAAAACTATGTAGCTTAAAAAAAAGAAAAAATGATCAAAAACGTGCAATCGGCGCTCTTTCATATAATACCCCACATGCCCTAGTAGCCCTACTTCAAAATTTTAAGACCCCTTTTCAGTCTCTGTTGTATAAAGGATATTTTTTTTATTTCTTTCTTATTTGCAAAATGGACAAATGTCATCTTAAACTATTCCAAATTTCAAGTTGATATCATTAGTAGTTCTCGAGATATCCAGCTGTGACAGACAGACAGACTGAGTCACACCATTAGGGTTCCTTTTTTACCATTTTGGTACGGAACCCTAAAAAGCATCGCGATAACGATGTTTGTCCCACTCCTTGGCACTCCTGATTCGTGAATAAGGTTTAATATCAAGTAAATTGAACGTCGAATTGCGTCCGACTATCATGATTCCTTTTTGTAATAGGCCCTCTGGATTGACACCATTCTACTTCAGGGTGAAATCAAAATAATTAGGAATAACAATAAGACAAAATATCTTAAATCAAAACGGTCATAAGTGAAAAATTACTTATGCTAAAGTTTTTAACGTTTTTTTTTTTTTGATAAATAGTATAATAAAATTGTCCTAAGTTATAAATATCGCGGTTTGATTCTTAGCTTAAAATCCCAATGACTTTGATTTCACCCTATCCGGGTTTACGCTGATAAGTTTCTTGCGCCCATTTTCCTCGTCAGCTGAAAGACGTCCTAAATTGTTACAACAGGATAAAAAAATCAAGTGGAATAGAATATTATTTTACTTAATTTTTTTCGCAATAAAATGCGTTTACCCCAAACTGCTGCTGCTAACACTGTGAATGTTCATGGTTATAGTTAAGAGTCTTGAAATGATTTCAAAATTAGAAGTTATAAATTCAATCAAATATTTTGTACACGTTTCATCAAGGACATTATTTTGCAGATTTCTCTGACGCGGTCAAAGAAAACTGCCTCTGTGGTCTAGTGGTTCGCCCATCCGTATAAGACGCAGGGATCTCGGGTTTGATTCCCATGGGGAGTACAATTTGTACTTGGTTTGGTTGGTGGTAGAGCTTACTTCAAGTCCGCCTGGCTAGCTACCACCATCTTACCTAAGTCTGACGTCATAGAAATAATTTACAAATGTTGTGTTCCGGCAGTTAAAGGTAAAATAGCCAATTCCTCAGTGATAAGGTTTTCGGGAGTAGTGCGCTTCCATCTTCAGCCTTTTCGTCACTTAACATCAGGTGAGGTGAAGGCCAAGCACTATCCCGTTGTGCTTAAAAAAAATGTATATCGTAAGTAATAATATAACGATATGCGCCAAATTTCCAAATTGAGCTTGAAATGAGAAATCCTGGGGGATAACAGCACCCTTCCGACAGTTAGGAGGTAAAGAGGTTACAACTAAGCAAATTGCATTCGCTACCGCGGCAACATCGACCGTGCCAAATAAAGGTAAGTACTGAATGTAGTGTTCTCTCAGACCAAATAAAAAAGTTAAGACGGAGTCTTCCGACAAAGCGGTGAAGCCAGAAAAACTACGCCTTGGCTGTGTACATACACAGTTTTACACACATATGTAACGAAACTACGCCTTGGCTTTCGTTCGTCATTGGACGAACCCTGCCGCCCGGCCCCCGCCCGCCCTCTAGTACGCACACATGTACCATCAAAAACCGGCTTCACTTTGTTGTTCGCAACCACTGCGCAACGCTCCATCTTCCTTTTTAGGGTTCCGTACCCAAAGGGTAAAAACGGGACCCTATTACTAAGCCTCCGCTGTCCGTCTGTCTGTCTGTCTGTCTGTCTGTCTGTCTGTCTGTCTGTCTGTCTGTCTGTCTGTCACCAGGCTGTATCTCATGAACCGTGATAGCTAGACAGCTGAAATTTTCACATATGATGTATTTCTGTTGCCGCTACAACAACAAATACTAAAAACAAAATAAAATAAATATTTAAGAGGCACTCCCATACAACAAACGTGATTTTTTGCCGTTTTTTGGTACGGAACCCTTCGTGCGTGAGTCCGACTCGCACTTGGCCGGTTTTTTATTTGATCTGAGAGTGTTCTGTAATGTAACAAAATTGTCTAACAATGTCGTCACGTGTTTTATTGACGCTCGATCTTTTGCTTTTTACCTTATAAATGTTTATTCAGATCATTATTTTGAGCTTGACATACTGTAATTTAGAATTTAGAAACGTATCAGCCAAATATTTGGCGGTTCGTGGTGTGGCGGTAAGCGACCGTAACAAAATTAGTTCTTATGAAAAACGCAATTGACGATGTTGTTAATAATTCATAATAGGTATCATAATTAAAATAACCGTGATTACTTAAGAAAAAGCTTACTTCAGTAATTATATAATTGGTAGATCCAAAAAGTTATTAATGATTTCGCACATTACTCACAATTTAATAAAATCTGCCATTTATTCTAATAACTATACCAATAACATTATTCTTTTAATGATTGCAAATTGTTAGAATACCATTTTTTAATGCCAGTGAATACTCATCCTAAAAATCTTTGCGGGAATCTCTCACACGTCAAAATGGTTGGGCAAAAATTTCATTAAATCCAGACTCTGTCTAAACGGGAAATGAGTATTATGCAATAACAGTGGGCTAAAAGAAAACGAGAAAAAACACTTGAATGTTAATAAATTGTAATGAATTTGTTTAACAGTGTAGATAATATTATAAGCTTTGTTTGCGAAAGGACTCAAATATGTATAAATACGACGTTAAGTTTGCTTACTAGCGATTTTACAAATTTAATCGTTGCAAGTACGCAACGATTGAATTTGTAAAATCGCTATGTTAATATTTGGAATATGAAAAGTGTATCAACGCTTCAGATAGTGCTACGATTTCATATCTTACTTCGAAAATATTTATTTATTTTACTCCTCAAACAAAAGAATTGCTATAATCGGATCTGCCATGCCACTGAATCTTCTTTTGATAACTATGACTACTGACTTTGATATTACATATTTTCTTCTCAAAAATATTGAAATAAATCGCAGCAACTTTTATTAAAATGTAAGATATTTTTATGCAGGCAGCGAAATATCTGCGGCAGCCATCTCCCGTGTTTTAATCAAAGTCGTAACACTAGAAAGCTATATTTCAGACGGGGCCGGTTCAACCAACCTATGCTAAGATTGAACTGAGATTAAATAAAATGACTAATAAAAATATTCTTCGCAATTTTCCAGCGCGGAGTAATATTACCGTATTCCTTGTCTAGAAGTAAATAGCAAGCAGAAATTCATGTTTGATGAAAATCAAAGTTTATCAGAATAAAAACGTATAATTTGGATATTGATGTTTATAAAATGTGTAAATACTAAGTTGAACTGTATTTTTGTGTACTAATTTCGCATAATATATACAATTTAAGATTAATATAAGTTTTTCGAAATTTTAAGCCATTTTAAAAATGATCAAAAATGTCACAAACGTGAGGTCTACAGGTCACAGAGCTACCAGTAATAACTACACTAAGTAAAAAAAATGTAGAACCCACCATTAACAGTAAGTTTCACAAAATATTCTTTGAGCGATAGTAACAAGGCACATACCTTTTCCATTTGTTGAAATTAGACCTGGATAGAGGAAGCAAGAATAGATCTTTTAAATGAAAACTCTCTGTGTTTCGGCAGGTAACATTCGCGAAATGAATAAAGAAATGAATTGTTTCAGCTTGAAATTCCGAAATTAATTTTGAGCTTTGTCTCGATATTCATGTAAATGTTACAATAATAATTGTTAAACATAATTTACTTATTAATATTTTAGTATTTAGTTTTTGTTGGTGTTGGTAGTTTATGATAGTCTAAATACCTAATTTAAATTTTATTCGTACAAAAAAGTTTAAGTACAAATTGCACATTATCGTTGCAAATTAATAATATATCAAGAGTTTCGAAAAGATGTAAATACGGCAAACTAAAATCAAATTATATCTACATTTAAAAATTATTTACCATTTTTTTTATCGCAAAATTCTTTGATTGTTAAACTGTATAATCATAAAATCAGTAGGAACAACTTCACAAATTTTGAGCAAGTTCAAAAACTATAAAAGCATTTCAATTTACCACACCTTCACTCAGGCAAGTGAGACGTGCATTTTAATCTGTAAACCAGCTTCCACACGAGAGATTCAAATTCATTCCTTACGCCTTCAAAGAAACTGAAAGACATAAAGAGAGACTCGATTTATCATCGCCAGGATCTCTGTCATTTTGAACTAGGTTAGTGCTCTGTGAATAATAGTGCACTTTATGTGACACAAGGGATTTGAAGAGAAATTCACGTGAATAGTACAATGGTGGTACATACGGGGCTTTGTCCAGTGCGGTGTTCATCCTGTCCTTGGGAGGGATCAAGTTTCTTTGACAAGGGTTTATGCATAATAATGGAAATATCATGAAATTTGTACAATCACTTTAAAGTAAATGTCGTAACTAAGAATTGTAAAGTAACAATAGAACGTGTTAACATTAGTATCGTATACTATGTAGCATGGCACATGTCCTCGTAAATATAAGAGATTTTCCTTATATAAAGGAGATATTAAGGATGTATTTGTAACTCAAAGAAAATAGCAATAATACTCATTCTAATAATAATGTGTTTTCATTCAGTTTTACAAAAGTTATGCTATTTTTCTTTCAAGTTCAAGTCTTTGTTCGTAAATTAAAGTGAATGCTCAGATTTTTCACTTCCATTCCATTTGTGTCTTTCCAATGTACTTTTTGTAAAGTTTAAGGATCTTATTATTAAACAAACACCTTTTTAGATTCATATTTTTTAAGACAGCCACAAACTGTTAGCTTTTTTTATGGCAAAGAAAATTGTTTCTGACCACCGAGAAAAGTTAACTGAAACTACTTAGTTGTATAATGGGTAGCTTCAAGTCCGGACGCTGGTTTCACGATAAAAAAACTACAGAAAAGAGATTTTCAAACCAGCCAACGAAAACAAAATACAAAACAGTTGTTAGCGTAATACCATTACCCATTCGTGTATTTCTTTCTAATTCGAAGAGTTGTTATTTGATCAGAGCATGAAAAAATCAGTGACTTTGATGTAGCTTGCACGTTTCGGTTATCTATCCGTTCGACACGAGAGCACTGATGATTTACCTACGATATTGCGACAATCCCTCTTAAAATGATTTAAAACATATCTGTTTAAATCAGTAGAACAGATAAAATGACATTCGGCGTCAAAGCCAACGCAAATACATCAGCAGAGAGCGTCCCCGCGGTGCTATCAAGCGACCATGCGAAAATAAAAGCTTGGCTGTATCGATTTCACTCTCAATTCCACACATTTTCGGTCCGTTGCACCTTTTAGAGTGCAATAAAAATAATCTTCTTTGTTCAGCGGTCCGTCCGGACACAAACGGGCGAATGATAACAAAAGCCGGCCCTGTACAACAGACCTTGTTATTCCAATCTGGTACTGATATATTCATTGAGCCCATACATTTTAATTGAGAATACACTGAAAATACGGACTTCGATGCAAGTGATAATAGTTACACTTTATCGCACGTGTTTTGTTTCAATATGAGATCGTTCGAGTTTTCACTGAATCGAATCAAAACATCATTTTGTATGGGATTGGTCCAGAGTCTACTGGAATAAGCAGTACCTATACTCCAGCAACGTCATAAAAATATACTTATGTATGATATTCGAATAAGTTAGAAAAATTGCACGTACTGTAAGATGTAAACTAGTAACTTCTATGGGACAAACAAAATATTTTTTCTTCTCATATTTTTTATTTAAAATAAATACAATTTGACCGGACTTCAAGCCTTAATCAATCGTCAGATCAAATCAGATCGTCATTAAAAATAATGGAAAATCTTATACATGAATTGCTGTTCGTTAGTCTGGCTAAAACTTAAAAGCGGCACCAGGGGGCTGATTATCTAACTTTGTTGCAATCAACTCTGACAGAAATCGCAGTTACATTGCTGCTTTATTAAGAACCAATATGAGAACTATCTTACTTAAAGCAGCAATGTAACTGCGCTTTCAATCGATTTGATTTGAGAATTGTTATCAACGGAGTTACGTAATCTTAGGGCTGGGCACAACCGATTGGATTGGATTAACTTATTTTTGGCTTAAGTACTGGGGTGGTTTATCAACAAAGAAATAGCAAAAACCCAAAAGAACAGAAATAGAACATAAACAGAACAGAGTAAATAATCGAAAATTCAACATTGGCAATTTTGTATGGGAAATGTCATTTCGGATTACTTTTGAGAGCTAATTTTTGATAGATAAATAGTTAAAAAGTTTTGATGTCAAATAGAGGAAATAAAGCATACTTAGTGTTGCTTTCGTTTTAGTATTCAACTGCTTTGTTATTAACTAATCAAATAAATGGCGCTGATTTCCAATACATTAAAATTCTCAAAGTAAATTGATAATAATGTAAATAAATATAATAATTATTACATAATAATAATTATGTAAATTGTAGGTGATACGAAGTTTACAAGATCCACTAGAAGTGAATCAAAATATAAAATGAAAAAAAAAACATGGAATTAACACACTACTTGTTTAAACTTTACTATCTTTGCAGTTACCAACACATGTTATGTTGTCGTATAATTGTACTTTCGATATGAAGAGTATTATTTTAATATATTTTATGAAACTAAGTAATTTGTCAGCTGAATAGAAAATAATTTGAGAATTACGAGCACTTTCTGTAAAGTTCTGTTTGGAAAGTGTTTTAATTAGTCTCAGACGTAATTAATTTCGTACTTAATACACAGTTACAAATTTTGGTGATATTTATTAACTTAATAATTGTAAAGAGCTGGTCTACGTTGATTCAAAAGTCTCTTAAATATTTTATTATTATAAATGGCAGACAACATAATAAAAAAACTGTCATACATATATGAACCCTAAAAACATTACACAATTTTTTTAGAAAATCGTTTAAAAGTTACTCAAGTTTGAGAACGCAGCTATAAAACAATTTAATAAACTTGAATGCATTTTCATAAAGTTCCGAGCGGGTAATTTCATAAAAATATGAGCAGCTTTTTTGCTTCAGTCATCCTGTAACTACGACCCTTGGAAAGGTGTCGAAACGCCGCCGGGAAACCCAAAAAACCAACAAATCAAAACTAAACAATTTTAAAATAACATCTGAATTAACCAATATACGCACTGTAATCCGTAAAAAGTGTTTTATTTCTAATGAACTCTACGCGCAGAAGCCCTAGAAGTGTATATGTACGTACACACGAGTCATTATTATGTATAGTGCCGATTTTGATTCTTATCATAGATCAAATAAATGCAATGTTAGCCATTTGCAAAGAAAACGATAGCAGGTCCTATGGTAGCGCGTAATTTGCCTACAACCACTGCCATTGCAATTATTAAATTGTCATTTAGAGCGGTGGTCGCTTTTTGCAGTCGCATCCGCAAACACTAATGACTGGAACATTGCGGGAATCTTCTGAGGATTGCAGCATTTGCATGCTAACAAGCGTAGAGGGTTTCTTTATTAATTGCTCCCGCGAGCGTGGCGCAAAGATATCTCTTATTTTATATGCAACCACTTTAGCTGTTTAGCTTTTATTTTAGAAACCTACTTTATGTACCTTTTGTTTTCCGTTCACTGGTTTAAATTTAAATGCGTCAACTTCACACGGGGGCCGTACAGTGCGCTTAGAGTTCAATATAATAACATCTTTAGGGCGCTGGTGGGGCTGCCGCGCTATTGCAGCGCATCGGGCATGTTTGCGGATGCTGGTGTAGATGACTTTTATACCATCATGCGCGAAAAGACTGCCTCGGTGATGCTGTGGTTGCGCGGTAGCACCAACAGTATCCTAAGGAATGGACTCTGCGGTTCTCGGTAGGTTTACTGATTTGCACGTAATACGTTCTAATCAGTGAACTATCGATGGACAGACTTTTTTTCTTAATAATGTTTATCAACTTACATAACAATAAGTACATTAATTTGTAACTAACAAAAATGGACAAACTTTGGTCTGAAATAATTTTTTTTTTTATTTTAAATGCGTTGCGGGGAGTTCTTTGTAATGCAACGGCTCCACCTGCGCATAAAGCGTTAATATAGGCGTAAGGCAGATGTGACCTAGACTTTAACGTGTTAATTTACAAACGACAGCAATAAATTTACATAAAGCCTTAGCTAAGCGTAGTTGGACATTACCATTAACGTTAACGTTAAAGCAGGTGGAGCAAGTAGCATTAGAAATATTTCAACATCTATATAAATAACAATGAATCGCTGAAATGTTCTTCTCGCATAACTTTAGCACGACTGCGTTGGTGCAATTCTTCTTTTATTGTGCCAATTTTTGTTATTATCAGGAAAATAAGTTTTTTTAAAGATTGTACGCAAAGACTTAAAATATTTTTTTTCTCTTTTCGTCATTTATATCACAATATAATAAATTACACTAGTGAAATAAAACGAAAGGAAAATAAAAGTAACGCGTTATGTATAATAATTTTAGAGAATGTAAAGCTTACGTGAATACAGAATGCAAATAATATAACGAATGAAAAAAGATAATGACACAAGTTTTCGGTGTGATTATGGGCATGGGAAAACTTCTCCCTAATATAAAAAATTTCAGTATAACACGATTAATTAAGAATTTACTGGCATTTAAAGCTGCAACTCGATCAGACGTAAATTCAAATTGCATTAAACAATATTTAGGCGCTTTAACTGTATCGCCACATTCATACTTTAATGATCGGTCCACTTCCGTTTCCGTGTTCCAAAAACTTCGAAGAGTAATTGAATTATCAAAATGCCGATTTCATGATGCGAAAATGTTTCCGAGAATTCGCATTACAAAATTAGGTTACAGAAAAAGGATTTAAAGCAAATTGCTTCATTCATTTCATTTCATACCGCCTAGCGCCTGTTTATTTCTTCCATCGCCTTTGGAATGCCTTCAAATTGTTCTTGGTTTCTGATTTGAACCATTTGTTAGCTCGAAATTTTCCTATTATGCGAAAATTGAAGGAGGCCGTCGGGTGCTGTTATTTTATTTAGTTTTGATTAAATTCATCTTTATTTAAAAGGCCAGGGATAATGTAAGCATTCTGTGTTTCTTGTTTAATTTCACTTGTTTTGTTTGCATTGTTTTAATTTATACAACATCTAAATTCAATTTTATGTAAATTTGCCTCTTGTTGTGTAGCGGCTGGTATATTTCAGAAATAGTAGGTACGTTATATTTTAAGAAACGGCAAATATTTGTGTTTCTTCAGAAACTTTATTAAGAAACTAAGTTGTACTCAATCTTGGCGCTCTAAAATGGTTACCCAGTGATTTGGCAGTAGACCATATAAAGAGAATTATACCAACAAGACGTGGTCAATTTTTGTTTTCATCTACTTAAAGTAAAATTTTCTTACATGGCAAGAATAAAATTTCCCATGTATCATGTGAAAAAAAAACCCCGCCTGCATCAAAAGACAACTCAGATCAAATATTAAAGGCAACATAATAACATGCAGTCGGAGGCATGCATAAAGAAACGGACATTTTGAATGATTTGAATTCTATACCTCCAACTGCATTTATTTAGGTTGCTTTTATTAAATCTTGTTTTCATCTTTTCAGTTGACTTGTCTTATGATGCAGGGTTTTTTTTTTATTTATTTTTAAATTTACATCTTTTAGTTAAGTATTATATATTACGGTCATGATTATACCTTTTTGGAATCCTTATAATAAGCCCTTTAATTTGACTTCCATATTGCAGTATTCTAAAAAAAAATATTTTTCCTCTACGTATTTATAATAGCACCGTACAGCCGCCGCCATGTTGATTTTTTTATGCCACCTTCTTAATAACACAAGACAAATCTATTTATATCTTAACTAGCAGCCGCCCGCGACTTCGTCTGCGTGGAAAGTTTTTTTGCTGTCCCTCGGGAACAATACTTTTTTTCGGAATGAAAGGTACCCTATGTCCTTCTCTGTACCCTTGACAACGTGTATGCAAAATTTCATGATGATCGGTTCGATAGTTAGGACGTGAAGGCGTAACAAACAAACAAACAAACAAACAAACAAACAAACAAACGGACTTTCGCATTTATAATATTAGTAAGGATAAGGATGATATAAATCCGTTCAGCCATTTGAAAGATATGAGGTAATAAAAAATATTACATACAAACAAACATACAAAATACGCGCGAAAAACATAACCCTCTTGCAGTCGGGTAAAAAAAGGTTTATATCTTTGAACATCGATCATTGCCAGATTTCAGTAATTTTTTTCTGCTTTTTGCGCTGTAATATAATATTTCAACACTTTACTTTCCTAATTATTAACAAAAAAACCGGTCAAGAGCGAGTCGGACTCGCGCACCGAGGGTTCCGTACAATCATAAATATATTTGGATATGTTACTTTAGTACAGTCTTTAAAAAAGTAGGATAAACGGCAGACAGGTGGAAGGGCGAACAGGCGGACAGTTAATTTACAAAACTAAACCACAGCTGCTTATGGTGACTGAAAAACATTTCAGCCACTCCACATTGCAAACTGTTTATATTACTAAGTAGGAACTTATTCTTCATTTATTCGTACGGCAAATTAATTATATTAGAACCAGCCACCAATTATTATTGTAGTATTAGGTTGCGCCATCTCTTGCCCGATAGTGGAACTATTTTTTTCTTAGGTCAGCATTCTTAGGACAGCGCCATCTGTTGACTTGTAGTGAAACTAAAGAATTTTTGTTTGTTTTTTGAATTTCTAAAAAAGTGTGTTATATTGAGACATCGTTTTATTTTTCCTGTAATTTTTACATAAACTACTATCACATAGAATTATTTCAGATTTTTTTCTTTGCAAACTTCGGAGATAAGGAAGGGTGAGGGGGGGAACGGTATTTTTTTCTTAAATTTTTCATCATAAGTCGAAAACTATGCGGCCTAAGAAAAAAAAACCGGCCAAGTGCGTGTCGGGCCACGCGCCATAGGGTTCCGTAGTTACCTTATACCATACCATATTTAATACCACCTATCATTTTTCGTTTGCAAAAATAACTTTGTTTTTCACAGTGTTGGTATGAATGACAAAGTTATATTTGCGGTTTTGGAAAATGTGCTATATCTCAAAAACTAACTACTATATCTCGTTCAAACCAATTTTGGTTGAAAGTGTTTATTAAGATCTACAGCATATATTTTTTTTAAATTTTTCACTCTCTTATTTCAAAAGTTAAAGGGGGGGGGGGACACACATTTTACCACTTTGGCGGTGAATATCTTTCAAACAGTTGACTTTGAGAAAAAGTTGTCTTAAAACCTCAATGTCATTTTTAAAGACCTATCTATAGACACCCAACACGTGTTGGTTTGAAGAAAAATTTTTTTTTCAGTTTCAGTTCCATGTATGGAGAGCCCCCCCTTAATCTTTTATTTTTCTTATTTTTGTATTAAATTCGTTAAGCGGTTAACAGAATACATCTACTTACCAAGTTTCAACTGTGTAGTCTTAATACTTTCGGAATAAAGTGGCTGTGACATACGGACAGACAGACAGACAGACAGACAGACAGACAGACAGACAGACATGACGAATCTATAAGGGTTCCATTTTTTGCCATTTAGGCTACGGAACCCTAAAAATGTTTTAAAATGTGCAAACAGCGCAAATTTTTAAGACCCCTTTTCAGTCCCTGATGTAAAAAAATGTTTTTTTTTTAATTTCTTTCTTATTTGCAAAATAGTTGGGCAAATGTCATCTTAAACTATTCCAAATTTTAAGTTGATACCATTAGTAGTTCTCGAGATATCCAGCTGTGACAGACAGACAGACTGAGTCACACCATAAGGGTTCCTTTTTTTACCATTTTGGTACGGAACCCTAAAAACATTAAAGTAGTAATTAGTAACTTTTGTAAGTAGCACTATTCACACATTCTTCTTTGTTAACAGTTGGAAAAAAAAACAAGAGAAAATTCATATTCATTATAATGGTAGTTAACGAAAACTACAGTATTTTCAGGGTTTTTTAGGGTTCCGTACCCAAAGGGTAAAAACGGGACCCTATTACTAAGACTCCGCTGTCCGTCTGTCTGTCTGTCTGTCTGTCTGTCACCAGGCTGTATCTCATGAACCGTAATAGCTAGAAAGTTGAAATTTTTACAGATGATGTATTTCTGTTGCCGCTATAACAACAAATACTAAAAACAGAATAATATTATTATTTAAGGGGGGCTCCCATACAACAAACGTGATTTTTTTGCCGTTTTTTGCTCGATATTAATAACGACAACAGGTAGACAATTGAAATTTTCACAGATGATGTATTTTTATTGCCGCTATAACAACAAATACTAAAAACAGAATAAAATTAATATTGAAGGGGGGTCCTATACAACAAACGTATTTTTTTGCCGTTTTTTGGTACGGACCCTTCGTGCGCGAGTCCGACTCGCACTTGGCCGGATTTTTTTAAACTATTGAACTGTTTTAATAAATTCAAAAAATGAGAACAACTTATGAACAAACAATTTATCCAGCCGTCTTCGAGTAATCGGTGAACAACAAACAAAAAAATACGTGACGAATTGATAACCTCCTCCTTTATTGAAGTCGGTTAGCCTTAATGCATTAAGGCTTGCTGATGCGAAAACATTTGTCTTTGTAAACAATACTAAATAATATACTAGAAAAAATACGACTCGCACCAGATCAATACTCAGACGGGAATCGAACCCGCGACCTTTGGATATCCGGTCCAATGCTCTGACCGCTGAGCTACCGAGTCACTAGTGACATCGTCGAATTTTTCCTAGTATATCCTAAACTCTTACGCTGTAAGCCAGCGTTATTTCACCAATGTGAGGAATTACCTCGACATTCAATTGAAATATCTTTCCAGATATTTTAACAATTGATTAAGATGAAATAGCTATATAATTTTTAAATTTGAGATTTTTGCATTTACAATGCTATTTTTAAACAATACTAAATAATATACTAGAAAAAATACGACTCGCACCAGATCAATACTCAGACGGGAATCGAACCCGCGACCTTTGGATATCCGGTCCAATGCTCTGACCGCTGAGCTACCGAGTCACTAGTGACATCGTCGAATTTTTCCTAGTATATCCTAAACTCTTACGCTGTAAGCCAGCGTTATTTCACCAATGTGAGGAATTACCTCGACATTCAATTGAAATATCTTTCCAGATATTTTAACAATTGATTAAGATGAAATAGCTATATAATTTTTAAATTTGAGATTTTTGCATTTACAATGCTATTTTTAAACAATACTAAATAATATACTAGAAAAAATACGACTCGCACCAGATCAATACTCAGACGGGAATCGAACCCGCGACCTTTGGATATCCGGTCCAATGCTCTGACCGCTGAGCTACCGAGTCACTAGTGACATCGTCGAATTTTTCCTAGTATATCCTAAACTCTTACGCTGTAAGCCAGCGTTATTTCACCAATGTGAGAAAAGGAAAAAAAATTATATAGCTATTTCATCTTAATCAATTGTTAAAATATCTGGAAAGATATTTCAATTGAATGTCGAGGTAATTCCTCACATTGGTGAAATAACGCTGGCTTACAGCGTAAGAGTTTAGGATATACTAGGAAAAATTCGACGATGTCACTAGTGACTCGGTAGCTCAGCGGTCAGAGCATTGGACCGGATATCCAAAGGTCGCGGGTTCGATTCCCGTCTGAGTATTGATCTGGTGCGAGTCGTATTTTTTCTAGTATATTATTTAGTATTGTTTAAAAATAGCATTGTAAATGCAAAAATCTCAAATTTAAAAATTTGTCTTTGTGTTTTTCTTAACGTGTAAGTATGGAAATAACCTCACTTCTGCACTTTTTCGATGTTTTTCGTTGTTTTTTCATCATTATCTTTAGCACAATTATCTCTCTTGAAAAAAGTTATTGGAGCAACTGCACAGTACATTAAAGTGTACTTTGATGTAGAATTTAAAATACCTTTCCGCTATTATTTACGCCAAAATATGACCCACGACATGCGCTTTTGATGATATTCTGATTTTTTTTTTACAATCATCTGTGATATTCATAAACAATTTAATACTTGTAACTACTAGATAATATATTTAGCTTGTCGTTTGTTGATTTTGTAGCTACAACTTTACGTTTTCTATATAAAAATATGGCCCGCGCAAACCATGTTTTCCTATCATGGACCCTTAATGCCTCAAAGAAAATGAAGTCATTTAAAGTCATCATAAACATGATATTTCAATACTCAATATTCTATTTGGTCTATACGACCATTAGATTTGGTCTTGCCGGCGAATCCGCCACCAGCTGTCACTTTCAATTATTTATTAACACATGTTTTATTCGCTATTGTGTTACAAGCATTACGTTATTATAAAGGGCTAGCATTCACTTGTATTTTTATTATACTAGTTTAATATGTGTAATTTTTGTTTTTACTGTTTTTTTTTTATCTTAGTTTCACATTTTTTATCCAGCCTCAAGCGTTTTCGAATTGTCCATATTTTTTTCCTACCACCGCTTCAAGACTCTTTTTACAGTTAATAATATATTTTATAGACGTAAGTCAAAGTCCTACTTATTACCTACCAATTTATTTTTATATTTGATACTATTTTGTGTAGGTGTATCTCAGAAACAATCCACATCGTCGGTTGAAATTGAACACTTTTTAATGGATACGAGCGCGGTTTTATTGAAATTACTTTGGTAATTAGTTGATATAAAGCTTGAGAAGTGAATATCTAATATACTAAGAGCTGGCCCCCGAAATAGGTATACAATTTACAGAGCGACGAAATCCCTATACTTAGTGTGCCATACTATCATTATTAACGGATCCGGGCACCTGGCAGATTTTCAGTCATTTAAATTGAATATAACATTGACAGGCATTTTGGCTGATTGAAAAGTAGTGCCAGGCGGCATCAAAGGTGCGCGAAAAGTGGTAAAGTTTGATGCCGCCTGGCAATACTTTTCCACCAGCCAAAATGTCTGGCAATGTTATATTCGATTTAGATACATGATTGGCTGACTATAATACCACATCTTTGGCCTTTTGTTGTTCAACCATTCCCACCCCCATCATTAAAAATCTGCCTGGTGCCCGGATCCGTTAATAATGATAGTATGGAACACTAACTAGAGGGATTTCATCGCTCTGTAAAATTGTATACCTATTCCGGCGGGCTGATTATCTAATTGGAAACCACCTAGCGACCAGTCTCATTTGACAGATGAATGTGAGACATTGCTACTTCTTTTTGGGGTGAAAAAAAATATACCAAAGAAAACTAGCAATGTATGTCATATGAAACCGGTCGCTAAATAGTTTCTATTTAGATAATCATGGTGCGTGGCTAGCTCTTAGTCTATTACGGTTGATATTGGATTTTGGAATGCTATAGAGTAGGTACTAAGTAGATGTATTCATAAGAGATAAAACATATTCGGCGATCTGAGTGGTGCAGTGGTCAACATGCCGGTCTACCACGCAAGAGGTCCCGGGTTCGATGCCCGGCCAGGCAGAAAAAGAAATGATGAATTTTTATTTATGTGACCGGTCTGGGTGTTGCTATGTATAATGAGTATTTATTTTAAAGTATATAAGTAGTATATCAGTTGTTTAGCTTAGTTTGGGGCTAGATGGCCTTGTGTGAAATTTTCCCAACATTATTTATTATTTAAATAGGTTAGCAATCTCAACATTAGCAACATCAGTTACAACTATTGGGCTATTATTCATTAGGTGCAGTCGGGCACACACGGGCTATTACTTCGCATGAATGGGCTGAGATATGTCGAGAGTCTGCTTGTGACGCCTGAGGACTCTTGTTTTGCTTGAACGCTTGTTTGCTGGTATTCAGAACTGTAATTTTGAGCAATTACTGTATTGCATTGAAGTCTAAACATTAACGGTGCTTGCACACAGTCAGTGTGCGGAATTATTAAAGTTAACAAACCAAATAATCAAGTAACGAAGGGTCAATGCTATATAAAGCCAAATATAGCCAAATATAAAGCCCCCCGCCTCCTAAACAATACCCGTAACACGAACAGCTATCGAAAAAGATAACGCGCGTAAGTATTCGATAGAGTCATTGTCTATGGAAAATTTCATTTCGCTTTTCGGCGGTAGATGGCGCTGGACAAATTTCCCATACAAAATTACTCTATCGAATATTCTTACGAGCGTTATTTTTTTCGAAAGATGTTCGTGCTAAGGGCACAGAAACCTGCCTTCGCCCTTGCAAATAATAGGTATGTAAGTAGGTATATCATTTCAGATTTTTTCTAAGACTATATTTTTTTAAGTTGGCATTTTGATAACCGGAATAAGTATTATTCGATTTAAATATGAATGACATAGGTAGCATTTTTATATTCGAAATTTTCAGATCTTGGTACATTTCGAAGCTCTTGTTGAATCATATAATGTAACTTTCCTTTTTGTTAATTTAACTCAGTACAATGTTGAAATTATGAGCAAGATTACTTCAGGAAAAGCTTTCGGACTTTGTTATGAGGAACTAAATTGTAACAATATGATTGAGTCTTAACAAAATGGCTTCCTCAACTTGACAGGGGCGTGCCATTTAGGCACTTAACGAATTCAGACGTGACCCAGGAACTGCCACATATTTTTATAACACGAATGATGTTGTTAAGAATGACAATGCTTTTTATTGTCGAGCTTATGTCCTCCATTGTAGTTTTTGTGCGACACGCGCCTTAACTTGAGTATTTTTGTTCATTGAGCATTCCATTAGCTTCTATTGTTGGTGTTCAATTTATTTAATTTATTGTAATCAATAGGATATATATTTTAAGGCCTATTATATAATACCAATCGCGTTAAGGGAACGATATTCGTCTCACTCCGTAACACTATTAACTCACACATAAGGTTTAATATCAAGTAAATTAAACTACGAATTGTGCCCGATTAACGCGATTATTTTTATGTAAAAAACCTGCTATTATGCAAATTTACTTAATAATTTATTATAATAAACAAATCAATAGCTTTACGAAAAGCGTCTGTAATCACTACTTAGTATAAAACAAAGTCGCTTTCTCTGTCCCTATATATCCCTATGTATGCTTAAATCTTTAAAACAACGCAACAGATTTTGATGCGGTTTTTTTGAATAGATAGAGTGATTCAAGAGGAAGGTTTATATGTATAAAACATGGTGTCAAATTCACACTACACCGAAGCGAAGCGAGGGCGGGTCGCTAGTATCTTTATAATGAAAAATTTGAATCTCATAAGTAAATTTTTTTATTCAGGAAATTGCGTGGTTTTGTTGAGACCCATCCTTTTTATCCAACCATAAGGAAGTCCTGTGCCCCAATGGGGACAAATGTAAATGGCTGATGCGCAAACGGGTGATAATAATAGCTATGTCGTCCCTTGCACCAGAAAGCACTAAAGTTAACTAAGACGAAGCGATTTAATTTCCCAGGGCCGTGTCTCAGAGGCAAATGCGGCGACTTAACTCGTATCGGTCGAGCCGGACACTTAAACCCGAGGGAGCCAATGTGACGCTCAAGACTAAAGTATTATTGGATAAGCTTACGCCTCGCTCCGATCGCCTTGGATTTGGTGACGCAAAGATTAATGGGTATGTTCTATGCAAATTGTGGTGGGATATACACAATTAATGCAAGATTGGTTAGTAATAGAAGGTAAGCCTTTGATCAGTTTTGTTTACAAACGTTTGGTGCATTGGTACCTAGTGGTCCTGCTAACAACACCTCAAATCTTAATAAGGGCAAAGAATATATTTAGGTAGTCTATTTAACATCCATGATACGGTCAGAAACGAAAGTCGTATAACATTTTAACACTACTTATGTCACATTATATTATTTGAGAGATGTCTCACAGTTTGAAGCATTTAGCCAAAAAGTTGCTATGACAAAGTTGGTACTAAAATGTAAAGAAACTTTTAATTCTGACTGTACATGTGATTTGTGTAAAGTTATTATTATCAAATAAGTTGTTAAATAAGTTGATGAAGTAACTAATATACCTTTGCAAAAAACTTAATAACTTTCATATTCAAGAGGACAAAAGTTTCCAAATACGAACATTTATGAACAGGCAAACTGATCCCAGACGAACTAATAAATCTAGATTTATAACTTGGAAGTTCTTTCTACTTTTATTGCCGGACTGCCTCCGAATGTCCCAATAAAACACATCTGAGGCTATAACACGGATTTGTGAGACTATTTCATATTGGTTGTTATCATATTACATAGAGCTTATAGCTAATAAAAAGGATATGAAAATGAACTTTATATGAGAAACTATATTAAAAAGGGTGAGATAGTATTAATAATGAAATATAAGTATTCAACATATGGACATCACATAAAAAGTTATGGTTTTAAGTACGAAGTTCAATGTTATTAGCTATTTATGTACGGTATCTTCCTAGATACCTTCCATATCACAGCAATACCTTATAGAAGACCTCATCCCAACATCAAAAGCACATACGTATGTCTAGAACGTTAACAATGTGAAAATAATTTGTTTTACGTATAAAATTGTAACATAAAAACTTCGATCGCTGTTTTAAAGTTAGCCGCCATTATTTGCTGATATTAAAAAAGAAGAGCCAACTTTTAATTATCCAATATCCAAGCATAGCTTTGCATTAACGGTGCAGTTTCAAAAATAAAACAAAGTTACCAACGGGAAAGTTTTCCAACAATGCAATATGTACCCAATGGACTCACTTTGTAAAAATACATAAAAACTTTTCTGCTCTTCTGATAAATGAGTTTCAATAAGAACAATAATCTTGGAAGCTGTACGCAGCGATCGAATCGTTTGGCTCTCTATTGCGAAGACTAGCTTATTGAAATCAGCCGGTTATATAAAGTAATTTATAGCAAAAGGTTTTTTATTCGCATATGAATTATTATTATTATTATTTGATTGTGAGGGGCTATGCAGCTCAGATAAAGCTGTAGTCACTGCGACCTAAAAGATCTGTTGTAACTCGCCACCTATTTATAGCAACTCTTTAAGCCCAGCGGCTTCCAAGAAGTCTAATATCTTCCTGGTTTTCAGAGTTTTTATTTCCTCCGGGTCGATTACGTGTCGCCCCAGATGGATACTACGCTTGTGGATTAAGGGTCCACAGTCACATAAGAGGTGCTTGGGTGTTTCTTGCTCCTCATTACAATATCTGCAGACGTCAGTATCACTCAATTTCATATGAAATAGGTGTCTGTTTAGTTTGCAGTGTCCGGTTAAGGCTCTAACAGTCGCGCTGACGTTCGATCTGCTGAACTGTATAAGTTCATTCGTCCGTCTTTGTGAGTAGCCTTCCACCAAGGATTTGGCATGTCTTAATCCTGGCTGTTTTAGCCAGAATTTTCTCGACTCGTCCAAAAGCTTATCTTTAAGGAGTTGCATAGCCTGGTTTTTTGAGATGCCGCAGAAAGGTTCTGGGCCGATCTGTTGGTCTCGCGCCCCAGTTTTAGCAAGGTCGTCGGCTTTTTCATTGCCGATGATGCCTGAATGCCCTGGTACCCATTTCAGAATAATTTTATTCTTTTGTCCCAGTTCATTCAGTTTGTCTACGCAGTCTTTTACCAGTTTCGATCATATCACGTTCGAGTTTATGGCTTTAAGTGCTGCTTGGCTGTCTGAAAAGATATAGATGGTCTGATTTGTGTAGTTTCGTTGGCGGTTAGTTTCTGCACATTTTATAATGGCATAGACTTCTGCCTGGAATATTGTGGCGTACTTACCAAGGTTAACACTAAGGTTGACTCTTGGTCTCACGCCATGTATACCACACCCTACGTCAAGACCCATTTTGGAGCCGTCTGTGTACCAGACTAGGCTTCCAGCCTTACAGGAGCTTTGGTCATCGGACCACATCTCTCTGCTAGGTAGTTCCACAGAGTAATTTCTAGTGAAATTACAGAGTGGAAGCATGACATCAGATGTCATTGCAAGTGGTTTGAGTTCAAGCACTGATTCATGTAAAGATCTCAGTGCTTGAGAGTGCCAACCTACTTTACCGGTGTTGCCCACTCTATAGATCCCTGCTTTCGCCTCCTTCACAATGAACAGGTGAAGTGGTGGTAAGTTAAGCAGAGCATTTAGTGCTGCTCCTGGTGTTGTAGACATGGCCCCCGTTGCCATAAGGCACGCTAGTCTTTGCAGGCTAGTTAGCTTATTTATGACTGTCGTTTGAGTAGCTTTTTTCCACCATACTACACAGGCATACGTTATCATCGGCCTGACTATGGCAGTATACATCCACAGAGCAATTTTGGGGTTTAGGCCCCACCTTGCACCTGCTAAACGACAGCAAATTCCTAAGGCAATTTTGGCCTTTTGGATCACATTATCTATGTGTGTATTCCACGTCAGCTTTTGGTCGATTGTAACGCCCAGATATTTGGCTTCCGTAGAAAATGGTACGGGAGTCCCCTTTATGGTAGGCGCTTTAAGTTTGTCCAACTTACGCTTCCTAGTAAAAGGTACTATTGTTGTTTTGTTCGTGTTTACCGACAAATTGTTCTCAGTGCACCACTTATTGATGACATTGAGAGACCTTTGAAGTATGGATGATACAGTGCTCTGACACGGGCCTATCACACAGGCTACCACATCGTCAGCATAGCCCTGTATATCCAGGTCCTTTTTAGAGGCTTCAATCAGTAATTGATCGACAACAAGTGACCACAAAAGGGGCGATAGTACGCCTCCCTGTGGGCATCCCCTAGTTATCTTGAAACCTCTAGTAGTTCCGTGTAAACTAACGTTTACAGTTCTATGAAGAAGCATGCTTTCGATCCAGCGGATGGTTGTGCTGTCAATGTTCTTGTCACTCATTCCCCTGGAAAGGGTTTCGATAGTGACGTTATCGAAGGCTCCTTCAATATCGAGAAAAGCACATAAGGCTATCTGTTTATCTTCTAGGGCCCTTTCGATCCTGTCTGTTAGTTCTAGCAGAGCAGTTTCTGTGGACTTTCCTTTACGATAAGCGTGTTGCTTTGTATGTAGGGGGCGTTCACGCAGTGGCTCGTCCCCTTTCAATAAATCATTATTATTATTATATATTATTATTAAATACACGTCAATGACCTTTTCCATACTCTTGAGTAGGAACGAGGTGAGGCTTATGGGTCTGAAGGATTTTGGTTGTGAAAAATCCTTCTTTCCAGCCTTTGGAATAAAGCGGACTTTTATTGTAGTCCATTTGCTTGGTATATATCCCCAGGCATAACTTGCCCTGAAGATTTTCACTAAGATGGGGATGAGGATTTCCTTTCCCTGCTGCAAGAGAGCTGGAAAGATATCATCCTCCCCAGCTGATTTGAATGGCTTGAACGAGTCAATGGCCCATTCGACTTTGTTTGGTCTGAAGTTCCTTGCTGCTCTTCTCCAGTCCTCATTGTTAGGCCTAGCGAGGCGGCTTTGAGGAACATTCATTCCATTGGCATCTGGCACTGACCCAGGAAAGTGCGTTGACGCTAAGAGTTCTATGGCTTCTTCCGCTGTTTCAGTGAAAGTCCCATCTGGTTTCTTTAATAGTCCCAGTTGTTTCGAAGGTGATTTGGCCAAGACTTTGTGGATTCTGGCTCCTTGGGGCGCACCAATGATGCCCTCACAGAACTTTCTCCACGAGAGTCGCCTCGCCTTTCGTATTTCCCTGTTGTAGTCTGTCAAGGCTTTTGCATACCGATCCCAATTACCGGTCGATTTAGCCTTGTTGAACAGTCTACGTGCATCTTCCCTTAGTCCACTGAGCTGTTTGTTCTACCATGGTATGCTGCTGTTCCTCAAGGTCTTAAGAGGACAGCTCTCCTCGTAAGAGGTTGTAATGGCTTCAGTGACTTGGTCAACAGCATATTCCAGTATCTCAAGGGAACGTATACTTTTAGGAAGGTCCTGAAGCCTTTCCTGTAGTTTTTCTCTGTACAGACTCCAGTCTGCGGCTTTTGCATCCCTAAAAGTGACTGTTTCACACATATTGGTTGTATTTAGTGCAAATCTAATAAGTCTATGATCTGACATAGATGGTTCGTCACTAACGTGCCAGCCGCTAACTTTTTTGGCTAGGTTATTAGTGGAAAAAGTTACATCAAGAACCTCCTGCCTGGATTTAGTTACAAATGTCGGTTTACACCCTTTGTTGACTACCTGTAAGCAGTTTGCGAGGATAAATTCATGTAGTAACTCACCCCTCTCGTTAATGTCAGTGCTGCCCCAGTTGGTGTGATGGGCGTTGGCGTCACACCCGATCAGTAGCTCAGCATTGTGTTCGTTAGCATATTCGACCACTTTTGCCAGCTCCTTAGACGGGTCGTTCCTGTCGCCATCAAGGTATACAAGGTTCGCATATGAATAGTCGACCGTCGTAGGTGACTGAAATTGACCCATATAAATAGCCCATAAGTTCGTCGTCGATTTTAGTTACCGCGCGCATTTACATTAGATGGTCGATTTTAGTCATCTGCAGCAGAAGCCGAATTGCCATTCGCACAGCTGATTAACTTAGTTGGTTTTAGCCGTGCGACAAAAATTGCTGTGAATCCCTCATATGGGATTGTTTCACTGGTTTCGGATATCATCTGATAGCTACAGGATTAATTAATAAACAGAACAGATTTTATGCGACTATAACTGAAAAATATCTGAAGTAACTGAAGAACCTGTGTAATTGGCCCTAACTATCATTGGCTACACCGATATTTTCAATTTCTAAAATACCTATAAGCTTACATAATTTTAAGTATTTATTCTGCGGATTTAGTTGATGAATATATTATACTTTTAAAATTTCACGTTGCATTTTATTAGATTAAAATCACAGATATTAAGCGCGTTTAAACTAAAACATAGGTGTTTAAACACCTACCTTTTCTCGACGTTTCGGCAGTTACATCGGCCGTGGCGGGCTGACTGACATAAAGTGACCACGGCCGATGCAACTCGGTCGAAACGACGGGAAAAGGTAGGTGTTTAAACACCTATGTTTTAGTTTAAAGGCGTTGTTTTATACCTGTGATTTTAATCTAATTAGTTGATGAAATTCTATGACATTTATTTATTTTTTTTACAAAATTAATAATTAAGCTACTTTCCCTGGCTTTATAACACAACAAAGAGCGGACAAATAATATTTTGGTTATGATATTTAATGACTCAGTAATTTCATAACTTGACAAAAACACTTCGTTGTGAGGTGTAAATGTACGAGTTTTATAAATTGTAAATCAACAAATAATATGATTTGGTCATAACTTAGAAACATGAGTTTCAAACATCAAAGAAACTTTACAAAGGAAAATAATTTAGGATACAGTGTTGTGCCACTTCAGTTCGCTTTAAATATGCATCGTTTTATCACATTACGTATTCACTGCTCTCTTGGGAGCTTGGACTGTGAACGGTCAACACTTTGCTCAAAGATTAAGTAACATAAAAGAGTCGAGATTTTAAATCAGAGATATACAAATTATTTTAAAATAAGTGAAAAATGTTAGAAACCACCACACATATGTAGGTAGGCAAGAACTAGTACGGTTGGACTAAGAGGCATCGGTTTAAATTCACCCATTGTAATAAAATTTATTATTTTATGTTTTTTACGCAAAAGTCTAATAATGAAAATATTTGATGTAAGTATATATGAACTCAAAATCTTTTAATCTTTCATCACATTTATATACCGGGTGTAACAAGACCCTCAACGAAGCCGAAGTCTACGTATTCTGCTCATCATCAGGACCATTTCTGTTCAATATTATTGTTGGGAAACGATTTTAATTTTTGGTATCAAAAAAGCTTTGTATACATTACCACGCAATGTAACGCGTACAACAGACCGCGTCTGCGAGTGTATGCTACACAGCTGCGTGCGTACGAGTTAAAAGGCAGCAAATATCTGCGTGCTCATGAGATCCAACGAGTGACGACGTTTTGAAGCCATTGTTTGTTACGAAATACTTAAAATTTTGATAATGTTTCATTGGACAAAAAGTAGGAAATAACGAATAAAACAAGATTTCATAAAAATTTTGAAAAACATTTTTTGACTTTGACCTTCAATAACTTCGTAGCTATTGCTTTCCCAGGTAGTCCAAAAGACAAAAAACCGGTCAAGAGCGAGTCGGACTCGCGCACCGAGGGTTCCGTACAATCATAAATATATTTGGATATGTTATTTTAGGACAGTCTTTAAAAAAGTAGGATAAACGGCAGACAGGTGGAAGGGCGAACAGGCGGACCATAGACATAGAAAATTTTTCGCTGCGCTCAAGAAGACCAACAAAGCGTGGAAAAGAGAAGTTAACATCATACGGACACGGTCTATGTAAAAAGGAGACAAAGGATCAAGTGACAATGTGCCAACATTTTTTACAGTAAGAGCCCCTAGCGTCCCGCCTAGCAAATGAGCAATCACAGTTTGTTTAAAATATTTTTTAATCTTAGTTAGAATTTTAAATATAGGTATCGTGGAGCCATGGTGTCTTGTGCTCTAAGTTATTGTGATGTGACAAAATGAAACAATCCAAGTAATCACACTTTTCAAAGGTAAATAAGATATTGCCACACATTTCTCTAAAACCAAATTTCGCTACATTTATTCGTTTATCGACAAGCAAAACAGTATGGAACATAGTTTATTAACTTCCTTTGCCTTAATATAGTCATATTTTATGAATCTAAGTCATATTTTACGTATCTCATATAAAAAGTATTGATTCGTTTTCGGATCACCTGTTTATTGACTTTGTTGTTCTTTGACATTCTATTTCTATGAGGCGGACAGTTAATTTACAAATGCTGCTTATGGTGACTGAAAAACGTTTCAGCCACTCCACATTGCAAAATGTTTATATTACTAGTCCATCAGCCATTTTAATGTCCCCACTGCTGGGGCACAAGCCTTCCTTATGGGTGGATAAGGAGGACGGGCCATAACCCACCACGCGGGCCCAATGCGGATTGGTGGGTGTTAACGACTGCAAATGCAGCTGCGACCAACGGCTTAACGTGCCTTCCGAAGCACGGGGGAGCTCGAGATAATAAATTTTTGGTCACCCATCCCATGACCGAACCTTGCGAAAGTTGCTTAACATCCGCAATCGCTGGTCCAGGCAAGCAATCAGGTGTAAGAAGAGAGGAAGCGCTATTCTATTTAGAGGTCTTATAATAATAATATAATAATAACATAAGAATTGGATAGGTAATGGAGACTTTAAGTTTATCAATTTTAACATGCTATTGAAAAACATATATTGTTTTGTTGAATAAAATAGATTGAAATTGTTATCATCTAAATATTCGTTTATATTATAGTAACATTTATTAATTAGAAGCTGTTTTAATATTCTTATAAATATTACGTTTTTATTATATTTGAACCAGCCACCAATTTATTATTGTAGTGTTAGGTTGCGCCATCTCTTGACCCATAGTGGAACTACTTTTTGCCCTTAGGTTAGCATGCTTAGGACAGCGCCATCTGTTGACTGGTAGTGAAACTAAAAAAATATGTTTGTTTTTTGAATTTCTAAAAAAGTGTGTTATATTGAGACATCGTTTTATTTTTCCTGTAATTTTTACATAAACTACTATCACATAAAATTATTTCAGATTTTTCTCTTTGCAAACTTCGGAGATAAGGGGGGGGGGGGGGGAACGGTATTTTTTTTTACATTTTTCATCATAAGTCGAAAACTATGCGGCCTAAGAAAAAAGAAAAAATTGTTTTAAAATGTGCAAACAGCGTTCTTTCATATGATACACCACATGCCCTAATCACCTCACTTAAAATTTTTAAGACCCCTTTTCAGTCCCTGTTGTAAAAAAAATATTAATTTTATTATTTCTTTCTTATTTGCAAAATAGTTGGGCAAATTTCATCTAAAACTATTCCAAATTTCAAGTTGATACCATTAGTAGTTCTCGAGATATCCAGTTGTGACAGACAGACAGACAGACAGACAGACAGACAGACTGAGTCACACCATAAGGGTTCCTTTTTTACCATTTTGGTACGGAACCTTAAAAATTATCCTCATGATGGGCGGACTGCGTGAGCTTCGGCTTCGTTGAGAGTCTTGTTACACCCGTTATGACATCAAAAAGTTCAAAAAATAACTTGATATTAAATTTACCGTGGGTGAATAAGACAAGAGCTAAAATTTAGTATTGAACTTTTAGAATAATAACGACCATAGAACTATAGATCAATTTAGTTCTTCAAAACATTATTCAAATTACTTCACATTTAATTTGACGCTTTAGTTTAATTACGGTCATGAATTTGGTTATCGCACTACAGTAATGAAATATTTCTAATTTAACTTACTTTAGTTAAAACTTAAATAATATCCTTTAACTCTTCCATTTATGTTTTGACAGTGGACCTAGTATTTGAATTAAAGCTTTTTAACAAATTACGAACTTATACTTGGAGAGCAAATTGAAGAATTTTGACACCTACATAAAAAAACCGGTCAAGAGCGAGTCGGACTTGCGCACCAAGGGTTTTCTTCCATCATAAAAATACACTGCAGTGTGGAATATTGCAGTTTTAGGTCAGCGCCATTTTTTGACCGATGGAACCTATGTAATTTTTGTTGATGATTTCTGAAAAATTGTGCTTCTAAGCGACATCGTTTTATTTTTCCTGTAAACTTTACATGAACTTTTATCACATATAATAATTTCAGATTTCAGATTTTCAATATGCAAACTTCGGAGATAAGGAGACGGAGGGATGGTTTTTTTTCATTTTACATTAAAAGTTGAAAAGTATGCGGGCTAAAAAAGAAAAAAACATTTGAGAATGTGCCAACAATACTCTTTTATATGATACTACACGTGCCCTAGTAGCCCCACTACGAATTTTTGAGCCCTAACGGCGTTAGTACACCGACGCATTCGCATGCGGCGACGAATCTCTGCGAAACCAATGCGGTAGCGAAACCTTTGCGAAACGCTAGTACACTGCAGTTTTTTCGCAAAGAGGTGTCATTGTAGATTTCGTCCATCCGAATAGACATAGGGCACACATAGCGGCGTTTAATGTTAGAACACAAATTGTAAACTATTTTATGGCTAATTAAAACAAAAATAAGTAATAATCAGTAAGCAATGAAATCTACCCCCGTGTTTTCTTGAAATTTTTTCCATGCCACTTCTTTTTTGAAGACATTTTTGTCATCCTGATGTCCAACTGCATATATTTCGGGATAATTTCGAATAAAATTTAACATTAAATCTATATTTTCGGCATCCATGGTGCGAAAATCTGTCCTCCGGGACAGAATGCTTGCATTCGCATTGCGAAACGAAACACCACTTGTGAAAGGTCTGCGTCTGTGTAACGAGCATTTCGCAGTTATCTGCGGAACAGGAACGACAAGGACGCGAATATCTCATATCGCTAATAGTAGAGTGAGACATAAGCATATGCGAAACCCTGCCTACAACTTACAATTTTGTCGTTGTTTCGTCGCCGCATGCGAATGCGTCGGTGTACTAACCGCGTAATTTCGACAAAATGAAAAAACCGAGTTGCAAAAAATTTAAATACACGCTGAAATTTTAATGATTTGGTTCCCGCAGTGGGGTGGTTCCGCTCATGATTACAAGCAACTTTTACTAAAGGGCCAACTCTGATATCTCAAAAAAAAACTGTTCTATACAAAAGTGCAATACCTACAGCTGATATTTTTTTCGCGATATTAGAGTTGGCCCCATAGTAAAAGTTGCTTGTAATCATGAATGGAACCACCCCACTGGGGGAACCAAATGATTAATATTTCACGATGTACAGTTTTGTTTCTTTTTATTTGTAAAATAAGTAGTTGGGTAAACGTCGTCTAAAAACTATCCAAATTTCAAGTTGTGACAGATGGACGACAGACAAACAGATATGAAACGCTCAAGCCGGAGCTAGACGGACTGATCGTACTTGATCTCGTTTGTTAAGCAACGCTCGGTCCAGCCAGGTGTCGGATGGGTGACCGTTAAGTGGCATTACAACTCAGCGCTTCCGTGCTTCGGAGGGCACGTTAAACCGTCGGTCCCGGCTGTTGTCATCTGATAATAGTCGTTAAGCCAAGTTAAAGGCCTTACAGGCGGCTTGATAAACTCTAACACCAGAACTGGCCACTATTCCTCATACGATAAGAAGAAGAAGAAGACAGACAGATAGATAGACTGAGTTGCACCATAAGGGTTCCTTTTTACAATTTTGGTACTGAACCCTAAAAACTAGCACAAGCAATATTTATATAATGATTGTAAAATCTTGAAAGTGGACATAAATCTTGGAACAAGAGATTTATATCTCTTGTATTTTTCTTCACAGAGCTATCTTATTTGAAAAGCGAAATCAAACTTTTTTTTCAATAAAAACATTTTAAGTAGATGAGTTTCAAAAGTTTTCCAATTATTATAACTGGTTTCACTATAAAGACGAGAATCTTAAACGATCTGTGAAGGGGGTCTTTTAGGTATATAAGCTCTCTACAAACATTTTACGAGTGACGGTTCTGTAATTTAATAACCTGTGCCGGAGTAAACAATAAATGGCTGCAGACTAGCTTCTGCGTGGTCTCAGAGACTTCTTGTTGATGCCGTTTCATTATACCGCCTTTGTGGTCTAGTGGTTCACCTACCCGTGTAAGACGCAGGGGTTCCGAGTTCGATTCCCAGAGGGGGTACAATTTTTACTCGGTTTGGTTGATGGTAGGGCTTATTCCAAGTCTGCCTGGCTAGCTACCACCATCTGTCCTAAGTCTGACGCCATAACAACAATTAAAAAATTGTTGTGTTCTGGCAGTTAGAGGTAAGATAGCCAGTTCCTCAGTGATGAGGATTCCAGGTGTAGTACGCTTCCACCTTCGGCTTTATCGTCACTTAACATCAGGGTGATGTGAAGGCCAAGCACTACACCGTTATGCATGAAAAATAATACGAGTGACGGTTCTGTAAATTAATAATCTGTGACGGAGTAAACAATAAATGGCTGCAGACTAGCTTCTGCGTGGTCTCAGAGGCTTCCTGTTGATGCCGTTTCATTATACCGTCGAGCAAGCAAATGCTTTTGTACCACTATCAGAGAACAAGATAATTGTGCGCTATAGAGGAATCGGAAAACGATTTGGCTTGCCCGATTAGAACTTGCAATTTCTGACGTTTTAATCGAAGTTCATTAGAATTATCTCTAGCTATTAGTAACTTGTCTTAAGCTCGACTCACTAGACGTTCGCACAGTTAAGTTTGGCAAATACAATTATTTGGATAAATATTGTCTAAGTCAGGTTACTAGTTGCTATGGTAAAAAAAACTATTGAAATCCTTAATCCTTACTAATATTATAAATGCGAAAGTCCGTTTGTTTGTTTGTTTGTTTGTTACGCCTTCACGTCTTTACTACTAAACCGATGATCATGAAATTTCGTATACACGTTGTCAGGGGTACAGAGAAAGACATAGGGTACCTTTCACCCCGAAAAAAAGTGTTTTCCCGAGGGATAGCAAAAAAACCTTTCCACGCAGACGAAGTCGCGGGCGGCAGCTAGTAATATTATAAATGCGAAAGTTCGTTTGTTTGTTTGTTACGCCTTCACGTCTTAACTACTGAACCGATTATCATGAAACTTTGCATACACGTTATCAGAGGTACAGAAAAGGACATAGGGCACCTTTCATCCCGAAAAAAAGTAACGTACCCGAGAGATAGCAAAAAACCTTTCCACACAGACGAAGTCGCGGGCGGCCGCAACTATATTATAAATGCGAAATTCCGTTTGTTTGTTTGTAACGCCTTCACGTCTTAACTACTCAACAGATCATCATGAAATTTTGCATACACGTTGTTAGGGGTACAGAAAAGGACAAAGAGTACCTTTCATCACGAAAAAAGTATTGTTCCCTAGGAATAGTAAAAACCTTACCACGTTGACGAAGTGGCGGGCGGCCGCTAGTCAATAATAACAATTTTTTTATAGTAGATTAGTAGCATTGATGCTTACACCCGAGCTAACTACTCTGCTTTACCTCTCGATCGATGGTGAGGTAAGTAGAAAAAAACCGGCATTACAAGAATAAAACATTTTCAAATTTTAGGGACAGGTGTTTTTTGGGTATGTTAATAGTTTGAGATTGTGATATTTGTTGGTCATGGACAAAATCTGACGGGATGAAGCTTTCTTCAGCAGAAGTTGATGGTTGCGGATCATCTCTTAAGAAAGATGTTTCATTTTTTGAAAGCTGAATAATTTCCGTTATTTTGTTGGCAATTTTAGTTTTATTTTGAATAGAATCTTCAATGTAACCTTCCGCCACCTTGCTGGATTTTTTAATTACTTACCGCCCTAGGGCTTTTCTAGCTACATTATTACCTTAGAGCGCTAATTGGTTACCTAAAAGCCCCATTTGGGGGTAATAAGGACCTACTTACCGAATATGAGAGATGTAAAATTAATTTTCAGTTGCAATTTTGACTTAAATAAGATCGAGGTTTGATTAATTAATATCATAACATTTTAACCTTTGAAAATTCGTCTCATCATTGGTTTAATTTTATGACATTATCGACGATCTGCCTTTAGATAGGCAGGCTTACTAAATGAATAGCTTTTATCAGACAGTCTTTGATGGCGGTCGTGCTTTGGTACCTGGGCGCCATTCTTGGATTAACGTCGTCAAGCAAAGAGCACCTGAGTCTTAGAGGCCACTGTCTACAGGGCATAAATAGCGAACGCAATATTATAAGCAATTTACCAGAAGCTAGCTATAATAAAGCTTTTGAAAATATTAGGTTAGTTATTGACTTTCGGAGATATTTTTTTAATATGAGATTTTTTTGCATCCACAATGCTATTTTTATACAATACTAAATAAACTAGAAAAAATACGACTGGCACCAGATCAATTCTCCGACGAGTCACTCGTAACTCTCGGTAGCTCAGCGGTCAGAACATAGACCGGACATCCAAAGGTCGCAGGTTTGATTCCCGTCCTAGAATTGATCTGGTGCGAGTCGGCATTTTTTAGTATATTATTTAGTATTTCAGAGATAACTGTGTTTGATCATCAGAAACTAGGTTTAAGTCAAATGTTCATAGAAAATCTTACAGGTATTCTGATATTATTGTTATTATTATTAAGCCTAAATCTCATTATTGATTTATGTCAACAGTAGCTTGTTTTTCAAAGTGCCTAATGAGGTTTTAAAAAAACAATTGGATAAAAGTGGTAAGGAATAAAAATAGCATCACACAGTATAGCTATTGAGAGATATAAACGATGCCAACGTTGGCAACCTCAATGGAACAGGTGCTTATCAAAGTCATACTGATCTATCCTCCATTTAACCGGGACAGGCTGGAACGAGCTCAATATTATGTGGGGGTTGGCAACTTGAATACTCTATATGCCATTTAGGTAAAAGGGTTTATCGGTGATGGGAAATTCGATAATACCATCGTGCCTCCATGAGGCCTTATTCATAATAGAATACGACGTAAACACGCCAGAATATTATCGGTGGCTTAGATAAGGCAAGGTGTTAAATGAATATGGAATCAGAAATTGTATAGAATGTGAAAGGTAATCCTTTTATATTACGGGATCAAATCATAGGGCAAATACATTTAAAATACAATTTAAATTTTGAGAATTAAAAAAGGTAAAGAAAAATGTTTTAATTAACAATAATATTCGGTATTTGTTACATTCGGATAAAAAAAATTCGTCAAAATTATTATTTTGTATGACTTCTACGTTCATTAGAATCTATCAAGATAAAAGCAAACCAATATTCATAAGCTGAAGCGAAGGTAATCAATTATGGTGATCGAATCTGTATACTAGAGATTAAGCTGTATGTAAGCTTTGCAATGATTGCATTAGTTATTACCTAAAGTGTTAGTGAAAATCAGAGATAAATAGCTGCAACTAGATAAATTAATATCTGTGAAGATACATCCTCGACTAAAAGCTCCACGCGGAAAATACTTCTTAGTAATAAAACCTTTTTATATTAATCAAACATATATTTCGAGCTTATTGTAATAATAAAAAGGTATGTAGGTACTATAACTCTCCTACGGACAGTTTCTGAATTGAAAAATTGAAGCTGAATTTTGTATGCTTGAAAAACAATTTTGAAAATCTTAGTACTTATGCCCAACTTCAATTTGATAATTCAAAAACCGGGGGTTAATAATATAACTTTATATTTTAAGTTTAGGAGTCATCTTCGGTGCACATAAGAAGAAACAATGTTTTGCGTCTATAGCGATTCTTTTTATGTAATAGACCTGTTGTATTGTGCTGCTGTGTAAACTATTTTCATTTGCAGCGGAGCACAAAGCAGACATTAATTGTTAGGTCCTGCTTTGACAAAAACACTCTGCACCAACTTCGCACAGTTGGATTCCAAATTGAATAGCTTTGTGGGTGATGTGTGCCGAGCAAAATGTTTTGGACTCAAACAAACTAGCTTCGATTTCGTTTTTTAATAAAAATGAGAGCTGAAAACGAACACAAGGGTAGACTAGAAAAAAATAAAATTTACTTTGTAAACAAATGACCGTGTAACGTGTGATGTGATATGTGTGGGGCGTAAACAGGTCAAAGGGATGGAATATATTTTTTTTTACAAAATACCCAATTTTCTTTTTATACTTTTTTAACGTTACAGCGAGATTCGATTGTGCTGATGGCATATTAAATGCGTTGTAAAACATTTCATTTTTAATATTAAACAGCATAAATTTTAAAAATTTTAGACTTCGAAGTATTAAGTAACCTTAGAGCATTTAACCAATAACCGTAGGAAACGTAAAAATTGACGATCTCCGTGAGTGGCTGGTACACCGTTTTTCAAAGTGTCACTTTTACTGAATTCGGGTCATGGGTTCGATTTGCGGTTGGAATCAATTTAGAAAACGAACTTTTCTATATTTATCACAGTTCTGGATGTTTGTGATACCACCGTTATTTCTAATTTCCATAACATAATATGTGCTTTATTACTTTGACATCAATGTTATGTTAGTTAAGGCGGTTGTATGACCGAAAGTGGCGCCCTCAGAGGTTTTTATTTAATAAGTTATTAATAGAAAAAGATTTTAATAATGTTTATCGTGGAGATTTTAGGGCCCATGGTCTAGTATTTTTAGAAGGTATCACTACATGCCCTCGTAGTCATTCGTAGAAATAGATAGCAAATGTGTCAAAAACGGCCACTTTTAGCAGTTTTTCTATCTACTTCTAGCAGTGACTACTAGAGAATCTAACGATACCGTTTAAAAATACTAGACTGTGGGCCCTAAAATCTCCACGATAAACATTATTAAAATTGTGTAATAGAATTATAATATTAAATAAAATTCACCGCGGCGCCACTTTCGCTCAGGGTCCCACCTTAAACAATTTATCAAACCAATTCGACGACCTGAATGGTGCAGAGTTCAACATGCTGCCTACCGCGCAAGAGGTCCCGGTTTCGATTCCCGGCCGGGCAGAAATTGAAATGATGAATTGATTAATTTCTGTGACGGGTCTTGGTGTTACTAAGTATATGTATAATAAGTATATATTTAAAAGTATATAAGTAGTATATCAATTCTCTAGCACCCATATTACAAGCTTTGCTTAGTTTGGGGCTAGATGGCGCTGTAGGAAATTATCCAAGCATTTATTATTTATAAAATTTAAACGATATGCTCACTACTACATTTTATAAATGTTATAAGTTATATAAACGTAGTAGTGAGCTTATTGTTTCATACATAAATTCTGAATAGTTTTGACACTATTTAATAAAGTACAGTCATGACCCTACCATAAGTTGATGCAAACCGTTTTCGCTAACGTAAACTATCGTTTTATCTGAAATAAAACATTTTTTAACGGATACTAGTGCGGTTTTATTGAAAGTACTTTGGTAATTAGTTGGTATTTGATTTGATTTCGGTCGGGACAACCAAAAATCAAATCAAATACCAACTAATTACAAAAAAAAATCAATAAAACCGCGCTAGTATCCGTTAAAATTGTTTTATTTCATGTCTAGTGAGCGCGTAAGCTTGAGAAGTGAATATATCGTTTTCTCTCTTTCACTTGCATTGACTGTGAGTAGTATATGCAATAGTTTTCGGTAACGAAAACAATTTGTAGCTAACATCTATTTTTAACAACTCATGATAGAGCTACAATTCAATTAGTCTCTAAGTTGATTTTCACTGTGATATAAAAACGGTATCTATTAGTTTTTTACCTCAAGTGTTTATCTTAGATCTATCTATCTATCTATTACAGCCATTGTAATTATTGTAAAGTTCGTTTTCGGTCATAATTGCCTTCTTTCTGCTTTTCCACTCACGAAGGTCTGCCACCACTCGCATCCTGTCGATGCCAGCCTATTGCCGGATGTCATCCGTCCATCTGTTGGGCGGTCGTCCTCTACCTTGGGTGGGTGGTAGCCTTTTCGCTCACCGACTGTGGTTTATTCACCATGGAATCATAGCCAACCTATTCACACATATGAGTATGACTTATGATGAATGATTTGTCATTTATTGAATTAGTAGAAAAAGAAGATAATACATTACTGCTTGATAAAAAAAATACGCATAGATCGTAACGTTCCAAACTTAATATAATAATCGAAGTACACCACAGTATATAAAAATAAGATTTTATCTCTTCCGCAGCAACGTTCGATTTAATGATACACATTCTCGAATCTGTCATAATCTTGATTAATGTACACCCACCTATCATTTGGGAGTATTTGAGGAAATAAGTACCCCTTAGGCTGTGACCTCATTCAATTACTTCGCTTCCCACTTGAGCTCCCATTATAATGGGGGAACATTTAGAAGGACAAATTACCATCGACGCAAGCTCGAATAATTTTCATAAATTTGCAAAGGTCAGGCGCACTTGGTGGTGATTGTTTGTTGAATGCCAGGATTCACGAAGTGATTATTCTACTTAATAAATAGTAAATTAATGTTGTCTTTTTCAAGATGAAGTTTATAAACTTATTACTTCCGTAGGCTGCAAATTTTCCCTTTGTTAAACAAATCAAATAATAATATTTGCTCTTGGTCAAAACAGCCGGGCAAAGGGTAAAAACGGGACACTATTACTAAGACTCCAATGTCCGTCTGTCTGTCTGTCTGTCTGTCACCAGGCTGTATCTCATGAACTGTGATAGCTAGAAAGTTGAAATTTTCACAAATGATGTATTTCTGTTGCCGCTATAACCACAAATACGAAAAACAGAATAAAATTAATATTTAAGGGGGCTCCCATACAACAGACGTGATTTTTTTGCCGTTTTTTGCTCGATATTAACAGGTAGACAGTTGAAATTTTCACTGATGATGTATTTTTGTTGCCGCTATAACAACAAATACTAAAAACAGAATAAAATTAATATTTAAGGGGGGCTCCCATACAAAAAACCTAATTTTTTGCCGTTTTTGGTACGGAACCCTTCGTGAGCGAGTCCGACTCGCACTTGGTCGGTTTTTTCTCATCTACAGGTCGCATTTCTCAACCGATTCTCGTGAGATTTTGTGGGCAGGTTCTATATAACATATATAATTTTTAGTTGATTTATTATTTTGACATTTTTCATAATTTCCGGAGATGATTTTCTCCATAAATCATTCTTCAGCCATTTCTAAAAAATGTTCAAAAATGTCACAAACGCGAGGTCTAAAGCTCTACAGAGCCCCTATTCAAGTTTTAAAAATAAATAAGATATTTAAGCTATTTAAAAAAGGTGGAAATTCATGCTTTGAGATATATGAAATTTAAAAAAATTTAAAAAATTTAAATTTCTACCCTCTACCATCTCACGAATGTAAAATGGTTGTCAAATCTTGGCATTTGTCATTAAACTATGACGAAACGGAGGATTTGTTTACAATAATGGGCTAAAAACTTAAGCTTTATAATACAATACACATTATATTAAAATATTTTATGAGATACTTATTTCTATTTATTAAATTATATTATTTTATATGTAAGTATATTATATATATAGTTATATATATTATTTATACTTAGTTACTTTATTATACGTGCATACTTATACTACCTACTTAAAATCATTAGGCTTTCTTGTATGCGTATTGACATGACAGTTGTCGTATTTAAGTGGGAGAAGCCACTGACTCCTGAGATACAGGCATTTAGCCTAGTTTGGGTGTCAGAGTCTTCATAGGAATTTGTACTAAAGATTATGTCAAATAAAAATTATTATTATATTATTATTATTATTATTATATAAGGGCCTTAAGCTTGTCTCATTTTATTATATACTTTTAGTAGACAGGTGTTCTACCGTTTACTTGCACGACTAGCTTCACTTGTCGAGCTCGATAGCTTAGTCACACAATGTTCGATTTGACCACCTCGTACGCTAGCTCATACATACCGTCTAGTCTAGGCATGAATCGAAGTTATATCATATTAAACTAATACTTACCATTGAATGTATGACGTCGTTTCTCAATTATTTTGCAAATTACCTTTATATTGTGCAATGTTGTCAAAGGAAGCAGTTTTTGAATGAGATAAAATATATTTGTTACTTTCAAATTGCCGAGTAATTTGTATAACAATTACATATTGAGGTCGCACAAATGCAATAGATTTGCATATGACACATTTGAATTTGTCTGTATGATTGGAAACCTACATTGAAATCAAAACGGGGAAATAATGCATTTGTAACAAATCAATCTCAGAGCTTTGGCAACCGTGACAATTTATTATTAACCATATAAAGTTATTATTGGTTCCGATAACAACAATAATGATGTTATGCAGTATAGTATGGCGAAATAATAGAAGGTTGTTGTGGGTATCGTAAATTGAGTTTATGATTGTCGTTTGACATATTAATTCCACAATGAATCTAGGAAAGCACCGAAAGAGCGATGCTTTCTTTACACTAAAGTCACCTTGATAAAAGGACTTCTTACAAAGTCCTTTTATTGAAGATACCGTTAATGTATTGCTGTAAGCTTACTGCAGGCTAGAAATTAGACCCAGAACTATTTAAATCTACTAATGTTATGAGCCTTGTCTAGATTTCCTACTGCGAACTATTTATCTTGACATATCTGCGTATAATTTATAGCAACATTACCAATTTTATTTCCGTAAGCAATTTGACAATTAATAGGTGGAAATATATCAGTTTGCTAATTATTAGTCTTATAGGTGTTTCTTTGTATGTGCCCAAGTTTAATTTATCAAGCTAATAATGGTAGTCCATTAACAGAACTTTATGATTGATATCAGTTAGTGTTACCGGAATTTTGATAGAAATCTATTGTGCTATGAAATTATCGGCTTTATTATTATGAATTCAGTATTTGTCAGCTACAAATCAACATATTGATTGCTTTTAGACTGTTTTGAAAATAGTTTTAATATGCGGTAGATATATAAATAATAAATCTGATCAGCGCATTTCTGGATTCAGATCTCAGAAGTATCACACATAATGTTTAAAACATAAACGTTTGTTTCCGTAGAAACAGAGTTGGCCTCAGGTAAGGAGTAGTTTGCACTTTAATACCAATGTCAGACTATGAATTTCACTTTTCCAGTAAATTTTAAGTTGCTATAGGCGAGATAACTGGTGTGACATAGTGACTAATGTGTCTTTAATTAGAGTTCATTTTTATCTTTTGGATGGAGCGACAGTCCCAGATAACTATTAACTAACTATACAACGTGTTAATGAATTAACGCAAAATGAGAAAACCGTTTCTTCGGACCATCAAACTAAACAACTTTTACTATGGGACCAACTCTAAAATCGCGAAAAAAAATCAACTGCTTCATATACATTTTTATATTTTCGTTATTAATTTTTGCATGAAACAGCTCATTTTTATTTTCGCGCTTTCAGAGTTGGTTTCATAGTAAAAGTTGTTCAGTTTGATGGTCCGATGAAACGTTTTTCTGATTTTGTGTTAATTCATTAACACGTTGTTTAACAGCATTGGATTTACTATTTTATGCAAATAACCAAATATTAAAAATTGATTGTTAAAAATAAAATATTATAATCTTAATATATAAAATCGTAAACTGAATGACTGACTGAATGACTGACTGACTGACTGACTGACTGATCTATCAACGCACAGCCCAAACCGCTGGACCTAGAGACTTGAAATTTTGCACACAGATACCTCATACAGTGTAGGCATCCACTAAGGAAAGATTTTTGAAAATTCCATCCCTAAGGGGGTGAAATAAGGGATGAAAGTTTGTATGAAAGTCCCTCAGTTTTGAAGCCAGGATTTTCAAATTTTGTGTTAAGGCTGAAGATTGAAAATTAATAAATGCGAGTCTCAGCGTTTTTCAAAATTCTACCCCCGAAGGGGTGAAAAGGGGTATGAAGTTGTGTATAGAAAAAAATCCTTAATTTTCGAAGTAAAAATCACTTAATTTATAGTAAAGGCTTATGAAAGAAAATCTAACGCAACGTTTATTGATATTGTCAGTACTTCAACCCCTATGGCGTTGAAATAGGGGTGAAATGTGTAAATAAACCTAAAAATAGATATGGATGTCGTTATTGGGGTTTTCTGGTATAACGATTGCAAAAATGACATTTATTTTGTAGTCCAACACGGTGGACATGAATTAACCCCCTAAAGGGGTGAAAATGGGTTTCAAATTTTGTATGGAAAAAGAATATAAAATAGGTATTACAACTTTTTTTTCGTAGGAGCACGTCTAAAAATAAATTGGCAAACATTTATTTGGTAATTTTGAAAATCAACCCCTTAGAGGGTAAATGGTGTATGTAAACATAAAAATCGACATGGATATCGTTCTTGAGGTTTTATGGGATGGTGATTGCGAAAATGACATTTATTTTAAAGTCCAACACGATGTACATGATTTAACCCCTAAAAGGGTGAAAATGGGGTTCAAATTTTGTATGGAAAACTTATGGAAAAATAATATGAAATAGACATTATAACTTTAAACTTCATAGGAGCACGTCTTAAAATAAATAGGCAAAAATATATTTTGTGATTTAGAAAATCAACCCCTTATGTGGTAAATGGGGTAAGTAATCATAAAATACTATAAATGGATGACGTTCTTGAGGTTTTATGGGATGGTGATTGCGAAAATGACATTCATTTTGAAGTCCAACTCGGTGGACATGCATGATTCAGCCCCAGGGGACGGGGAGAAAGGGAACGGGAACGGGAACTGGACGGAGCGGAAGAGAACGGAAACGGGAATGGGACGGGGCGGGAATGGGAACGGGAACGGGAGCGGGACGGGAACCGGACGGGATGGGAAGAGGACGGGACGGAGATGGGAACGGGAACGGGAACGGGGACGGGACGGGACGGGACGGCAACGGGAGCGAGAACGAGAGCGGGAACGGGAACGGAACGGGATGGGATGGGACGGGAACGGAATGAGAGCGGGGACGAGAATGAAACGGGACGGGATGGGACGGGGATGGGAACGGGAATGGGAACGGGACGGGTCGGGACGGGACGGCAACGGGATGGGACGACAACGGAACGGGACGGTAACGGGAACGAGAACGGGAGCGGGACGAAACGGGAACGGGAATGGGAACGACCAGTCGTTTTTACGCGATTAGGCGGGTCGACCGAGCGAGCGAGCCTCGTGCGACAAACGCCTTGCGTCTTGCGTCTTGGCAAACGTCTTGCCTCGCGAGGCAGCGCGCTTGGTGGTGACCCACCTAATCGCGTAAAAACGGCTGGTCGGATCCTGGTTGAAAATTCCCTAAAGATCTTCTCTAATATCCACGCGGACGAAGTCGCGGGCGGAAGCTAGTTATGTATGATAATACTCCATGTTTACTTTCCAAAATCAATGCCTCACAGACACAAATCATTTTTAAAACACATCCTCTATTCTTCTGAAAAAGCCTCACTGCATCTACAAATTGCACCTCCTGCTGCCGTAATTTCAAAATGGATTCCGACGTGATGCATGTTTGTAAATATAGCGCCTTAAACCGGGAAGCTCGCATCAAATCCTTGTTAAAATTATGAATATTACACGCGCTGGGCCGAGATGCGGTGCAAGATGATAAGCTCACAGGTCCGTTCGTTGAGCAATTTACTAGGCGCTCCAAAAAAGGCAATTTAAGGAGAGAAAATAACTCATATGCAAAAGCTATGAATAATTAATAAAAACGTGTGTTCTTATCTAGGTGCTAACAATAAAATTAACAACAAAATTCCCACTATTGGGCACAGAACGTGTGCTGAAAGATGAACCTTTACACCGATTCTTTTTTTATCTTCCATCTACATTGGCAAAATAGTGACCGGAAGAGCACTTCCGTGCGGTGTGTGCACACCAAAAATCTGATCGGAATACTTATAAATGATAAGATAGATATGTTATCATTTATAAGGCCGCGAATACACCTGCAAGAACTTCTGCGAGAACTTACACTGACAGCCTGTCAGACAGTAGCTTATAAGTGTTTAACTAATAGCAAATGCACTGGCGACAGTTTGTCACGCGATCACAAGCTACTGTGTGACAGGCTGTCAGCGTAGTTCTCGCAGAAGTTCTTGCAGGTGGGAACCCGGCCTAAGCATTCCTTCCGATCAGATTTTTGGTATTGCTACCTACTACAAAAATATACTTATAGAAGATTTAATTTCTCATTTTACCAGTCCTATTGTATTACACTGAAACCTTTTTCCCTGTTGACGTCACACGTAACCTTAACCTCAACAAAACAGCCAGGAACTCGGAATAAATCGTTAAATCTAATTATGGGAGTTGGCAAGCTTACTGAAAACGTTGAAAGGAAAATAGGCATTGTTTTTCGAGGGTCTTATTCCGGGTTAGCCTGTCATATTATCTTCATTTTATTTTTGTATAATAAGATAAGAATTTACTAGCCGGATTCGACAAATTAGCAGCACTGAAACATTTTTAACATTAAATGTTGAGTGCCATACAAGTATCCACTTTTAAAAAATAAACTGCAGTCTCAACTAAACTCCAAAAGCATGATGAAATATGACAGCAACTATAAAAAAAATGTAGTTTCATAACGTTTTTATTTATGTAGTCAAATTTTCAGGTCTGCCACTGCCATCAGCCATTATAATGTCCCCACTGCTGGGGCACAGGCCTTCCTTATGGGTGGATAAGGAGGACGGGCCATAACCCACCATGCGGGCCCAATGCGGATTGGTGGGTGATTTTTCAGGTAATTTGTTTTTAATTTCAACACTGGAGCCCAAAATATCTAAAGGAAAGTGCTAAATTCATGCGAAATACACATTGATTGCATATCTGAAACAATGAAACTATCACGGTTTATATGTACTATCACGGTACCCGTGATAGTACCTTATTGAATTATCTTGATTTATATCAACATTATCATAGGTTTATCTCTGGAAATACTAAACTAATTCCAAAAGCTCTTTGAGTATTTGAAGGTTACGCTGCTGTGAATATTTTCCGGAATTATTTTAAGGTTTCGAGAGTTAGAGATATTCTTGATAATCTGATTGGGATTTTCTACTTTACATAAAAACGAATTCAGTGTAATCCTTTTAGCGTTGTGTTTTTAGAATATTATTGTGGACTTTAATGTTTTATAAAAGGTTGTTGTTTTGTCAGTGTTACAGTAAGGAAAAACTAAAGAAAAATAGCCTTCAATTACAAAAACAAAAAAAAGAACAAACTTAAATTTTGTCATCACGTAACAACGGCCCTTGGAAAGGTGTTGAAATGTCGGGAAATCAAAAAACCAAGTCACATCTACAGTAAATAGTTTTAAAATAACAACTGAATTAATAGCAATATACGTGCTGTAATCCGTAAAAAGTGATTTATTTCTAATTAACCGTACGCGCGGAAGTCAGAAGTATAACACAATACGAACTAAGTTTGATAATCATTTAACTTGTAGCACATGTACACGTCTAATAATGATTTCTCATATAAAACGGAAAATTCACAATTGTTTTTTTTTTGCATGATAAGGATAAAATAATAACCTCATACTTAATATTTCTAATGCATTGCATTTAAACTTAATTAAACTTAATTGATGATTTAACTCCTTCAATCGAGTAGCAGTAGTAGTGACTCGGTAGTTCAGTGGTCAGAGCATTGGACCGGATATCCAAAGGTCGCGGGTTCGATTCCCGCCCGAGAATTGATCTGGTGCGAGTCGTATTTTTTCTAGTACATTATTTGGGTACGTATCAGAATGTCTAAAGTTAGAATGTCTAAACTGAAAATGGCAAAGTTCAAAATGTCAAAAATTTGAATGTCTAACGATTAAAATGTAAAAAGTTCAAAATGTCAAAAACGAAAATGTCAAACGGTCAGATAGTCCTAAATTAAAATGTCTAAGTTCAAATGATCAAAACTTAAAATGTCTAATAGTCCAAATACATATAATGACGTATAGAATTTACTTATTTTATTTCATTTACGTATCTTATTAATTAGGTTAAATAACTTCGTGTTAACCTCTATGCCTCCGCCGCACATCAACATAGCCGCGCCACTTCCTGATTCGGTAGCCGGTGCCAGTCACTGATTTAGTAGCCGGCGAACAAAATCCACCAACTGACTTTGAAATAGATTTTTTTCTGGCGCTTCGCCGGCCGCTGCCGCGGCACGCTCGCTTCGCTCGCTCGACTCGCGCACTGGGTTCATGTCAACCTAACATGCTCGTCGCTACGCTCCTCGCACCTATCTCGCGACCTGCGGTCTAGGGTTTCTAAGTCCCAGTAGACTAGTTTAGACTCGTTTCCGACAGCTAAATTTGCTATAAAGCATTTTAGGCGAAGCCCAAAGACACCTCCACAGACTCAATTAACCTCAAAGAAGGCGATTCGTTTTAAGATCCAACCCAATTCAAATAAATCTTTGTGAACTTAGACTTAATGACCATTTGATATTTTAACTTACAAGTGTTTGATACGTTTGATACTTTGAATTTTGCTATTTTGAAGTTAGATATAATGATTTTCGACATTTTAAACCATTTAAATTTTAATTTTTGACATTTTGAACTTTGTCATTTTAATTTTAGAGATTCTAACTTTAGACATTCTGATACGTACCCATATTATTTAGTATTGTCCTTCAATCGAGTTTAATAGTCGCCATTTTCATGGCCCCAACAGCTCACAAGCAGCATTACGAAACCCGTGCTCTTGATGTTGCACAACCTACACCATTGTCGTGAATCCCATTCTCTGGGAACGTGAAATATCTAATTATTTTACCCACCCGTGCATCCGAGCATTAACCAAATAATTTTGCTGTGGCTTTCTGCATTCTATTGCATTGTCAAAATAATGCTTAAAAGCTTTATTACTTACCCAACCCTTATTTAATATGCTTAGACACTTTAAAAGTATAGCTAACTAGCGGACGCCCACAACTTTTTTTGCGTGGATAGTTACCGTAGTACAAAAGATTTTTAAACACTGTTTAACTTAGACACCTGTTTCAGTGTGATGCTGTCTCTTTCAAACAATATTGTTCAAAAAGTGACAGCATCATATTTAAACAGGTGTCTAAGTTAAATAGTGTTTAAAAATCTTTTGTGAAAAATTTATATCCCTCGGGAACAGTATCTACTTATGTTCTGAGATACCCCTATGTCCTTTTTTGTACCCCGGACAACGTGTATGCAAAATCTCATGATAATAAACAACAAACTCACTTTTAAATTTATAATCGCATATTAACTATCGTTTTACTTTAATTAATATATTAGGAAAAATACTCGGAAAATCGACTCACCCATAGCATAGTCCCGTCTAAGACACTACGGGATTTTTTCTAGTATTTTTTCTAATATATTAATTATTATTAATTATAATATATTAATTATTAATTATCCTTAAAATTTTACTTTCAAAATATTTATAAAGTTCTACTCATACGCCACTTTTACGATAATAATCTAGATTTTGTATTAATTATTATACACATTGACGTAAATTATAAATTATAGTTCAACTTAGTAGAACGTCAAAGCCTTTAAACTAATAAGACGAAATTATTCAATCTCATTTCCGTTCCCAAAACGAGGTATATTTCGGAGCTATTAGTCTGAACTAGTTTCGTAGTATAATCAGATCATTGATAAAGCTAGAACAGTATAGAACTCGTTATAGACCGGTAAGAGGGTTAACACGAGTTATTCGGTTGTGTGAATTTGAAATAGGAGTACATATTATACATGTAAAGGGTTAAGATACAATCTCTGCCAATTTGTATTGAACAAATTATCAACAAGTTCGAATTACAATAATTAGACCGAACATGTTCCAAGTATTGCCAAATAGGTTACAGTTTTGGAATTACGCAGTTTCTAGAAACTTGTACTTATGAACAACAAATTGTTTATTCAAAATTTTAGTTGACAATAGAAATAATGATAACAAAAAGCGAAATCTTTAGTCTTATTGATGTCTTTATTATTCTTGTCGGTCATAAATAAGTTATAGGTAAGTTTATAAGTTTATAATCATAATATAAGTTTCTAAGATAGATGTTTATAAATGAAGCTGTTTTCATATTTAACAATGAATGAAAAAAAAAGTCTGGAACGGGTGGTAGGAAAATATAGATGATTCAAAAGTACTTAATAATTAAAAATATTTTAATAAAGCTTTTTTGACTTTGACTTTGACATTGCTGTTCGTTAGTCTGTATTTAACTAAAAACGGCTTGACCGTTTATAAGAATTATTAATTGTGCTGTTCGCTATAGTAATGGGGTGGTTTAGAAAAAAAAATAGAAAAACCCAAAAGAACAGCTAAATAGTCAAAAATTCAGCATTGTCAATTTTGTATGTGAAACGCCATTTCGGATTACGTTTGACAGAACTTTGATAAAAATGTTTAGTAAATGAGTCTGAAATATCGGTTGGTGCTACGCAGTATTGTTATATCATAATGCGTTTTTTCTAACTTCTTAATTTTTTTAACAAGCTTTCCACTAAATCACTTTCATCCTTATTAGAAGCGATCTTTTACCCATTTTATTTATTTAAAAAGAATAGTGTGGCTCGGACAACATCAAAACGAGTAATGAGTATTGTTTCCCGGAAGGTTGACGGGCTGCGCGGGAGATAAGAATTTAGTCTATACATTTTTTGTTTAAGTAACTTTTAAAGGTGGTGAAAACAACATCATCTCGTGTGCCGCTGCATGTAATTGATAATCATCTTCAGTCAAGGCATCACAAGGTAAGTTCGTCTGATTCTTAAGTATTGTTGTATGGCCTGTGGTTGGTGCACTCAGTAAAATAAAGCATAGCTAGTGTTGCTTTCGTTTCAGTATCCAGTTTTTGTCTTTGTTATTAACTAATTTAATTTAACAGATGGCGCTGATTTTCAATATCTCAAAATTCTCCAAGTAAAATTGAAAAAAGGAATCGTATCAATTGTAGGTGATACATAACGTTCACAGGGTCCACTAGTTATTAATAAAAAATCTGAAAAATAGTTCTTTTATAAATTTTTATACGTTATCTAAAATATTGAACTTATATATTTTCCTTTTACTGAAACTGCTTTTCAACGACTTTATACATCTCATTAAAATTAAATTTGAAACCTTTAGTTTCCAAAACATTTCAGACTAACAGCGTGAACGTTGCAAAACCCAGCAAAAGTCAAAGTTAGTTGTTCCAAACTATTTCAATACATATAACGAAGTTTCTAATTTAGCTGCTTATTTACAACTTCCACAAATGATGATGAATACCATTAACACAAGAAACCGAATTAAGGCACAAAATAAACGTGTTGTATTTATCACATAAACTGACACTACCAGAAATTAGAAGGTATTGTTATCTAGAAAAAAAAAACCGGCCAAGTGCGAGTTGGACTCGCGCACGAAGGGTTCTGTACAATAAAACGGCAAAAAAATCCCGTTTGTTGTATGGGAGCCCCGCTTAAATATTAATTTTATTCTATTTTAAGTATTTGTTGTTATAGCAGCAACAAAAAAACTTCATCTGTGAAAATTTCAACTGTCTACCTGTTGTCGTTATTAATATCGAGCAAAAAACGGCAAAAAAATCACGTTTGTTGTATGGAAGCCCCCCTTAAATAAATATTTTATGCTATTTTTAGTATTTGTTGTTATAGCAGCAACAGAAATACATCATCTGTGAAAATTTCAGCTGTCTAGCTATCACGGTTCACGAGATACAGCCTGGTGACAGACAGACAGACAGACAGACGGACAGCGTAGTCTTAGTAATAGGGTCCCGTTTTTACCCTTTGGGTACGGAACCCTACAAATATCTACTTCGCTGATTCTTCTTGGGTTATTGTAAATTCGCCACTTATGTAAACTCGTCCCGTTTTGAAAAGTTCCATACATTGGAAGTAGATTTGACACTCTTAAAAAAAATTATATGTAATTTGGTCACAGGTATATACATGTAATTGTAAACTCGCCTTCGCCAAATCTTCGCTGATTTAGAAAACAATGTTGAGCTCAATTTTGAATATTCCAATGAAAAAAATTTTTTTAGTAACTAATCATCATATTTTTCCCCACTGTTGGGACATTCCTTTCATTGGAATAAATGGATAAAGAGGTTCAGTCATACATAACCCACCATGCGGGCCCGTGGATATAAATAGATCGGTGTGAATTATTCGTTTGAAATCGTTCGTGTGACTTCTTTCGCTTGCAGCAACGCAAAACTAATTGTAGATGTCGCTGCGTACGCTTATTCCTAAGACAGTAGACGTAGCCTGGCGCAACTCTCTCAGTAAAAAACGATCTATGAAACGGAAGCGAATTTTTAACCCGTCTAAGTTTGAAAGAACGTAGACAATCCACAAAGCAGTAGATAATTGACAACATTCGAATTTAGGCGTATTATACTTCGCCCCATCAAAGAATATTCTTCGTCTTTGACCGTTTTACCGCCAATGCCGTTTAACTTTATCTTTTGTTTGTTTTCGTTGAATTCGCTTCCGTTTCATACTCACGCTTTTTGTATGACACTCCCGTCTCTTATAACGCTAGTTATATTTACGCTAGTTATATTTACATTCTCTTTGAGTAGACGTTCAGAACAAAATGTATGGGAAAGTAGGTATTTATTTTGTGGTATTTTTTACCGAAAAATACCCATTGACCCAAAATGGATATAAAAGGCTATTCTACAATGCAAATGCCGGAATTGAAAGCCAAATTAAGACGTTTTTATTCTTACAGAATTTATATTTTTTTCTATATCCAGATTTTTCGGAAATTTCTAAGTGCCAACATTTTTAAAGCCCATTACAGAATTTAATCATTTTAAAGCTAAGAAAACGATTTTTTAAAGTAAAAGTCCTTTGTTTTCATAGCTCTCGTGGAACAAGCATACGCAGCGCCATTGTGACAGTTGCCTTCCCCAATGACAACTAAATGTCACTCCAAAACCGCTGACCAAAGACACTAGCTGACCAACGAGCGATTCAAAAATACGGATTTTGCTATGTCGAATGAAAATGAGTAGAAAGAAGCGCTCGATGCCAGCCGAACGATTCAGAAATAGGGCATCAAATATTTGTAATTTATCCTTTAATTAACATCATCATCATATCAGCCGCACGACACCCACTGCTGGGTATAGGCCTCCCCCAATGATCTCCACTAGACGATCGGTCCTGCGTTGTCCGCATCCAGTGGCGTCCGGCGACCTTCACCAGATCGTCGGTCCACCTTGGCGGGGGTCTACCCACGGAGCGTCGTCCGGTGCGCGGTCGCCATTCAAGAACCTTTCCGCCCCAACGGCCATCGGTTCTTCTCGCTATGTGTCCAGCCCACTGCCACTTCAGCTAAGCAATCCTTCGAGCGATTTCGGTTACTTTAATTAACAAAACAAAAGCAAATTTTTATCTCTCGACATCTACAGAATACTACAGATAGTAATCAGTAGCTGACCAGTGTCAAAACCTTAACCGCTGACACATAGATGTTATCGAACATGATTGAACGTTTTTGTTGGAACTAAATTAGAACAAAGCGGTAATTAGACACTCATAAATTTAACTAACGCACACAGTATCGTGTTTTGGGTTCACTTTTTAAGTTTTTTAGGCCTGTAATTGAAACGTTGCTGGGTAATTATTTTTCAATGTTACTATGGAGCTTGATAATTGATTCTTTTAAAAGTTCAATGGAATCATAAGAGATTTTCATCATAGCTACCCGTTATTGGAAAATGCTTGGGCGACAACGGCCAAGTTCAGCCGCTAATCGCCGTTAATCGCCTCTGTGGTATAGTGGTTAGCCCACCCGTGTAAGACGCAGGGATCCCGGGTTCGATTCCCAGGGGGGAATTAGTACTCGATTTAGTAGGTGGTACGACTTATTTCAAGTCCGCCTGGCTAGCAACCACCATCTTACCTGAGTCTGACGCCATAACAACTATTTTTAAAATTGTTCAAAAGATTTTTAAACACCTGTTTAACTTAAAAACTGTTTAAATGTGATGCTGTATCTTTCAAACAATATTGTTAAAAAAAACCGGCCAAGTGCGTGTCGGGCCAAGCGCAGTAGGGTTCCGTAGGTACATTATACCATACCATATTTTAATACCGCTATCATTTTTCGTCTGAAAAAATAACTTTGTTTTTCACCGTTTTTGTATGAATGACAAAGTTATATTTGCGGTTTTGGAAAATGTACTATATCTCGAAAACTTATGACTGTATCTCGTTCAAACTATTGAACTCTAAAGTTTTTGTTAAGATCTACAGCATATATTTTTTTTAGATTTTTCACTCTCTTACTTTAAAAGTTAAAGGGGGGGGGGGGATACTCATTTTACCACTTTGGCGGCATATATCTTTCAAACGGTTAACTTTGAAAAAAAATAGTCTTAAGAACCTCAATGTCATTTTTAAAGACCTATCTATAGACACCCCGCAAGTATTTGTTTGATGAAAAAAAATAGTTTCAGTTTCATGTATGGGGAGCCCCCCCTTAATCTTTTATTTTTATTATTTTTGTGTAAAAATCGTAAAGCGGTTTACAGAATACCTACCAAGTTTCAACTATGTAGTCTTAATACTTTTGGAATAAAGTGGCTGTGACATACGGACGGACAGACAGACAGACTTGACGAATCTATAAGTTCCGTTTTTTGCCATTTTGGCTACGGAACGCTAAAAAGTGACAGCATCACATTTAAACAGTGTCTAAGTTAATAAGGTGTTTGAAAATCTTTTGTAATAACACTGGTTGTGTTGCAGTTAGAAGTAAGATAGCCAGTTCCTCAGTGATGAGGGACCTCAGGGTGTAGTGCGCTTCCACCTTCGGCCTTATCGTCACTTAACATCAGGTGAGATGAAGGCCAAGCACTATCCCGTTTGTGCATAAAAAAACAATAAAAACGTCGGTTTATTGCAAGAACTCATTAAGTGACCATAATCAAAGAATGATTTCAATTTTGAACATGCCATAATCAGGGTAATAAATACAATAGGTACAAAAAAAGTAAGTGCAGTTTATCTTTGTAATATGCAATAGTTTATATTTTTATTTGAACAAGAATTGCATTCTTAAGGTGGTACCCTGAGCGAGAGTGGCGCCGCGGTGAATTTTATTTAATATTATAATTCTAATACACAATTTTAATAATGTTTATCGTGGAGATTTTAGGGCCCACAGTCTAGTATTTTTAGACGGTATCGTTACATTCTCTAGTAGTCATTGCTAGAAGTAGATAGAAAAACTGCTAAAAGTGGCCGTTTTTGACACATTTGCTATCTACTTCTACAAATGACTACGAGAGTATGTAGTGATACCTTCTAAAAATACTAGACCATGGGCCCTAAAATCTACACGATAAACATTATTAAAATCTTTTTCTATTAATAACTTATTAAATAAAAACCTCTGAGGGCGCCACTTTCGGTCATACAACCGCCTTAACACAAAACATATTTTTAAAGCTATAAAAGAAAGTTGTTGACATCTTTCCGTAAACATTTTATAGTATTAATTTGATGATTTCTTAAATAAGATTAAAAAACTAAGTAACTAAGTATTTATACTTTATTTTATTTTATCTCAATAACAGCGAAGTCACGTGAGAGGCGCAGATGTTTACAGAGATGAAAAAAATGGAAACCTGTAAACCGTCTAGTCTAGACGTTTAGATTATTCCAGAATTTTCATACAAAAGTATGCTCTTTGTTTTGAAAACGTGACATTTAAGTTTCGATCGCTCTGTTGACTTGGAAACTTTCTTGGAAATAATTTGTGATATTTTAGGGTAGGTACTGTGAAAATTTAGCTTAGTTTGATTTTTACTTCTATAAAATAGCAGTGTGCTTCAACTTACCTTAGACAAAAGGGAGTTATATCAGCTTATTTATAAATAACTAAACACATTTGCGGATGCGGATTGCGAAGAATGACAGAGTGTTCGAGAATAAACTTAGAACTTCTCTGTAGATAAGCTCTCTGTCAGTATGAAAAATAATCGCGAATCGAACGAGGTTCGTCGTTTGATAACTCAACTTAATTTTGACCTGCTTTAAAATTTAGTAGTGGAATAAAAGAAGTCCAGTTCAGGATTGGAATCCAAAACTTTTTAGACTCACAGAAGTCTAAAGAATAGCAGCAAAAAGAATATACAGAATAACTTGAATCAACGCCTTTTTTGCTTAAATTTGAAACGACTTAAATTTGCTCTAATTTTTTATTTTAAATGTTCAACTACATCAAAAGGTCTGTACATGAAAACGGACGCATAGTAACCTCACACGGATGTTTGAACGCGTCGTTCGCGCGTGGTTGCGCCGACACAGCCTTGCCAATTCGAATTATTATCAGGTTTCGGTTTGTTTATAATTTCGTAGCTAGATATATACAGGGTGGAATTTTTTAATGCCACCTGGAGGGAAAGTACTCTAAATAATAGAGATAGCAAATTTCTTTCAAATGAAACATTCCTTTATTTTTGAAAACAAAACAAACTGCATTCAAAGATTTTTAAACATATGCTTCCCACACCCAGGAATCGAACCAGCTAAAATTCGAAAAAACAACACCCTCTGCTTTTATGTTATCAATCGTTAGGGTCAAACATAAAGTTCAAATCTCTCTAACAAACATGGTAAATTAAATGAAAGGAAAATCATTAAATCTAAACTTTATTTTAATTAAACGAGAAAAAAGCTTAACTAATTAGTTGTTTGAAATTGGCCCCATGTTGCTGGACACATAAATTTATTATTTTAAGGAACTCATTTGCATGCAATGGATGCGTAATAGTCTGCATTATGAACATCCTATCGAAATAGTTCTACATAGATAATTTATTGTGAACTAACTAACTAGGGCATCCAATCCCGCATGTTATTTGTGATCTCGGTATTTGCGGGACCGATGATTTACGATCCCGCGGGATCTCGGAATTTGCGGGATCCCACAGTTGTAAGATGAGCTGCCTATTAAAGTGTTGTGTAAAGAGGCATTTATATGTTAAAAGTCTAAATTATACTGAAAAACTAATTAAAGTCGTATTAAGCATCGTAATTAGATGCACGATGCAAATATTTACTTCTTACTGTCAACAACACAAGCGAACAAAACAAACATGGCGATATCAACAGCGTGGTGCATGCGCGGGACAAGCACCACAGCCCACAAGCCATGCGTGATCGCCATTAGGGTGAATCTCCGTTATTTCTTACTTCCTGCGTCATTGTCGCCAACTCGAAAATTTTTAAAATCCAATGCATCACAAGCAATAAATCAAAAATATGCCATCATTTACATTAGAGTACAATAATAAATTGTATTAATTTGCATATTTTTGATTTTGATTTTTGATTTATTCCTTGTGATGCATTGGATTTTTAAAAAAATTCGAGTTGCCGACAATGACGCAGGAAGTAAGAAATAACGGAGATTCAGCCCTTAGCTAGTCAATTAGTCATTCATATACATTCCTACAATACGCTTGCGAGAGGACATTTCTTGCTACTTTCCAGTCCCGCAAATCCCGCGGATCCCGCGCTAGTAATCTCGCTTCTTGCGGGACTAAAAAATGACGCGGGATCTCGGCATTTCGAGATCTCGGTATACCGAGATTGGATGCCTTATAACTAACATAATGGAGCCTTAAGTAAAAGTGCTTTATCTTGTCTTTCATGGTTTTCCTTTCATTTAATATACCATGTTTGTTAGAGAGATTTGATCCTTATGTTTGACCCTAACGATTGATATCATAAAAGTACACGGTATTGTTTTTTCGAATTTTAGCCGGTTCGACTCCTGGGTGTGGGAAGCGTATTTTCAAAAAACTTTGAATGCAGTTTTGTTTCTTTTTAAAAATAAAGGAATGTTTTCTTTGAGTGAAATTAGCTATCTCCATTGTTTAGAGTACTTTCCCTTCAGGTGGCATTAAGAAATTCCACCCTGTATACTGTACTACAGTATGTAACAGCTGTTTATTTTCGCTAGGCTTAAAAATCTTTATCAGTTCTCCTGCCAGATATTCTAAAAAATTATCTTTCTGTAAAAACATTGCATATAGAGAAATAGTGAATAGTTACTATTTCAATTAAGCAGATGGAATGCAATTCCTTTATAACTAATAGATATATTTTTTTATGTATGTTACTCGATTACTCGAAGACGGCTGGACCGAATTGAAAAACTTTTTTTGTTTGAAAGTATTTCCAAGTTGGACCCATTGTCATGAGGTCAGGATCTGATAATGGGATCCTGGAGAAATCAAGGGCACTCTTCAAATATTATAGGAGCACATATAGCGATTTTGCTATTTTCTTAAGTAACTTATGTATTTGCTTTCGGAAAGTACCATTTTGGTGAATTGGAACTGATGATAAAGACCATCCATAGATGATTTTCGGAATTATTCAATAGGTACTAAGTATTTCACTAGTGCGATATGATTACTTTAACTTTTACATGGTTGCTAGGCTATTTATGCTCATCATAATGCATATGGTGAAGTGGAGCTGATATTGAAGTGCAAAGAGAACTCCTCAACAATTAACGCCCCTGCGTCGGGAAAAGCAGTATTTTGTAAAAGGTAATGAGCCGCTGATACTGATACTGTAACTTAGATAATATCGTTACTAAATATACCAACCACAAAAAAGTTTAAAATGAAAGGTATATAGTATTTTTAGGTATAAACTGACACCAAAATGAAAGTGTTCAAAAAGTAAACGTACACATCAAAATACGTTTTTAAAACCATGTAGGTACAGTAAAAAAATAACCGTGACCGTATTTGCCTAGTGGAAACGTTAAAAAAAGGCTAATTGGATGATTCCATATTTGTTTTGATATCTCCTCCGATAGCGAGACAAATTGTTTTAATCATCAATCCAGTTTTTAATTAATCTAAATATTTCAATAGCCATTAAATTATGCGCAGGCAAATACTAAAGTTGTTTTATCTATGATCAGTTCTATTCATCATATTCACGCTGGTTTTATACGTTAATGATTTAATTTGCATGTGGTTTGATTGCAAGTTAAGACAAGCTTAATATACTCACTTACGGCAAAAAAAGTATAAACTATTCTCATGTGACAATAGTAAAAAATAAAAGTAAAAAACAGACAATTTTTTATACGATTTGTTTATTCTATGTCTGTATGTATTTAATTTTAATGAATAGACTAACATGATATTTGTTTTGGTACGGTTGTAGACTAATATAATATTTATTTATAATTTTGAACAATGCTTTAATTGTAATTCTCCAATTAGTAAATTTTAACATTTTCCATTAAAGTAAAACTAATTATCCTTACTTATATTATAAATGCCAAGTTGTGTTTGTTTGTTTACGCTTTTACGTCTTAAGTACCTATATTTATAATTCATTCAATTTAGTTCATTCTAAATTTACCATCCAAATTTTAAGCATGTGTTCAGTCCATGAAACTGATCAACTTTCTCTAAAGAAAATAATGTAAAAAAATCGACTATTCATACAAATCAAAGAGATCACGTCTTCTTCTTCTTATCGAATGAGGAAGAGTTTATCAAGCCGCCTGTAAGGCCTCCGACTTGGCTTAACAACTGTTATCAGATGACAACAGCCGGGACCGACGGCATTACATGCCCTCCGAAGCACGGAAGCGCTCAGTTTTAATACCACTTTAACGGTCACCCATCAGACACCTGATTGGACCGAGCGTTGCTTAACAAACGTGTTCAAGCACGATCTGTCTGTCATGTTCCGCCATGAGTGCTTCACGCCAAGAGATCACGTGATCAGTTTAGTATGGGATGACCAAAATTTTGTGGCGAAATTCGACACATATTTCTTGGAGAAAGTTGTTTAGTTTCATGGACTAAACACATCCTTAAAATTTAGATGGTGATTATAAAATGACCCTGTATTGTATACCTTTCATTTTGAAAAAATAACTGTTTTCGAGGAATAGAGAAATAACGTCCACGCAGACGAAGTCGCGGTCGGTCACTTGTTTTCGCATAAATATTCATGGTATAATAATACTACTTCATAATAAACGTTTTCATCTATATAAAACAATGCTGAAAGTATCACAGTAGGTACCAACAAAATATCTATTGATAATAAATAAGTAATGATGTGAATGAAAATATCAGTAGATATAATATCCGACAAGTTTTTTGTAGTACAAAAATAAACCAATGTGCACATAATATCCGTATTGAAATAGATTGGCGTGAACAATTAAATGCACTGTTAGTAATTAAGTATTCAAAATAAAGTTACTTATTGATTTTTTGTGGTAACTAGCCAATCTAAATTTTATAATTTTTATATGTTTTACTAACTTAGATCTGTATTTATTTCTTATTTAATGCTTTGGAATTTGTTTAACGATAACACAGTCTTGCAGAGAAAGTAATATTTTCATACTTAATTTGTTTTGCGCTGAAATTTCAAATAAGTTCAAATATTTGTCGGCTACCTTTTCTATTGGCTTTATACAAATAAAATACAAATTCAATATGATAGTAAGAAAACACAAGGGATACCTACCTTCTTAATTAAGTATTCAAAATAAAGTTACTTATTGATTTTTTGTGGTAACTAGCCAATCTAAATTTTATAATTTTTATATGTTTTACTAACTTAGATCTGTATTTATTTCTTATTTAATGCTTTGGAATTTGTTTAACGATAACACAGTCTTGCAGAGAAAGTAATATTTTCATACTTAATTGGTTTTGCGCTGAAATTTCAAATAAGTTCAAATATTTGTCGGCTACCTTTTCTATTGGCTTTATACAAATAAAATACAAATTCAATATGATAGTAAGAAAACACAAGGGATACCTACCTTCTTTATAATATGTACATGTCTATTCAATCTCTCTATCCACAATAGGCACTACCTTATATATAGATACAGATATAGATTATTTGAACCCACGGAATATTCATGGATGTCTTTGTGTGGCTGTCACTAACGCATATCTGATCGAGTGGGAAATGTACTATTCAACCGACACCTTATGCGTGTACCTCGAGTGACTCCTTTATGCAGGCACTTGCTTGATAGCTTTGAGTAGATCAGTTGAGGAACATAATTACAAATGGGTACGTGTACTCTGATAGTTGTTAGTAATGTTTGGTTTAAAGGTTAGGATGGAGACAGATATAAATATAAGGCTATTGCTCTTCACTTGAGAGCAAAGAAATCGAAAGCAAAAGTTCTTTTCGACATAGAATTAGTTCAAATAATTCAATGAAATCGATAGGTACACCAATTATGTGCTAAAAAATTAAAGAAATAGCTTAATTAAGCTCATTTTGAATTATGCTTCTTTGGTCTAATAGTTCAGCCATCAATATCCAGCACAGAAAATCCGGGTATAATTAACTGAATGTATCTCAAGATAAAAACAATAAAAAATAATACTCTTATGTGATCAAGTTATTTTTTCTCGTTGAGCATTTTTTACACAAAAAATAAATTCTATTTTCTAACAGCAGCTTTTACAGATGCCGGCATATATATTGGCAAGAGAAAGAAAGAGACAAAAGATGCGCAGTAGCCATAAACTTAGTGTTTATGGCTACTGCGCATCTTTTGTCTCTTTCATTCTCTTGCCAATATATAATTGCCGGGCAGTAACAACCAAAATTTAAACTTTTTATTCGTAATTTAATTCCAGATTTATATTTATCTTTTCCATTGATATATTATTTCTTCCAGAGGTATTTTGAGACACAGTATAAAATATTTTAGTACGTTTGTGTAGGTGTGGAGTGTAGACTATCGGCGACTTATATTTAATCAAGCGTATTTTGTCCAACGTCTTGTCAGCTACCCGAAAGGAGATAGATGCCAAACGACAGGGTTTTTCATTTGGATAAAAGGCTCTCTATCATAGAAATCGACTTACTCACAATCATATTTTCTAAAAAGGGGTTTAAGAGTCCGTATACATTTTGCCGTTGACTGCCGCTCTCTCGCACGCACATTTCATGTTTTCTCAAGATTTCTTAAATCTGAGTGCATAGTTGAAAAATATATCTCGGCCACTTTTCGCAATATAAGATTACGGACATTTCAACATGTTATTTGAGTATAGAGTTACTGAAGTACAAAAAGTTATTGAGTGGTTGAGTCACATTTTTAAATTATTTACGCACTCAGATTTAAGAAATCTTGAGAAAACATGAAAGTGCGAACGAGAGAGCGGCAGTCAGCGGCAAAATGTGTACGGACTCTTAAGATAAAGTTTCGCTTTTACATCAGAATATTCTGTGCTTTCGATTTACCGAATGATTTCATGCGCTCTCTTTCTTTGCTTACATGTAGCTTATTTATTGATAGAGTAGAAGCTAAAAATATTTCAGGCATTCTTATGTTTATAAATAGATACTGTACATTTCAATCGATTCTTTTATGGGTTAAAGTATTTATAATTTCGTAATAAATAACTATATCACAACGGCAAACGGTAACCTTTTTGGTAATTTAAATGTTCTACGGGCTACTGTACTATTTATTTTCTTTTTAATTTCTATATAGAGCGTGTTTCAACTTTTGTGGCTCTGTGTTATATTTATATGGCAAAAAACCTGCAAAAACAGCAAATTTTGTTTTAGACTTTTTTAAATATCAAATAATTGTTAATAAAATTAAAATAGGAAGTGATTTAAGTAGGCAGATGTAAGAATCACAACTCCGGTAAAAATACACTTCTGTATATTAAGTAGATCTAGTATTTTCACAAATATTTAGGCATTGTTATTATCTTGAATATGTTTGTTATATTGAAATCTTTTGGCTTTACATGAAGCAGAATACTTTTTTCTATAATAATTACAGCCTAACAGGTTCATGATTGAAAACATATTTCGTGAAATCTAATCAAAAAAAGATACGATGATGTTCTCGCAAACGTCCATTGACTATTTAGCTATTTGCCTGCATAACCGCACGATCAACCGCAAATCTAATTTCGGTCAATTCTAATAAGCGGATCGTTTTTGGATTTTGCTAATTTTAGAAGGAGTTAATTATAGAATAATAGCAATCGATTACATACATAATATTACCTAAATCGTAGCCATTGAACTAGATGGTAGTAACTAATTATTAACCTGAAGCCTAAAATATTCTCAAAATCTATCAGAATCGCTTAACAATATTCTGTGTTCATCCATCACACGCTCACAAAACATTTAGTCGTAGGAGCTTGCATTGCCGCAGCATTGGATTGATTTTGAGTTTGACAATGTACATTATGAGACAATATTTGTTTCACTTAATTAAGAACGTACACATTTATTCATTCCAAAAATGTAAGAATAATATAATATATTAATTTTCAGTGGCATAACCTCTTTGCTGTTACTAAAAAACTGTATTACCCGGCTAAAATGAGAATGCTCTAGCATAGAACTTTGAGGTACAAATTTAACTTTGTAGGGATAATTCTATAACGCACTAGTGTATAATATTTTTATGCACGGTGTGTTTTATACCTCAGTTTATGGGCCTAAAAGTGATGTATTAAGGCTCACTTTACGAGCAAGTGTGTTGAAAATACATTTTAATTCATCGATACTTTCATCATCATCATCATATCAGCCACACGACACCCACTGTTGGGTATAGTCCTCCCCTAAGGATCGGTCCTGCGCTGCCCGCATCCAGTGGCTTCCCGCGACTTTCACCAGATCGTCGGTCCACCTTGTCCACCCACGGAGCGTCGTCCGGTACGCGGTCGCCATTCCAGAACCTTTCCGCCCCAACGGCCATCAGTTCTTCTCGATATGTGTCCTACCCATTGCAACTTCAGCTGAGCAATCCTTCGAGCGATGTCGGTTACTTTAGTTCTCCTGCGGATCTCCTCGTTTCTGATTAGATCACGCAGGGAAACGCCGAGCATGGCTCTCTCCATCGATACTTTAAAGTGTGCAAATACTCGTACTTTGAAATTGGTGTATATCACCAAAACGTACACTTTAGTAAGGTGGTAATAAAATGGGTGTGAGATATTTTATGATATAGCCTAAAATTGTACCGAGTAGTGATGTTTTTAATAAAGAATCAAGCTACGACAGTGTCCAAAATAATAATTTTCAGCACGCAAGCTACGTGCAGTTTCATTTGTTTTAGAATTTACGACAAAGCAATTATACTGGTCGTAAATACTGATAACTGATGGTATTGCAACATAGCTCAGCTCCTCGCTCTCGATGTCTGGCGAAGACTGGAGCATCTGGGACCCAATTTCTGCTGTGTAATTTACAAATAGTATATAGTAAGTAATTCATTCATTTTCTATTACGTTAACGTAACGTTGGCATGGTGACAAAATTTGCACATAATGCTATTCCAAAACAATTTTCTTAAGGTATTAAAGAATACCCCACCGAAAGTGGCGCCCTCAGACGTTTTTATTTAATAAGTTGTTAATAGAAAAATATTTTAATAATTTAATTAATAATAGAATTTTTAGGGCATAAAGTCTAGTATTTTAGAAGGTCACTATATTCCTTCGTAGTCATTCGTAGAAGTAGATTTCAAATGTGTCAAAAACAGCCACTTTTAGCAGTTTTTCTAACTACTTCTAGCAGTGTCTACGAGGCAATGTAATGGTACCGTCTAAATACTATTAGACTATGGGCCCTAAAAATTTCACGAAAAGTTTTTTTAATTGTGTTTTAGAATTACTATATTAAATAATATTCACCGCAGTGCCACTTTCGGTAAAGTAAGCATCTTAACAAATGATTGGTTCCTATTATTTGACAAGGAATGACATGAAAACGAAACAGCGAAGCTTAACCCTTTCAAGAATAGTGAAGCAAAACAACCAAAATCATTAGGATTTTGAACCATTTGCTAACTAGACGGGTCAAATGACTAGATGTACTATGGCCTGATGACTCGTAAATTGCTTCTTTACGACCATGACTCTGTTAGTTATGCTTACAATGCTCGTCTTTTCTAGCACAACCCCTATTCGGTAACCAGTAAAGTGAGATTTGTAATTAAAAGGTTTGCAAATGGTACCGTAATTTGTACTAGGAATGTAGTTGATTGGAGCATGGTAGAGATGGTCCTTGTAGTTTGCGTTTTAAGTCATTACAAGCGGAAAGTTCTAAATGGTTTTACTGTTACAAATTCTTCGTAATTATAAACAGTTTGATCTTAGTTTTAAAATTCTTAAATGTGTGAATGAAAGGAGGGATTGATAACGTATAAAATATTAAACTTTTTATTTATCTTTAAAAGTTCATGTTACTATACTCGCTTTAGTTTGAGGATAATTTGAAACGTGAATTAATGACGTCATAATATTTCTTTAATAACACCGTCAACATATATGTCTGAGTGTAGGTGTTCATTACCTTGAGAAGTCAAACAATCCAATATATTTTAGTTGCCTGAATACTGCCAAAGGCAGGAAACCATAATAGTTAATTGCCCAAACGAATTTAAAATTAATATAACAATAACTTTAAAACCATTCATCAAATTGCCAATGTATCCTTTAAGTCATTTCGTTTAATTACTAGGAATATAACGATTCAAAGAAACGTTGAATGTAATAAGCAAAATATTTCAACATCGAACAAGCGAGTGAAATAATGTGTTGAACTTTGCGTTTCATGTCATTAACGTTGCTTGCAATTCAATATTGCAAAATAGAATTTCCAATGGTAGCATTTTAATATAAAATGCTGTGTTTTCTGTTTTAATAACCAAAGAACTGTATACCATCTTTCCTTTTTATTGCACACGTATTTTTCCGGAGAAAATAAAATAAAAATAAAGTCTCAAACGAGGTATTTGAATAAGTGGGATGTATTTTTCCCAGTCGTGCATATTTTGCGCTTTCGGGAAAATTTCAAGAAAACTAAGCTTGAAAGCAGGACTCAAAGAAATCTTAGATCTTTTCTTTTGAAACTCAACTCAACACTCTTTTGTGAAGCTTGCGTCAAAAGCTCACATTGTTAGCTATGAATGTCATTATTTTATTTTCTTTGTTTGCATTATGTATCTAACTAGCTTCCGCCCATGACATCGTCCGCTTGGAAATTCGAGAAAATCCTTAAGAAACCTTTAACTTGGATAAAAATCCGATCAGCCGTTTTTAATGTCCCCACTGCTGGGGCTTAGGATGGGCCATACATAACCTACCACCACACGGACCCAATGCGGACTGGTGAGTGTTAACGACTGGAAATGCAGCCGGGACCAACGGCCTAACGTGACTTTCAAAGCACGGAGGAGCTCAAGATAATAAACTTTTGATCACCCATCCCATGACCGACCCTTGCAAAAATTGTTTTACCTCCGCAATCACAAGCCCAGGCGCTAAACCACTACTCTACCGAGCTCCTCCTTAAAATATATTAGAAGATAAGTTTTCACTGACCTGATTTTTTTTTACTATTTAACTATAATGCAGGTCAATGGTATTTTTAGTGTGTAACCTCATTATGCTAATGCGAAAAAAATTAAAAGAAAAAGTCTTCTCAATAATTTTACCTAATAAAAAAACCTTGTAAATAATCTAACAAAAAACAGTTTCAAAAATAAATTAATGGCTCTAAAAAGCAAGAAATAAAATATTGAAATCTGCATAATAACTAACTCGAAAGTTTGTATGCATATCTTATATTAAACAACGCCTTTTGAAGTCGGGTGGGGGGGACGAACGATAGTTTTTATCTAAACTAATATATCTAAACTTTAATCATGGGTTTAAACCCCACCCGACTTCAAAGGACGTTGTTTAATATAAGATATGCATACAAACTTTCGAGTTAGTTATTATGCAGATTTCAATATTTTATTTCTTGCTTTTTAGAGCCATTAATTTATTTTTGAAACTGTTTTTTGTTAGATTATTTACAAGGTTTTTGAAGGAGGTTTTTGTTTTTATTAAAAACTTTTTATTTTAAACTTTTTTGTGGTAAGTATATTTGGTGATGATATTATCTAAGTTACAATAGCCTTTTGTCAACGGCTCATCACCTTTTACATAGTACTGCTTTTCCCGACGCAGGGGCCTTTATTGTTGAGGAGTTCTCCTGGTACTTCACTATCAGCTCTTCTTCACCATATGAATTATGATGAGCATAAATAGCCTAGCAACCATATTAAAGAAATCGTATCGTACCAGTGAACTACTTAGTATTGAATAGTTCCGATGATCATCTATGCTGGTCTTCATCATCAGTTCTACTTCACCGAAATGGTACTTTTCGAAAGCAAATGCACAAGTTACTTAAGAAAATGCTGAAATCGCTATAGATGTGCCTATAATATTTGAAGAGTTCCCTCGATTTCTCCAGGATCCCATCATCAGATCCTGATTTCATGACAATGGGACCAACTTGAAAGTATGTACTTTTAAACAAAAAAAGAATTTTTCATATCGGTCCAGCCGTCTTCGAGTAATCGAGTAACATACATAAAAAAAAAAAAAAAAAAAAAAAAGATTCCGACGAATTGAGAACCTCCTCCTTTTTTTGAAGTCGGTTAAAAATACAAAACATAATAACTGTTTTACTTTATTTCATTTACATTTAACATTTTCTTCTAAAGTTTAATTATGCTGTATCAAGGTGAAAGGTAAGTTACATAAAAAAAATAAGTTATTGGTAAGATTCGCAAATTCAAGTAGGTACCTACCTACTTAATTTTGATCCTTATTTCGCACCTGTCCCACTAGCATGACCTCCAAAACAAAATTTATATCGCATGATATACCGTTTTTTAGACACTTGACTGTCAATATCCAGTGTTTTTTGTCAGTTGAAACTAATAAATCGCTATATCATATCGCGTTTCAGTAGTCATGCTAGAGAAGCTGTTTCTTTTTCTTAAAAAGCCAATTTTCCGTACGTGCCCTATAAACACTCTCCTACGAAATCCCTACGTAATTACATTAGTGCAGGATTATGTGGTATGTGAAAAGTTTTCTTGTTTCCCACATAATCCTTGGCTTTCCAACGTATTTAGGTTAGTTAAGACTCTGTTTAGTGATCACTAATCTTTCCTCAAGTTTGTTAGACCACATTAACAATCAAATAGTTTTTTTCACCAACTTAAAAGAAATTGCGAAGTTCATTTCTTTATAATGTTTTCTGTAGTTTTTTTTTCACTTTCTATTGTTGTTAGGTAGGACCTACTAACAACTGTACAAAAAAATTACAAAATAGTGAACGGATCCTTGTATCGATCGAAAAGAGATCCTCACAAGCGTACAATATTTTCTAAAGACCTATTTAACGACCCGGACTATGAGATTGACGAAAAAAATTTTTCATCCCCACTTTACATATAGGGGAACTATAAAAAACATATTTTTCATGATTTTTTTCTACCACTTTTTTGGCGTGATTACTATACACATTCATGCCAAATTAAAGCTTTCTAGTACTAAAAGCTTCTGAGTTAAGTCAGACAGACTGACAGATGGACATGGTGAAACTATAAGGGTTGCTTGCTTGCTGATTGACTCCGGAACTCTAAAAAGCATTGTAGCAGAATCATACAATTTGTTTACTTTCTCATTCAAATGTAGCTCATAATTCAGTCCTCACAGTCATGATCACAGGTACTTGTTATCCTTTGATTTGATATTCAAATGAGCAGACCAGATTAAGGAAGCACATTTTGTAGGAAATGAGCAGACATGAGCGGGCTAATTATTCTATTGTTCCATTGTCTACCTAAACCACCGGTATTCATAATATAGACACCGACAGTAGCAGAAATCTTTAAAACATTTCTGTTGAATCGTGTTAGATATGGGGTGACCATGGAGCGACTCGGCAGGCAACTTGGCAGCTGATTTTAGCCAATTAGCGCTTTTTATCGACAACGGCTTGTAAAATCGAATCATAAACCTTATTTCAATGAGGTGGCGATTCGATTTTACAAGCGATTGTCGATTTAAAGGACTAATTAAGGGCCCTATCACATTTTTTCGTCGAAATTTAGATTTTGACGGATTTTAGCGCTACAACCTAGAGAAACCTTTGGGTCTACTAAATACATTTATATGTGTTCGCGACAAAAAGTAATATGGTGATACACTGGAAAGTTAAAGGGTTAGAAAGGAAAATTAAAGTTGGTGAACGATTTCTTAGAGTCAACTTTGAACATACACAGAAAGAAAAACAAGTACAAACAACAAATAAAAGTATGAAATTTGATTTTCTTATGAAGTAAAGATTATTCTAATATAAATTTTACGTAATAATAATTATTGTATCTAGGAGAAATTCACAGTTAATTCTGAGCGTTTTTAGTAGTTTTATGCTTTTTGATTGGGATTTTTTTTCACATATTCCATACATAATTTCAAAATTCCGAGGCCGCTATGATCTATTCGACTATATAAGAAATAATATTCAATTTTTTTCATTTCATTTGTTTAGCACAGTAGTTCAATCCATGACCCCAAAAAAGTGCCTTCGCGCATTTTATGAAAATCTTTAACTGCAATTTTGGGTTTAATTATGAAGTTAAGCAAATTTTCAAAAAAGCGAGGCCGCTATGATCTATTCCAATAGCTATTCTACACTATTCAATAAGTCAAAACTGTTAATTTATTGTTGTTTCTGAGATCGAGAACCCCAAAATTGGCCATTTTACGCAAAAATCAGAGTCGAAACGTAATATGCCTCTTAAAAATTATGGCAGACCGTCAAGTGAAGATACGCGAGATAGCTGATGCTATTCACATCTCTACCGAACGAATTTTTCATTATTTTGCTCGATTTTCTCGGCATGAAAAACCTTTTTGCAAGATGGGTGCCGCGTTTGCTGACAGTCGGCCAAAAACGAACTCGTGTAACAACTTCTAAACAATGCTAGGTTTGTATAACCGCAATCCAAGTGATTTTTTTCGTCGGTACGTAACACTTGACGAAACGTGGGTCCACCACCATATACGCCAAAGACGAAGCAACAGTCAAAACAGTAGACTTCTACCAGTGAACGTGCCACGGAGAAGGCAAAAACTGTTTGTTCGGCTGGTAAAGAGACGGCCACTGTCTTTTAGGACAGCAAAGGTGTTATTTACATCGATTTTTTGGAGAAAGGCAAGACAATTACCGGAGCTTACCATGTTGCTTTGTTGGATAGATTCAATATAGAGCTGCTGAAGAAAAGACCGCATCTAGCAAAGAAAAAAATTTATTTCATCACGACAATGCTCCGGCCTACTCGTCGGCAACCGCAACATCAAAACTTGTGGAATTGCGATACGACCTATTGCCACACCCCCCGTTTTCACCAGATTTGGCCCCGTGTGACTTTTTCCTCTTCCGAAACATGAAGAAATGGCTTGGTGGATAAAGATTTTCATCCAATGAAGAAGTGATAGCTAAAACAGGAGCCTATTTTTAAGGGTTTGATAAAAACTATTTTTTGGATGGGTTGAAGAAGTTGGAACATCGTTGGTCGAAGTGTATAGAGCTGAAAGGAGATTATGTAGAAAAATAAAACAAAATATTCTTTAAAAAAATTTTTCTTCTTCACAAAGTCACGGACTTATCAAACCACCCTCGTAGTTATTTGATTTTTATTAATAAAAACTGCTAATTTCAAATTTTAATCTTAAATTTTAATTTTATTTTATTTCTGATAATAATAATAATAAATATAATTAATTAAAAAAGTATAATAAAAATAATATGTACCTAACTAATTAAATTAATAATTCATGAATAGAATTATTACTGTATTTGAATGCATAATTTACAAATTAACGTTAATTTATGAAATGTTTTAATTTGCACGAAGATGGAATGCTCAGAAATCCACCCGTGAGCTTGCGCTCGTGGCCGTTGGTGCGTTGGTCGGACTGGGCAGGTAGAGAGAGAAAAAATAAAGTACTATTCGTAAGCAAATCGTAGGTAATGAATGAATACCCTACAATTTTATTGATTGTTTATTGTGAATTCAATGATTTATTGTACAAGATGATGAATGCAGACAGTGTACGGTCAAACCTAAATAGGTTTTTGTGACACTGTTTTAAGTAATTTCATAATGTATTATTATGTATGTAATTTAATTAAATTAAATTAAATTAATTGAATAAAATCGTCTACCAAGTTGCGTGCCAAGTCGCTCCGTTTAAATATCCCAATATAATCTAACAGCAGAAGCAAAAATAATTTTGTTTTATTAATATTTTTCAGAACGGTGGTGCCGGTACCTAATTAATTATACACTGTTAACTAAAAATCAGCTGTTCCATAGAAAAGTACAACATCGACTCGACTATAATGTATGGAACAGATGATTTTTTTTACCCGATTCCGTGGTTGGCCCCATAGTAAAAGTTGTTCATTGACGTGGTCTGAAATCCCCTTTTCATTTTTAGATATACTTAAAAATTAACGGTGTATTTAGTTTTAAACAATCGTAGGACTCAAAAGCCTTTAGGTGAAACCAACAGACCTAAAAAAAATTAATTCCTCCGGACCAGTAGTACCATTGAGTTGTACCATTGATGGTACAACTGGTATAGATTTATCCCACTGTACCTACCATGGATGGTACAACATAACTTACTGCTCAACTTTGACTATGATGGCTGCCTACAATTCATACATTATGTCAATTACAATAACAGCGCCTCCAACCTTTTTGATTCTGTCAATCAAACTTTTTACAAGCACTGTCAAAGCATTAGCAGATTTTATCTTTTTAAGCCTCACGATAGGAGCCAATATCTCTATTTAAACATTCGTGACCCAAAAGCTCGTCTTAGGCTAATTAAATGAACGGTTTAATTAACATTGATCGATAACGGACAGGACGACCAATGGGTTGGCATTTGAACAAAATATGGGGAAAGGCGCAAACTGTAAATATCATCTCAGATAAGCCATTTAAGGTTGAAGCACGAAGTATCTGCCAGTTAAAATGGCTTGTTGTTTCGTGTCGATCACGGTTAACTAAATAATGCTATCCGTTTGCATCCAAGGCTACTTCACGTGAATAGATCTGTTGTTTATAGTGCTAAAACGTGGATGAAGGCATTTATATTTAGTATAGTTATATCACGAAATTATAACAAGGCAGTTGTAAATAATTCTCTTTATAGCAGAGTAGCACCCAAATACTATATTTACATATAAAAAGATAATGAGTCAGACATCTTTATTAGCTTCACATTTAGCAAGTCGTGAGATCAGCCAATGTGGCAGATTCATTGCATGGCACCACTCATGGCACTTGCTGGCAAGTTGTTACTCGCCAGCATGCAGTCAGTTCCGCAAACCAGTCCTCCAACTCCAACAAATGCTTTTCGAATGATATACCTATTTTTAAAAGCAATGAGGGTTTTCCGCCTTATTTCGCGCAAATTATACTAAAACCGCTTCTCTGTAAGATCATGTAGTTCTTATGACAAGAACTATCATCAAATCGATATCTTTTCCCTTAGTTTTCATAAGTTTAAAAAGTGTATTACAGCTGATCAACGTGTCAGTGTTATATAATGTTTTTGTTTATACCATTTGACTATGTTGTGCATTCTTCCAATGGTTTGCTTGTGAAAAGTTATATTTGCTATGATATAATTCGTTAACTTGTGTAGTGTATACTCAACTTTTGTTTTGTATTAATTTCTCTTAGTAGAAACTGTGTTAGCCTATGTAGAAACATAATGCTTTTCATTGATATAATAATATTAAGATGTATGTTTCCCCTAACCAATAAAATAAAATAAAATAAAAATAACAAAAAACTGTAAGCTATTGAGCCCTATTGATAGAAAGATGGCGTTGATAGAAAGGGAGGTAAGTGTCAACTGTTGTTTTCTACATTAAGGCTGGTTTACATTATCTTAGTCTTTAGTAGAGTGCTTTAGGAGAGTGCTTTAGTGAAAACATGTAAACGGTTGTCTTATGACTAAAGAGAGTAACGTTCTAGTAGCCTTTCTACTCGCTTTCCAGTAGCACCCCCTGCGCGCCCGCTCACCCCCCGTGCGATATTTTACTCGCACTCGCACTGCAAGCATGTAAATCGACATTTTAGTAGCGTCTTTAGTAGAGTGCATTTGCCGGTGAACGCGTGACGTGTAATTGAATTAAATAATAGGTATTAAGTATAGCGAAAATGACACTCTACTGGAAGCGTGTAAACGGTCACTGGAAAGGCACCAAAACTACTAAAGCACTCGCATTCGAATCTACTCGCACGCTACTAAGCACTCTACTGAATACTAAGATAATGTAAACCAGCCTTTAGACACTTACGTACCTACACTACTTTTGTAGGAAAACTTTTTTTAAGCACTGGCCCTTTGAGGCAAATAGTAGGTTTTTTAGGTAAGTATATTAACTTTATGCTTTGAAAAGCCCTTATTAAATCGGATCTTCCTTTTGCTTCAAAATTAAAAATAAATTAATCCCAGTTTCATTTGCAACATTAATCTTGGGACATCTAAATGTGTATTTATTCATTTGTGGCAATATTAAAGTGCAAAACCAAAGACAATAGTAGGTAAAACAAAAAGAAAGTAGGGGAGCCTGCATCTCACGCTCACAGTTTTTAAATATCCAAATAATTACAACCACGTAAAATTGATAATGATAAACCTTATAGGTAACCTACTGCAATAAAAAGTTTTAAATTTAACGCGATAGTAATGTTTGGACATTTTGAAAACTTACATTCATTGTAGCAAACTGTGTACTTAATAGCTGTATTTCAAGCGTCATTGTTTGCAACCCGTTTATGCATTACCTTTATTGGTCATAAATGACCACCGTGATTCAAGCCTGACAAGTGCGCATATTCGTGCATATGCAATGCATGTCATGGCCGGCGCGACGGTTCATGGTCTCGCACATCGCATTACGAACAAGATGTAAACAAAAGCTTTAAAACAAATGGATATCAATTTAGGTATGGTTTAATACTGATATTTACATAGTGAATGTAACTGTTTTTCAGTGAAAAACAATGGTTAGTACTACTTACTTATTATTCTGTTCTACCGTTAGCATTTTATTTATTTCTGTCACTTCCGGATCATCAAGGAAACTTACTTGTTATTAAAGAATGACAAAAAGTTCTGGAATTTACCACAACCAAAGTAGAGCCAAAAGAATAAAATCATAATTTAAAACTAAATCAAACCTTTCCTATATTCTCTTGTTTTTGGAGTCAAGTAAGTGAATAGTTCAAAATGCTAGAGTCATTTTTAATAGATCAGTACTACTGTAAAATAATATCTTGAATAACAAAACACAAAACTCTGGATAATAGATATCAACTTACTATCAGATCTTAGCATTAAAATACAACTATTAAAATATTGTATGACAACATAATTCATTATCGTATGCATATTTTCACTGCTGTTTTCTCGTAAGCGTGCATTCCTCATCAGATCGACATGCAACCATTACATAAAGCAAGCATCAAGCACGTGTGTCGGTGATGACATCGATTACAGAACTATTACATAATAAATAACATAGTATGACTAATGTAGTTGAGCACTGCAAGGTAATTTAGGTTGCCTTGCCATAATGAAGAGAAAAAGCTCAATGACTGCGAAATTGCTTTGGTAAGTATGTATTTAGGTTGCTAGTCCCCACTTTAATAATTTTCTACACTAAAACTAAGTTTTATGTAAAGCTTCTACCGTCACCTATGATCTTAAGCTGTATCATTTTGTTTCAACGCATTATATTAATTAGGTTATTTTTACTTAAGTATTATGACATAATACTGAAGTAAAAATAACAAAATAACTAAAAGTAATTTTACTATAACGATATTTTATATTCACAACAAAGGAAAACCACACAACATTTTACAGAAAAGCCGTACTTCATAAATGTTATTGAATTTCCAAATTAGAAGCACGCGTATTACTATACGCGATGAAAAATATTTGAAACTCCGATGTTAACCGAAGGGGGAATTAATTAATTTCGCACGGTTCTAAAACAATAACTGAACTTTCATACCTATCTGTTATGTAAACGCAATGAATAACAATTTCAGGCTGCTTAACAAACTTAACGTAACAATCTTCCCCCAACCCCCAAAATAAACGGTGTGGCGTGGAATTAATTTGTATAGAAAACTTCTATATCATACACTTAGAATTTGAACAACAATTTAGACTACAATATTTCCAGAGAAAACGAAGAAGATTTCACTTTTTTAACTATAGAATAGAATAGAATAGAATAGAATATTTCTTTATTTGCTTAAAAAGTGGTAAGTATAAAAGATACGATAAGATACTAGGTACTAATATGTCAAGAGAATGGTTACCAAATGAAAATAAAAACTTAGGTATGGAATTGTAGTGGAAACAAATATATAATGAAGATTATAAAGCAAATGTATATTAATAACACAATGGTTACACTCCCTGTCAAACTATTTAAGTTTGACAGTAAAAAGAAAGGGACAAAACACCGTGTGACAATCTTTTATTAGTAAGGGCGTAAAAGAAAATTCTAAAATTATGACAATTATTTAGGTAATCTGAAAAACAACATTTTCGAGTAGTTCTTCTAAGACCATGGATGCTTTGTTTCTAGTAACTATAAGACGTGATGAGTGGATAATTTACATTGGTGTGTATAGTTCTAATAAAAAAAAATCGAATTCCTTCATATCCAACGATATTTTGGCAAGACTGTTTGCAGCAATACCTTTTGACCGTGTAGATTATATTACTACTATTAGGTTCAAATATATTTCTAACTAGCGGCCGCCCGTGGTTTCACCCGCGGTGGTTCCCGTCCCCGTGGGCACATCGGGATAAAAAGTATTCTATGTTTTAATCTAGGCTATTTACTATCTGTGTGCCAAATTTCAACCGAATCCGTTTAATAGTTTTTACGTGATTGAGGAACAAACATCCAAACATCCAAACCCACAAACTTTCACATTTATAATATATTATATATTATATATTATATCTTATATATTATATATTATATATTATATATTATATATTATATATAATATATTATATACTATATAATTATATAATATATTAGTAGGATTTGTAGGATTACAGAAATTACTCTGATCTCATAGCGTCTCTAACAAGGGAATGACATTTTGTCTTTTTCAATAGGATTATAATTTGCACCAAGAACTTTTATGAATATAAAATTCTTGATTTGCACCTACAACGTCTTCCTGGATGACATTGCATTAATAGAGCCTTCTGTCATCACCATATAGTCAATCTTACATCATTTAAACACTCCTACACATCTCAAACAATGGATAGACACATTTGAAAGGTATTGTATTAATACCTGTTTCTATTGTGGTGTAAATTAATATATTCATTTGTAGTTTTCATTACAGGAAAGCATAAAGAAGGTAATGACATGTTCTCGGCCTACATTCGTGTTTACATACATATTCATCATGTATCAATTGACAATATATAATAATACCTATTATTGCATATGATATCAAATTTCAAGTAATTACTTACACCAAACTGCATTAAACTTTTAAAGTTATAAACTTTACAATCAAGATTATACGTAGTGAGAAGTATTAAATATTAGTTTTCTCTATACGTGTGAGATTCTCGTAACAGCCTCCATAGCATTACCACCGCAACACGATATGGTTTAACGATTCAACTGATAGCGATAAATCGCTATATCATAATCACGTTTAAATGGTTAGGCTATAGGCGCAGATTACCACATTTCTCACACAAATATAGTTTTGGTTTTCTTTGTTTCTGATGACTAAATCCTGCCTGTAATTGTTTGTTAAGCTTTCGCATCGCATCGGTGCTTTCGGAATTCGACACTGGTTTGCTCAAACCTGCATATTTGATACACCTTCCAAGAGTCGAGTTAGTTCAACACTTTGCATTGAGCAGAAATCCAGAAATGGAACCCATAATACTCTCCAAAGATGCTCATACTCTCATAAGTAAATACTTACCTGTTTAATTTCAAACATAGAAGGTAAGAAAGAGGGAAGAGAGATAAAAAATAAATAAACTTTTTATAACTACAGAATAGGAGTGCCATAAAACAAGTTTTCAAATCTTTTTATATCATTATTATAACATTAATCCTGAGATTTAGCGTCCTTTTCTCAGGTCATTATTTCATAAAGACTGAAGTTTTTATCATCTTGAATTTAATGAGTGATAAGAATACGGTAGGTACCGTCTAACATTTTCAATTTCACAAAGGACACCTTTAATTTATCTTCTTTATAATAATTATTAATTAATAGTAATAAATGTTTAAGCTATAATTAATGGAACACTTAATTACTTCGTGTAATGCCATTATACAAATAAACAGGTGATAATTTGTTCACTTTCATAACTATTGCCATAAATAATTGTAACAACTAAATATCAATAGTCGTGATGGAATGCAACGATAAGTAGTTTAGTGTAATGCTTATAGTTAATTCTGCTTCCACAAATCTCAACCCACTGCATTACATTTGAATAATCCAATTGTAGTCTAGCCAGTAGTTGGCGTATTGTCAAATATAGAAACGTTCTAGAAGCGACATTTTTTTACTTTTTTTTATTTATGGTCTAATTTTCCTATTTTTTAAATAATTTTGATTGGTTTTGTGCAAAGAAAGAAGGTATAAATTAAAAACAGCAGTATGTTTATTTACATGATCAATGTTTTTTTCCAAACTCTTAGATGAAGGTAGATGTTTACCTTATTTTTTTTTCATAATATTTATTTTTATTGTTAAAAAAAATACTGGAATGCCTGGGCATGTGATACTTATAACTGTGGAATACTTTTTTGCTCATACGTCTACTATATAATTATTATCTCGGTCAATTGACACAAGCAACACGAGTAAATTGTCAAAACCTATATTAGGTTATTACAGTTTCCTTATAATATAACAAGTATTTATTTTTTCCGACCTATATCGCTTCCGGAAGCAAAAATAAGTCACTTTGCTTTAAATTATTAGGTTTGAATATTTGCAGTCATTTCTAAAACGAAAACATGAGATTGTTATTCATCTCGCCTCATTTTTTGTTCAAAAACTTGCCTGTATGACCATCAGCCATTTTTATGTCCCCACTGCTGGGGCACAGGCCTTCCTTATAGGTGGATTAGGAGGATGGGCCACCACGCGGGCCCAATGCGGATTGGTGGGTGTTAACGACTGCAAATGCAGCCGGCACCAACTGCTTAACGCGCCTTCCGAAGTATGGAGAAGCTCAAGATAATACATTTTTGGTCACCCATCCCATGACCGACCCTTGCGAAAGTTGCTTAACCTCCGCAATCACTAGGCCGGGCGCTAAACCACTGTGCCATCGAGTTCCTTACAAACTTGCCTCGCAAACTTGCCTGGTTCGTTTAAATTCAAAGATCATCTACCACATCCAGTAGCTGTACGTAAGTGTTGCAATCATACCACTGGCTGACCAGGGTTAAGGTTTTGCAGCCTTGAGCTTGACTCGTGACTGCATGTCTGCCTGATTCGAGTCGACATGACGAATTACACTGCCCACTTTATCGTTGTCGATTGACCTAATCATACATTCCGATTGTGTCGTGATAACAGTTTTTAAGCCGTACAAGTTTTTGTCTGACTGTGGTATAATGTTTGCAATTGATATTGATACGCTGATTCTTTCCGGGACCTGGCGCCGAATTTACTTAAGATGTATATACTAATTAGCGGCTGCCTGCGACTTCGTCCACGTGGACACTAGGGAATCCTTTACCAGGATAAAAAGTATCCTATGTTTATAATCCAGGTTAGCTCTGTGCCAAATTACATCCAAACGTCCAGCCGTTTAGATGTCTAGAGGCAACACACACACAAACACACACAGACATACACAAATGTCGCATTTATAATACCGATTAGTATGAAGTTCTAAGTATTGTGTCTCCTTTACTCTCATAATCTTCATCATCACCATCATTATTAGGGTTCCGTACCAAAATGGTAAAAAGGAACCCTTATGGTGTGAATTAGTCTGTCTATCTGTCTGTCACAGCTGGATATCTCGAGAACTACTAATGGTATCAACTTGAAATTTAGAATAGTTTAAGATGACGTTTGCCCAACTAATTAACAAATAAGAAAGAAATAAAAAAAAAATTACAACAGGGGCTGAAATGGGGTCTTAAAAAATTTAAGTTGTGCGATTAGAGCATGTGGGGTATCATATGAAAGAACGCTATTTGCACATTTTAAAACATTTTTTTTTTGTTAGGTCACATAGTTTTTGACTTATGATGAAAAATGTAAAAAAAATACCATTCCCTCCCCCCTTATCTCCGAAGTTTGCAAAGAGAAAAATCTGAAATAATTCTATATGATTGTAGTTTATGTAAAGATTACGGGAAAAAATATAACACACTTTTTTAGAAATTCAAAAACAAACAAAAAATCATAAGTTCCACTACCAGTCAACAAATGGCGCTGACGTAAGAGAAATTAAATTAGTTCCAAAATCGGTTAAGAGATGGCGCTGACCGAATACTGCAATAATAAGTTTATTTTTGTACTCTGCAGTGTATTTATTATGATGGTACGGAACCCTCGGTGCGCGAGTCTGACTCGGTCTTGACCGGTTTTATTAAGTAACGAACGACGTCCACTTCTGGGTATGCTCAAGGATCTCCACAACGATCGGTTCAAGCCACCAATGAAAACACATTATGCGCAGGCAATGCATTTGAAAAACGTTGTTAGGTAAACTTTATAAACGGAAATTATACAATAGTTAATTGATCTACGTTGTTTCTTGGTGATTCATTTCCCAGTTTTGTGCTAAAATTTTCCATTGACGTCCAAATACAAAAGTTTAACTGGAACATAAATAGATGTGATGAAAAAATTCCAGGTGTAGTGAGCTTATACTTTCGGCCTTATCGTCACCTAACATCAGGTGAGATGAAGGTGAAGCACTATACCGTTGAGGATAAAAAAAAGGAATACGACTTCCAAGTTAAAATGGTTTGTGGCCAATGTTAGCCTTCTTGTCGGTTTTTAGAATATTTAGTCACTATTTGATTATTTCAGCTGCAAATCTAATTACAAAGTTTTGCCGACGAAAATTATCAAAATACACCAACTAGTTTAACGGAATGCTTCGTGTATTTGGTTAAAATGAACTGCATTAACAAAGTTTATTATTACTAACTAACACAGCATGCGGTTGCGTTTTAGTGAAAATTCTAATTATGATTGTGGTAATTGGAATGTTAGGAAAATGATTTTCTAATTGAAGAATAGCTAGCTTTTTGTTAGATAATAACTGGACACACATGGGTACTAATAATAAAAGATATTAATCATCGATTTTGGCACATTTGTGACTGCCGCATCATACATGATATAATTTATAATACTAGCTGATGTCCGCGACTTTGTACGCGTGGACTTTATGACTCCGTATTAATATAAATACGAACTAATGTAGTTACATAAAAAAACACTTGTGGCAGTGTTATAATGTTACAAGTCAATAAATTGTTTTTATTTTATTTTCATATTTAATATTGTAAACATGTATATAACATAAGCCCGAAGGCATATTCTATACATCAATGGTAGTTTTAGCCAGTTTAGGCAAGTCAATATCAAAAATTTGGCCCAAACTGTTACCGCCTTTACCACGTGGAAGTACTCCCAGCTTATTTATTATATTGTGTTAAACAACTTTAACCTGATCTTAAATTTTTTGTAAACACATGTTTATGCAAATAAATTAAACTTGATTCTGCATCAGGTATTCCAGATCTTCCATTTTTATACCTCAACAAAAAATGCCCATCAGGCTGAACAACTTTTGCTATGGTGTCATTTTTTTTTTATTTCTATTTTGTATAGTTTAGCTGGACCATTATGGTTCTGCATCAGGTGTGCCAGATCTTCGACTATACCTCAAAAAAAATGCTCATCAGACTGAATAACTTTTACTAAGGTGTCATTTTTATATTTTTTATATAGTTACGCTGGACCATTATGGTTCTGAATCAGGTGTTCCATTTTCCAAAATAAATTATACCCTAAACGATGCCCAGGCCAGTTTCATTCAAATCCTTACAGTATTTCCGGAGATTAGCGTGTTCAAACAGACATTTTTTTTAATTCTTACTCTATTACTATGTCTCCCGATGGAGACATAGTAATAGGTCGATACCCAAATATTATTTTTTTGAAATATATGTAATGTATAGACACACTTTTTTACTGTTTTATTATATGTAAGGATGAGGATAATGACATAATGATAAGGATGTTTCTGTTGCTGAATTATAATAGAACTTTATGCCGTAAGCCAAACAATACACCAAAAGAAATATTTTTCTTCATACTTAATATATGAAAACCATGTGCATTAGCTTTTCGCAGTGGGCACAGTTTACCATTTTTGCAAACATTATGTTTTAACAAACGTGTGCAGTAATGAAACACTGGCGGTCAAGGTGAGAACAAGAAAATAAATATCCTTAGCTCGCAAACAATTAATGTCATTACACACTATGGTACTTTATACCTAAATTCAAACCTAGATCTTTGGATCAATTGCCAGGATAGAAATCTTTGCACCAAGTGGCTATTACAAGCGTAAAAAAAATCTGAAACCAAAACCAATCAATAGGCTTGTTATGCACAAACTCAATTTCACTTGAAAAAATAGCGGCAACAGAAATACATTTAAACTGTCTAGCTATCACGGTTCATGAGATACAGCCTGCTGCTGCATTAGCTTTTCGCAGTGGGCACAGTTTACCATTTTTGCAAACATTATGTTTTAACAAACGTGTGCAGTAATGAAACACTGGCGGTCAAGGTGAGAACAAGAAAATAAATGTCCTTAGCTCGGAAACAATTAATTGTCATTACACATTATGGTATTTTATACCAAAATTCAAACCTAGATCTTTGGATCAATTGCCAGGATAGAAATCTTTGCACCAAGTGGCTGTTACAAGCGTAAAAAAATTCTGAAATCAAAACCAATCAATGCTACCATCCCCGTCAATTGGTAATGCGCCTGGCGGCCATGATTTTAACCTCAAAAACGAAAAACAATTGTGAAATTTTCATATACCTAGACCCTATCTTATTGAAAATAATAATTCAATAATTAATAAGTATATTAGATTACCCATTAGAATTTTCTTGTTTCATGACATTTTTAGTTGCGGATCGCGTCAACGTGGATATTAATGTGACAAGGTTCCAGCTCATTACCAATTGACGGGGATAATATGCACAAACTCAATTCCACTTGACAGGAGTCAATTTACACAAAAATGTATCCCTTAACTTTTTTATACGTTATTGGAATACCACGCTCTAGTTTGTTGTGAGGGGTCATAAAAATAGTTGTTGCTAAATCTCAATGCAACCGTGTTTTATGAACATTCATTTCCTTAAAAGATTTTATAGCGGCACTAAGTCAACATTTTGTATTTCCAATTAATTCTTGTTTACTTCGTTTCTTTTAATTAATGAACTTCAAAGCCTTATATAGCTGCGTGTATATTCGTATTGTTCATTATTGACACTTAATTAATTAATTTTTTAAGTTCATACACTGTTTATTTTTAAAGTCTGTTATCATTTTTTATGCTCTTTTAGCTTTCAATGTTTGTTAACTATATTAAATTAATAAACCTAACTGAAATTTTCCATAGTAGTGTATGTAATAAAACTACTTTTTTTATAAGCAGCAATAATAGCACTGTTATTCCCTTGAGCGGCGTAAAAACAAACGTTCCGAGTTATGTGCAGTAAACAAAGTTAATGATAGTTTATGAGAGCCATATAGCACATTCAACGACCATAAACCACTAAAGACGTGGGTGGTTCATTTGAAAACGGATAGAAATCTATACCGGTAAGCTGGAGTGATTAGCAACTGCGGGGTGAATAAAAAACAGGCCAAGTGCGAGTCGGACTCGCGCACAAAGGTATCCGTACCAAAAAACGGCAAAACAATCACGTTTGTTGTATGGGAGCCCCGCTTAAATATTTAATGTATACTGTTTTAGTATTTGTAGTTATAGTGGCAACAGAAATACATCATCTGTGCAACTGTCTACCTGTTGTCGTTATTAATATCGAGCAAAAAACGGCAAACAATCCTCGTTTGTTGTATGGGAGCCCCACTTTAATATTTATTTTATTCTGTTTTTAGTATTTTTTGTTATAGTGGCAACAGAAATACATCATCTGTGAAAATTACAACTGTCTAGTTATCACGGTTCATGAGATACAGCCTGGTGACAGACAGACAGACAGACAGACAGACGGACAGCAGAGTCTTAGTAATAGGCTCCCGTTTTTACCCTTCGGGTACATTTACGATAAAAAAATAAATAAAAAAATCAAAATGAACCGCTCGGGTCTGTTCATAGAACATTTTTCTATAGAACTAATATGGTCATTTTTATTTTGTATTTATTTTAAAAATCCAATGACAGGGTGTGACATGGTTAATACCAGCGTATCTACTCAATATTTAAGAACCTAGGGGGCTACTCCCAAATGCGATCGAGAATCTGAGATCGAATTGGTATCGAGTAAACGTCAAAACGGTACAATGGAAACTATGGAAGCCGTTTTCAATGTACCAAAATAATTGATTTTTGACGTTTATTCGATCCTGACGTAAACTTGATCTCGTTAATTCCCGTCGAGAGTAGGGGGGCCTAGTTTTTAAAGGTTCCTAAACACATAGACTTATTATATCCTAAACACCTTTTCTAGTTTAATTTAAAAAGGGAACAGAGATTCTATGAAATTATCTGTCATTAATTTAAACCTGACTATTTCTAATCTCTTGTTTATGATTAACGTGATTAACATTTCCTTCGTACAAATCTTTGTGATTCCCAAAATATTTTTGTAGTCTCATTCTTTCATATTCAATTAGCTTTGTATTATAAAGACAGTTTAATGTAACAAAAAAATAATATGACATGAAATACCGAAGTCGTGACTTAGACATATCGCATTATCTGTTTGTTTAATTAAAAGTGTTATAGTTAAATATTATCTATGACAAGTCATGTTATCAGACATACTATGCCACAGAATATAAACGCTGAAATAATCATTTGGTTCCCGCAATGGGGTGGTTCCACTCATGATTACAAGCAACTTTTACTATGAGGCCAACACTCATATCGCGAAAAAAAATCAGCTGTTCCATACAAAATAGCACCTACTTGCTTTAAATATCCTTTTTTTCAGACCTTGCGATTTTTAGTCATAAACCCTTCTAAAAAGTAGAACAAAGTTAGATCTGCCCCCTAATTGTGTAAAGCTGCTTTAGTAAGAACAAATGTGACAAATATCTCACTTAAAGCAGCAATCTAACTGCAGTTTAAATCGATTACAATCGAGAATTGCAAGCTTCAGAGTAACGTAGGTAATCTGTCCCTTGGTTAAAACTGACACTATCACTTTTATTCGCTGGAAGGTAGACACATACATAATAATTTTTAAGCCATGTTCAACTAAGTACACATATTTCTGTGGGAAACAGGACAGGGAAGGAATGTGGGAAGGTATATACAGGATTATTGGTAGGACCACGAGGAGGGAAGAAGATGTACCTCTGGAGGAAAACGGGAAAACTTTAAACGCCAGGGAGTCCGTGGAGCTCCTAGCAAAAACATTCTACCCCAATGACGGGACAGAAGGAGAAAATGAAGAACACCGCCGTACGAGAATAAAAGCAGAAACAGTAAACGCAGAGAAGCAAGGTGATCCTTGCGACCCACCTTTTACTTTAACTGAGCTAGAGCGTGCGGCGGTGTCATTCAACCCCAAGAAGGCCCCCGGGGCAGAGGGCTTTACTGCCGATATCTGCCTTCGTGCGATAAAGACTGACCCGGGACTCTTTTTAGCCCTGTTAAATAAGTGCCTCGAACTTGGTTTTTTCCCCAGCGCGTGGAAAAACGCCACGGTCATCATCCTCAGGAAGCCGGGTAAGGATAGCTACAGGAATGCAAAAGCCTACAGACCAATTGGCTTACTACCCGTATTAGGCAAGATCTATGAGAAGATGATAGTGGCTAGGCTCAAGTACCACCTCCTGCCTAAGATGAGACAGAATCAATATGGCTTTATGCCACAAAAGAGCACCGAAGACTCCCTCTATACCCTAATGCAGTACATCCGCACAAACCTGGACAACAAAAAGATGATCACATTAGTGTCCTTGGATATAGAGGGAGCCTTCGACAGTGCTTGGTGGCCAGCAATCAAGCTCAGATTGGCGGAAGAGAGCTGCCCTATAAACATCAGAAGGGTTATGGAGAGCTATCTGTCGGGCAGAACCGTATCGGTTAGATATGGCGGGGAAGAATTCCATGCAGGAACAGAAAAGGGATGTGTGCAGGGCTCCATTGCCGGCCCCATCCTTTGGAACCTATTGCTGGACCCGCTCCTTAAAAGTTTGCACGAGAGGGGCGATTATTGTCAGGCGTTCGCTGACGATGTGGTGCTCGTTTTCGTCGGGGATACAGCGTCAGAAATACAAGTACGGGCCAATGCCGCCCTCGAACATGTTCGGGGGTGGGGTGTCAGGAATAAGCTTAAATTCGCACCTCACAAGACGAATGCTATGTTAGTGACTAGAAAGCTTAAACATGACACCCCACACCTGACCATGGGCGGGGTCGACATTGATATGTCCCGGAAGATTAAATTGCTAGGGCTTACCATCGACGATAAGCTAACCTTTAATGAACACGTCGCGAACACTTGCAAAAAAGCCATAGGCATCTACAAACAACTAAGTAGGGCAGCTAAGGTTAGTTGGGGCCTCCACCCTGAAATCATCCGCACGATTTACATAGCCGTAGTTGAGCCGATCGTAACCTACGCCGCGAGCGCCTGGGCACCTGCCGCAAACAAATTGGGAGTCCAAAAGCATCTTAATGCTCTACAGCGGGGATTTGCCCAAAAAATTTGCAAGGCGTATCGAACGGTCTCCCTGAATGCAGCGCTGATTCTATCTGGAATCCTCCCCTTGGACCTCCGAATCCGTGAGGCGGCCTCGTTATACGAGGCCAAGAAGGGAGTGCCCCAATCAGCGCTGGTAGACAGGGAGGTCGAGCGACCAGCCCCTGCGCTTGAGACGCCACACCCAGCTGAACAAACGCGCGTAGAGTTCAAACCCTTGGTAGACCAGGAACAACTTAGTGCCAATAGTGAATATGACATCAGGATCTTCACCGACGGCAGCAAGATTGACGGCCTAGTCGGATCCGCTCTATCCATGTGGAATAGAGTGGCCGAAATCAGGGCCGTCAAACTTGCACTGCCGTCATATTGCACAGTCTACCAAGCAGAACTCCTCGCGATTTGCGAGGCGACGCGTCTGGTGATAAACCGCAAAGAAATTACATACGCGATTTATTCGGACTCAACTGCGGCTCTCCAATCGGTCGCCAGCCTTGACTGCCTACATACTCTGGCCGTTGAATCTAGGGCGAATATCAAGGCAATTATTGCACAAAATAAAAGTTTGAATTTATTTTGGATCAAAGCCCATGCCGGACTAGTGGGTAACGAGCGGGCGGACGAATTGGCCAAGGAGGCGGCGCTACGCCTTAAAACCAGGCCGAAATACGACCTATGCCCGGTCTCATTCGTCAAGCGTAGCATCCGCATGCGAACGCTTGACGAATGGAACCAGAGGTATAAAGCGGGAGGAACGGCTGCTGTCACTAAAGCGTTCTTTCCCGACGCGGTCAGGGCGTATCGCTTGATCCGGAAGATCGAGCCGGACCAAATACTGACCCAGGCACTGACAGGGCACGGTGGGTTTTCCGAATACTTGCACCGATTCAAGTGTAAGGATAAAACATCGTGCTCCTGCGATCCAAATACCCCAGAATCCCTCCTCCACCTGATAACCGATTGTCCTGTGTATTCAAAACAGAGATACGAGGTAGAACACGTGATAGAAACTAAAATATCAGAAAAGAATATTGATGATATAGTGTCCAGCAAACATAGGAATGAATTCCTTGAATATTGTAAGAGTATTCTTATGAAAACAAATAAGAAAAATAAAGATTAGAAAAATATTGCTAGAGCGATATATGAAATATTGTCTTCTTAGCATAAGAAATTATATGTAAACAACATAATATTAATGTAAGAATAGTTATAAGGAATAAAATAGTTGTTGTAAGCTGAATGTATAGGATAAGAAAATAAGTAAAAGAATAAGATTGTAAAATTAGAATACAGCAAGAAGCTATAAAATGTATAAGAATAGACAAAAATAAGGAAATGTAACTAGATATTAAGATAAAAATGTAAACTAAATAAAAGTATGTAAATAGATATAAGAAAAAATGTAACGTCTTAAAATAAAGAATGATGTTGTGTGTGTTCCCTCAGAACCCCACATAGTAATAGTAAAAGTATACCCCATATAGTAAAGTATTAATACAGTAATACAGAGTAGAATAGGCGGCAATCCCAGCCGTTATGGTGTAAAAGATGAAGTATGAATGAGTCGTATGAAGTATGGAAGTACGAGAGGTATAAAAGCGAGAACTGGTATGGAAGAGTAACAACAAAAATGTAAAAACAGGCTTTGACTTAAGTCAGAGGTAGAAGAAAAAAAAAAAAAAAAAAAAAAAAAAAAGTACACATATTAGAATAAGTTGGTGAAGGTGGGTAAATATTCTATTCCCTGACATATTGGTCTCTTTAAACTTAACAACAATAATTGACCGAGCGAGTGCGAAGCGTCTCCGTTTCAGCTTGGTCAAAAATACTTTCGAATGTCTGGCTGTTCTCTTTTCAGTGGCAGGTTACATTTCTCAACCGATTCTCGTGAAATGTTGAGAGCAGGTTCGATAATGTAATTTTTAATAAGGTTTAATAGAGGTGTGAAAACGTAAAAAAATGCAGAGAGGCTCGCGGGCGTTACTAACGATTCGGACAAAATAATTTTGGACGTTATATCCGAACAGCGTACACGCTATTTAAAACGCATCTGACACTGCGTTAACCTAAAAGCTCCTTCTATTAATTGCCTTGTCAAACACAAGGGCATACATATTAGTGTTGTCGCTAATGATGTAGCGATAAAAAATACAACTTAGCAGTTTGCACATGCGCCTGATGATTATCTTTGTATTGGGATGACTTAAAGTGCTCATGTATATTACTTTGACCTATGCTACTATATTTAAAAGGCTATTTAATGTTCTCATCAAGTTATATTGATACCTTCGAAACCAATATACTTGACTACTCATCAATGGGGCAGTTCTGACCTTGCAATCGCAGTTAGATAGGTACGGTATTCTAATATTGCTCTTATCTAAAGCTAAGCAGCTATTTATGTTATAGATATAGTAATTAATGTTGACATCACAACCACCCACACGAATTACTATAATAAAAATGTTTGAAGTAGACATGAATGAGTCATAAAACTACGGAAAAAATCGCGCTCTGAAAAGTACGACAAAAGAAAATATTCAGTCTGAAATCAATTTGAATTGTGCTTTCATTGCAGTTGGGGGACCTCTTAGATTAAAAACTGTTACACAGAACGGTTTTGTTCTAGTTACAATCGCTACTGAGCTACTTCAAAGTAATAATTTTATTATGTAAAACCATTAGCGCAATAATCCACACCACTTTTGGAATAAGCGACGTAATTACTTAGACTTATTTCAAATTATCTACCATGTAGGTATGATATCTCGTTATCTACTTTGTCGATTTCATTAGATAATAGTTACTGAAACTGATTTGAATCTATTACTCTAAAGTATATTTATTAAAAACTGATTAAATGTTTGTCTGTCTGTTTAATTCAATTCAATTTAATATATTTATTGCTTTAAACTGTGTACAATTTTTTGCACGTTACATTGCAGATTAGTAGGTAATGCAACTGTATACCAATAACGGGCATGCTATATTTATCTTATAAACTAATACAAATACATAAAACTAAAAAGTGTTTAGATGCGTAGTACTCATCTAAAGTATAAAATACATTTATTATACTGTTGGAAAGGAGAATTGAAAGTATGGATTGAAAAGAAAGAAAAATCTCCAGAGTTTCTTGCCAGATCTTTTCGTCTCCCAAAATTTAATTTGGTAATCGCATTTTTGTGTTACTTTGTTTCTTAGAGCAACGCGGCTTCTATCCTGTACGGAAGCCCCGTTGCTCTAAGCTTTGTTTCTTTTTGGTTTCTTATATTTGTTTGCATACTGCTGTTGCATAAGGAATATTCGGCCGTATACAGATAGAAAGCTGGTAGCCGGCCGGCGCCGATCTACCAGCGCCCATAAGCGCTGAACGTCGCCAACAAGGTGACGTTCGGCGCTTATCGGTGCTTGATCATATAAATGCCTGCACCGGTTACCGGCGCGGACCAGCGCCGATAAGCGCTGGTAGATTGGCGCCGGCTACCAACTTTCTTTCTGTATACGGTCTTAGGATAGATTTCCCGCTGTTATTAGTTCTTCTTGTCAGCTAAAAAAGACATCACGAAAATCACCACTTCTAAAAATCACGGACGAAGTCGGTGCCAAAAGCTAAATGTAAAAAGGTTTAATAAACTTTTTTGCCTATATTAAAAGCGTTCGTGTCTCGCTGTAATATCTACAAGCAATAATGAGCAATAAGGCTACCTGTCAAGAAGCAATTCAAACGCGATCTGAATTGCGCAAGAGCATTTATTGATCTGCACTTGAACGTTAATTATAGTTTAGATAAGCATGCAACAACGATATTGGTGCGAAAAACATGATACATTTGAAGTTTTACTAAGAATTTTACTATTAGCTGAGAATGTAATATACTTACGAGAAGCATCAAAAAAATATTCCTTTAGATCCTTTATCGAAAATATTTCTATGTTCTGTTCGGGTAATCGCAGTGTTACACTATTTTCGCCGAAAAACGGTGCTGAAGAGTTGTTTCAAATGCAGTAGACATTGAAATATTTTATTGTTTTTTACGTCTCCGACTCGTGAAAATCAATAATATTAAATTATATAGACATACTAACAGAAAAACTTTACTTAATAAATAAACTTTGTGAATACTTACAGCAGAACTTCTTCGAAACAATTACTTGTGTCCCCTCACAATACTCCATACTTAAAGAATACTTATTAATAATTGTACCCAATACTTTATTTAAAAGACTCATAACCGTTTGACTTATTCATATATTGCGGCAGTAACAATTTCGATCCATCATAAAGAGTTTCCTGAACATTACTTAGTCGTCCACAATGTGGCGTGTAATATTTTAATCATCGCTTTTAACTATTCCATACTGGGTTAAAAGTACGAAACAGTATTTAAGTAACATTACTGTAATATATTAACATAAGCAAATAACAATATATTTGTTACTCGCATAATTTTTTGTTGTTTCGGTAAAAATATATTTTTTGGAATTTATTATACATAGAATAACCTGCCCCCTACTCAAATGGCCAACTTTCTATTCGTTTGAACGCTACGCTTACTTTTGAAGCTTAAATATGAGCAATAGATGATTAAATCACATGTCGCAAACTTATGTAAATCACAGACTTCGATGTATTGTATTGAATTGTCAAGCTTACAGCACGTAATTTTATAGTTTACTGCTTTTTTTAAGTTTTATTAGTAAGCGTGGCGTTCAAACGAATAGAATGTTGTCCATTTGAGTAGAGGGGCAGTTCAGTCATAGCGCTAAATCTTTCAAGGAATGAACTACTTAATCAATTTGGTAGAATAAAAAACTTTTTTTGTAATTTAAACAAATAAGAACTTGTTAATCTGAAATAATTGAACAAAGAATAGCTTTGTAGTAATCCTTCGAAAAAGGGTTCACTATCTGATTACCATCCAAACGCTGCAAAAATTAATTTATTATATGAAGCTGCGAAGTAGGACGGCGGATTAAAAATTAATTACAAGTTTCCGAGTGAGATTTTCGGGATTTAAAAAAGTTTATCGCGAATTTTCATCTGTGGAGTCTGCTTCTGAGTGCCTACTATTTAATCAGGCTTTTTGTAATATTCAAAAATGTTTTATTTTAATTAATAAATTTCGCTCTGCTTTTCATTTCTTGTTCTTACCTACTGATGTTTATACCTGTGCACTGATTAAAACCATTTTTGTAGTATCAAATAATTGTTCGGAAAATTCGTGATAAGTCAAGTGAAAATATCATAATAAAAAAACAAAAACAACAGACAACCTTTTCCTTAAACGATTCCACGAACTAATTAATCTTAATTTGTATTTCACAAATTTTTTCATTCATTTTATGCTAATTAGTCGGTTGATGGTATCTTACGATTTTAGAAGGACCCTCGCATGCTCCTGTTTTCCACGAAAATGACGCAGTAACACCGTCAGCCCTAGCCATTAATTATAAGTGTCCACTTGCTACGTTCTCGGACAACTTTGAAATTCAACTTGGGTTACATTTTCTCGTACATAAATTTTCCATCTGAACTAAATGTTTGCGCTGAAAATGAAACGACTGATACATATTTCGTTAGAACAGTTATTTTGAGCATTCTGATTTTGTGTTAAACTAGTCGTCGAAGCTTCTCCCATATCATATAGCAAAAGTAAACTTAATTTGATTGTCTTTAGATTAAGCATGTAAAATTCCTTTGTTAGTACTACGAATGGACCATTTTTAGGGTTCCTTACCCAAAAGGTAAAAACGGGACCCTATTACTAAGACTCCGCTGTCCGTCTGTCTGTCTGTCACCAGGCTGTATCTCATAAACCGTGATAGCTATACAGTTGAAATTTTCACAGATGATGTATTTCTGTTGCCGCTATAACAACAAATACTAAAAACAGAATAAAATAAATACTTAAGGGGGGCTCCCATACAACAGACGTGATTTTTTGCCGTTTTTGCACGATATTAATAAAGACAACAGGTAGACCGTTGAAATTTTCACAGATGACGTATTTTTGTTGCCACTATAACAACAAATACAAAAACAGAATAAAAAAATATTTAAGTAGGGTTCCCATACAACAAATGTGTTTTTTTTGCCGTTTTTTGGTACGGAACCCTTCGTGCGCGAGTCCGATTCGCACTTGGTCGGTTTTTGAATTTTTCATTGTTACCTTCAAAACAAAACTAACTTCGCATCCTAAACATGCTTGCGATAACAGTGCGATAGCGACAGGTGGTACAACGCTACGTTGCCGTCTACACAAAGCTACAGTTGTCAATCGCCAGAAATGGATTGCTAGTACGATAAATCCAGTAACCGTTTCGGATCATGCGGTGCCTGTTTTTCAACAAACAATTACAAACAAGCGAACATCTAGTGGGGTCAGCAAAAACAGTCCAGTACAGTCGGCAACTGTAACGGCCGGTGCAGACACGAGTTCCGGCGCGGACCGGAAATGAAGCGACTGCCCCACCGCGATCTGCACACGACATTCACTTAACCCCGCGACAAATGTCCTGACAACTGGATTCTATTCTGCTGACCACAGGCAGCTGGGAAAATTTATGTTCTACTCAGCAATGGGTTGAAAGTAATACAAATACTGTGACTCAGAATAAAATACGTACAGGCCAACAAAATAGGCCAACTACGATGGTAATTCAATAAAAGGCAGTAATAGGATATTAATCAAAAAATCTTATAGTTTTATTAAGTATCAATAGTTTGTAACAAATAATAATAATGTTGACGTAAGTAAACATTGTCATTTTTCAGGTCTGGGTGTGTTTCACTACTCTTGTTCCTGATATCCATAGCACAAGTGCTAACTTTGGAATCGGAGTAATGTATTGTGATGTTGTCTAATTTATAGCTTTTCTGTAAAGCCAGTTAGTATGTCATCAATTTTTATGACCATTTTTTTTATTAATTATAACTAATACATCATTCTTATTGTAAGTAATTTATTACAACAACTAGGCCCTGTTTCATTTTACATTTTACCTTTGTAAATTACAACGTGTTTGGTGTTCATTGCGTCGCCAATAGAAACTAGAAAATTAACTACTAACAGACACCACAATGTATACTATTTACCGTAGTAAATTTCAAATTTTATAAAATTGCCCCTTGATAACGCACAGCACAATTCCTAGATGATTCGATGCACTACTCCGGTTCGGACAAGTCTTTATCTACCGTTACATTAGTAGCATCAGTTCACATCGGTGACACGGTTCCGGGCGGCGACAATAACGGCCGGTGGACACTCCAGTTCCGGTGGCTGCGGAAATGGACCGACCAGACTCGCTGAGTACTCCACACGACACTCACTAAACACTACGACAGATGTAGCTTTTAAACTTCGATACGTAGAATATTTGTGAGAAACTAAAATGAAACCACTGTAAGAAACTAAAATGGAAATGGGCTGGGCATTTTGCAAGAAGTAAAAAATGGACAAAGGCTACTACAGTTTGGAATGGACCAACAGGTAAAAGAAGCAAAGGTAGACCATGGGAAAAATGGAGAGATGAGATGAAAAGAATAGCTGGATAGATTAGCAAATTAAGGCTATTAACAGAGAGAATTAAAACACCATGAAGGAGGCCTTTACTCAGTAATGAGAACCGTGAATTAAAATACTACACATTGTTATTTTGATTAGATTTTTTATTTAAGTTTATTTAAAAAAGCATGTAACTATATTCATTGGTTAAAATAAAAAGCTATATTAATAATTATAAAAAATATAGAAAATTTTAAAATTGTATATATCACATCTGTTGCCTTAAGTCCTGCTTATATAGGTCATTTTTTTAGAAAGTAGGTAGGTAATTAAGTTATGTCAATAGTTTATAAGATAAATTTTAAATAAAATAAGTACTGAATTCTAAAATTTATTTATCACAAAAGGTAGGTAAGTACCTACATTAAAAATTTTACTGTTGTACTATACCTTAAAAATTTAGTTATATTTCAATTTTTTTTCAATCAGTGCTTTTTTTGGCATATTGTAAGTTAATAATTTTCGATCACTTATGTAACTTTCATTTATTATTCGTTAACAATACAATAGCGGAATAAAAGCTCAAAATACTATTTGGCAATGGCACAGCTCTCCTTGCTTCAAAACAACACAGTCAAACAGAAAATATCTCGGCTTGCACTTCTTCAATATGCATCGCAAAAAACAGCTTCAGCAGTGGCTTGATGGATCTAGCTTTTAGCGATACGTTCCTTGCCTTTACAGCTTTGCCACATCGCAAGCGCGGTCGCGGTTGCGGAGGCGGCGGGAGACACTCAAGCCATGAATGGGATCGAGTGAAAGCATTCATACGGGCGCAGTGTGAGATACTACGGCTGCAGACGCGTGCGAAGGCCGAGCGATTGCACGGCCAGCGTGCTGTGAACAAAAACATAGTGTATAAGCAGCGACCCACATTAAATATAAAGGACGGTGATCGAGAGACATAGGGACGGTTATGGAACGACACAAACAAAAATATTTTCGATGCTAGTTCAAGTATCTAACGTAACCTGACCGATCGCATTTTCGAAATGGTCATGCGAGAGGGTAAGGTACTGCCGAATACACCACGCTGCGCTACCACCTTGCAGCCCCAACCTCTCGGCCATCGCACATGCCCTCAAGCCATGTATATGCGCCCGTGCCCGCGTCCTCTTCCGCGACCGCACTCTTATTACAAACTAGGCCTAAACATCTTTTGCGGCAGCCCACATATCCCCGTATAGCCCTTTGTTTAGCGTGCATGTAAAGCGTGCAATCAATGTTTTCTTAAAAGCAAGCCTTTGCCAAGCCTCTGAGGAAACAAATTTGAATAACAGCCTATTTGGACTGTCAAAGCCGTGTTTGCTTGTTCTTGGGGCATGTTTTTGTCTTGATATTTTTACCGTCAATCGGTGCAGGCATTTAAAAAAGGAGATGAGAATTTTATGACTTAGAATAGGCTTATTGCGTATAATTTAATTACAAATAATTATTATTTAAGACAGTTTTTAAGTTTTATTTGATGTGAATTTTATTTGACAAAACTTTTCGCTTTAAATCAAAGTAAGGTAAATAACAAAGACAAAACCAGTTTAAATATGAAACTGGTGCATACAAAGATGAAACAACAATCCCCCAACAAAGCTATAATGATGGCACTAGAACCAGGAAGTTGGAGACTCCTCAAATCAAGGAGTCATTGTTCTTTGAGTTTCGTTCATTAAACGTTTCTCGAGACACATCCACTCCAGAATTAGCTGTCATTTATTTAATGCTCGTGACAATCAGAAGGGCAAAGTCGAGGGTGAAATAACAATCTGGGATGTCATCTTATTACGTGCTTCCGTACTTTTGTCTAAGTTAGCGACTTGCGTACACTGCGTTCGAATAAGAAAGGTGATAAAATAACATTTTACGGTTGTCTCTATCAAACAACCATAAATCTGACTTTTACCAAAATGTTTATTATTTTGAAATTGCCGTTTTGTATGGAGAGTTTTAAAGAATTTACATTTTCCATACTAACATTGTCTTAATTTATTTAACAACCATGAACGCTAATTTAAGTTATTCAAAATTTATGACGTAATTACAAATTATTAACCAGTTTTCTTTTTTGCTCACATCACAGATCGCAGTTTTATTTTATACCGCTGTTACTATTGTTGTGTCACTGTCAAAGTGTCAAATTGATGTTAACTTTTCTTTTTTTCTTTTTCTATCCCATTTTCCATCTATTAAGTCACTTCTACACACCACATTAACTTACTGGTTCCTTTGTAAAAAATAACTTTTATCTATTTATAATTATGTAGTATTCTGAAAATACTTATATTTACTTTTGTGAACATCAGCTCCCTAACAGAGCCTACCCAGTCGGAATAACATCGTGCTGTGGCGTTCTCTGAACGTCGCAGCAACACACGCTGAGGCAGGGTTCTTATTAGTCCCCAATTTGTGCCTTGTTTTTATTTTTATTTTTAATTTATTGTTTTTTATATTTTTGCTTCTAAGCTTTTTTTGATTTTTTTTCTTACTTTGTAGATTCGGTTTTAACATTGCGTTCTGTAGTTTCTATGTACTGATTGGGGAAAAATAAAAACCACTTTCTTCTTTCTGATGCTTTAAAACTTTTATGCACAAATGTTTAAACTCTCATCTAACTAATGCACATGTGTTAAGTGAAAAAATAAGTACCTATCGGCTAAGTTACTTTTAAGATACTTTTTTAAGGTCCAGGAAATAAAATCAGAAATATTTTATTGTTGATAGTGGGCCATCATGATCATAATTCGAAATAATAACAAGTAACTAAAGCATATTTATCATCATAGAAGATATGGAAGCCTCTGTGTGTGAGAAAAAATCGGCAATTTTCCTTATTGTTATTAAGTCATTAATTTCAATTCGCAACACTCAAATATTGCACAAATCAGTAATGTTTTTCTAATTAGCACTTGTACGGTTGAATAACATTTTAACTGTAAAAAAGCTTAAAAAGCTTTATTTAGTCCTTGCAGTTATAAAAGTCAATTTATTATTTTACCTCCATTAACACATATTATTGTCAGAAAAGGTAATCCAGCTACCAAAATTTTATAACGGACAATAAAAAAGATTGGCAAATTGAGTAATCCTGAATCAGAGGCAATGTAACACAACCACTTAGGATTAATTCACACGAACAATGCGAGAGTTTTCGCGAATTCAAGATTGCGTTATCACTTAACGTCCGTCTTACAAATACATTTCACTTATGAACATTATTTTTTGCTCTGATTTTTTCTTTTTCATTGCATGTTGCGTTGTCTGTCCGTTATTTCAGCACTAATGATTTGGGTAAGTCTACGAAAACTTAAGTAAGTAGGTCAAGTAGAAGATGTGTCACTAGGTGAAGAAATGCTTTTCAGAATCTTCATCAGAAATATTATTTTGGTATCGCATGCAATTGCTACCATGTTCCTTGATTAAGTTTTCTATTTCGCCGCTAATCTAATATCCACCGTCTTAAACATAAAGTTCTTAAACTTCTAAAATACCTGACAATTATTTTTACCGTGTTTTGTTTTCTGCCACAGACCGAACTCGATATAAAATTTTCCAATTCGAATGTTAGCATTCGACAGTTCATATTACCTACGCTGGGGCGAGTCACAAATCAAGTTTCCCGACATTCTGTAGAGCAGCCATCTTGGTTTTTCGCGACCGTTTACCCGTGAGAGATTGAACGCTGTGCTGGGCTTTCTGCACATGCAATATAGTTGACCTATTATATGCCCGATAGAAAAATTTTCTGACCTTTCCATTCGAATTCTTCATTTTTGTCGCATCGCAAAGGTGAAACGAAATTTGCGAATGCACATCTTGGTTTGTAAGAGTAGACAATAAACGTCTTATAAAGTCGGAAACAGATTTGGAATTTATCACTATCTTTGCTGAGTTTGGAGCTAAGAGTGAGAAGCTTGATGACGCAATGATTGCATTTTCGACAGTTGGTTATGTACCTTTGGCTAGGGTCGATCATGAGTTGGGTGACCAAAATATTTACTATCTTTGACTCCCCTGTTCTTCAAAAACACGTAAGTCGTTGGTTGGTTCTGGCTCAATTTGCAGTCGTTAACACCCAACAATCTATATAGATTAGATAGGCCCTAATATTAGGGCCACGTGGTGGGTCATGGCATATTTTCCTTGTCCACCTGTTGCCTCTTTTTTATAATTTTACGGTTTTTAGGGTTCCGTACCAAAATGGTAAAAAAGGAACCCTTATGGTGTGACTCAGTCTGTCTGGCTGTCACAGCTGGATATCTCGAGAACTACTAATGGTATCAACTTGAAATTTGGAATGGTTTAAGATGACATTTGCCCAACTATTTTGCAAATGAGAAAGAAATAAAATAAAAATATTTTTTTACAACAGGGACTGAAAAGGGGTCTTAAAAATTTGAAGTGAGGTGACTAGGGCATGTGGGGTATCATATGAATGAGCGCTGTTTGCACATTTTAAAACATTTTTTTTCTTAGGCCGCATAGTTTTCGACTTATGATGAAAAATGTAAAAAAAATACCGTCCCCCCCCCCTTATCTCCGAAGTTTGCACAGAGAAAAATCTGAAATAGTTCTATGTGATAGTAGTTTATGTAAAGATTACAGAAAAAATAAGACGATGTCTCAATATAACACACTTTTTATTGAAATTCAAAAAACAAACAAAAGTTCTTTAGTTTACTACCAGTCAACAGATGGCGCTGTCCTAAGAATGCTGACCTGAGGAAAAAAAATAGTTCCACTACCGGTCAAGAGACGGCGCAACCTAATACTACAATAATAATTGGTGGCTGGTTCTAATATAATTAATTTGCCGTACGAATAAACGAAGAATAAGTTACTACTTAGTAATATAAACAGTTTGCAATGTGGAGTGGCTGAAACGTTTTTCAGTGACCATAAGCAGCTGTGGTTAAGATTTGTAAATTAACTGTCCGCCTGTTCGCCCTTCCACCTGTCTGCCGTTTATCCTACTTTTTTAAAGACTGTACTAAAGTAACATATCCAAATATATTTATGATTGTACGGAACCCTCGGTGCGCGAGTCCGGCTCGCTCTTGACCGGTTTTATTTACTTTTAATTTAGATTTTTTAATTTCTGTTCTTTACTGTGTCATATTGTATTGTTTTTACTTCAATCTGTGTCTTGTTTGCTTTTCTTCGATATTTTATATCAACCCATATCAACTGCTCATTCATTTAACAAGGATACCACCAGGCTTTTAGTTCCCTCTGTTTCACCATCCATAAGGAAGGCCTGTGTTTGTAAGTGGGGAAATTAAAATAAGTGATGATGCTGTTGTTTTAATACTTTATTACTGCTTTAATACTCATAAATTATATTACTGGTTTAATTAATGAATTTATTTGGTTATTAAAATATCTTTCATTTTTCTCACTACAGTTAGTATCGTAAAGTAAATTTTATATTTTTCCTCTTCCATATAGGAGTGGTCTGCTTGCATGCTTGCATTCACAATAAATCAACAATCAAGCATGCAATATTGAAGTGAGGCAAACACATAAATGAATGAAAAACTTTTCGTCTGTCTGTTTATATTTACAGTGTTTGTACAGCCAGTCAATATCGAAAGCAAATTATGACGGGGCATGTTTCACATGATAATATTTTTTTTTAAATAAACAATCTATTTTTATAAGTAATCAATATCGTTTTGTAAATCATAAAGAAAAGGAATATATTAATAATATTCTCGATTCCTATTTATAAAGAAATTTCACAGATTATTCAAGATGAAGCAAGAGTGCTAATGTAGTTTTTAGTAAAAACCAATATTATATGTGATCAAATTAAATAAAAATTAAGCGCTTATAAATCGTATTTTTTTCTACCACTTAAACTTATGATTGTTAAAAAAAGGTTGTAATGCCAGGGTTGTTTTTTACGGTCTTTTGGTCCGGTCTTTCGTCCGGTCCAGGTCTTTATTTATAGAAATAAAACCCCTTTATAAACCTAAACATTCAAACAAAGATCACATAAAGACAAGACAAAGATAACATTTTCGAGACGAAAGCCAAATATTCCTTTTATCACTTGAAGCATAAACTGAGCGCGATTGAAATCTTTTGCTGAATCAAATAAGAAATACCTACAAAATGTATTCAATTTTTGACTTATTAAATAATCCTTTATTTGAAGGGGTCCCCCGAACAACGTTGTAACCATCAAAAAAGTCGAAACGGGTTTTATGATGGAATAACGCTCTATGACACTCAACGAACGGATTCATTCATTAAAAAAAATGTTGCATATAACGTTTTTCAGGGGACCCTTTTATTTTTTAAAGAAATAACAATAAACGATAGTACTTAGATATTCTTTTATATTTTATCTTTGGAGTACCCTGTTCATAAATGTTACACACTTATAAATAAAAGCAATGTAAATAAAAAAACATGTTGAAACAGGCTAGCAGTAAATCAACACGCAGCGTACTGCAATATTGACGGGAGCAGGCAAACACGCGTCCGACTTCATAGCGTAGCTCTTTATTAAACGGAACTGCGATCAGAACATAATTGTTTCAGGAAATTTTACGCAGATATATCTGAAAATATTGTGAAGTGTTACACACTACTACAAAAATGTGTAAGGTTTCATTTTCTTACCTACATCACGATTATGAATTCTGTTTTACATTAAAGAATTGCACGTATTTTTTTTTTCATAATTGAGACTTAACAATGTAAACCAATAACGAGGACAAAAATGTTTTTGAAGTGAAAACTTCTTTAGCGGCGTTGTACGCTTTTTTGTAATGGGTAAAAAAATGTTGAACTCGCGTCAGTCAGTCAGGATCACGTGACCCTGATCGAAAATTCGTAAGAATATTTTTTTTTTTTTTTTTTTCTTTTATTTAATCAATAAATACAAATTACATATTTAAAAAACACACCATAAACCACAGAGATTTGTCTGGCGTGATACAAAAGTTAAGTTCGCAACAGCTATTTAATATTAACAAAACAAAACTGGTTACAAACTATAGATTCGTAACCTTTTCGTGACGTGATAATACAATTTTTATTGTCTCATGTCAAGTAAACAAGTATGAACCGCATCGAGTCAAGCAAGTAATCTATGCATGAAAGAGAGAATGCTATGTTGACGCGAGCGATTGAAGGTCACGCGCATTGTGCATGATGCACAGCAGTGCATCGCTACTACAGGCTGTTCAAGAAATACATCTTTAATTTATTTTTTATATTATTTCTAGTGATACAATTTTTCACGGATGCATTAATGCTGTTTAATAAACGAGGAACTAAATAGTGCGTTGTCCGTTTTCCGTATACATTACAAGCTTGTGAGGTTATTAATTGTTCGTTAGTTACTTTGCGGGTTGTAATTTTGTGATTGATTTTTTTTTGGATTTCAGAATTAAAGAACTGTTCTTTTAAAAGGTAATACTGGAACATTTTGTGTATAGGTAGAACTTTGCAGTGTTTGAAAAGGTCGTATTCGTTATTTTTATATTTTTCTTTCACTACAGGTGATACGATTTTCTTTAAAATTCTGATTTGGCAGCTCTGAATTTTATCAAGGTAAGTCTTGAACGTCCTGCCATAGCAGGTAATGCCATAGGTAATAATTGAATTAGCTAACGAGTTGTAAAGCAATATTAGTATTTTATAAGGTATTCTATTTCTTATTATAATTATATTAGCCAGAAATGCTCTAAGTCTGTCACAGATATTATTGATATGTGGAAGCCAACTGAAACTACTGTCAATTACTAAGCCTAGGTAGGTATGCTTGTCTACTGTTTCAATTACGGGGCAAGTACATTTTTGTTGTTGTATATGGAAACATACGTGGTCGTGCGCTATAAGTTTTTTATTTGTGTCAATTAATGTTTTGATAAAAGGTGATCGAATATGCACCAATTTTGTTTTGTCGGCATTAAGAATAAGTTGGTTATCATGACACCATTTGATAAGGGAGTCGAAGTCTTGTTGAAGTCGTTCAAGAGCTGTTTCAATATTTTTGTCAGCCACGACTAAACACGTATCGTCTGCGTATTGATATGATGTACAATGTTTAAGTACATTATTCATATCGTTGACATAAGCTATGAAGTGGACTGGACCTAAAACAGACCCTTGAGCTGTTCCTTCTGTGACAGACAAGACATCACTGTGTGCGTCACCTATTTTAACGGAATAAGACCTATTTTTAAGATAATTTTCACACCACTTTAGAGTAGGACCCCTTATACCAGAATCTTCAAGTTTCCTTTGTAGGTGTTTATGATTTAAGGTGTCAAAAGCACGTGAAAAATCGATGAACAGGGCTAGAACATGTTTACGTTAATTAAAAAAGTTACGTTAATTTAAACACTCGTGTCATCATAGCAACGCGCTATTTTTTTAATTTAATGTCAAAACTTTTTCTGTCAAGCTATGGATAAGACTTTCGTACAATACAGTTCTGTATTCGTAAATTCAAATGCAGAGTAAATTCGTAAGACGGCAATTCGTGCAAAAAGTTTTCACTTCTGCCGGCACTCCCAGTGTGCAACCCGATTTTTTTTGTCATTGTATTGAAATAATCGTACCTAACCTAAATATTTTATCATATTCTTATTTTAATATCAACGTCATAATCATATTGATAAAAATAAAAAGATAAAACAAAGCCTAGAAACTAGAAACTGCTGCTAATAAAATTATGAAGCTTGTAAAGTGCAAGTACTTAGGTATTTTCAAAGAAATTGCAAAACAACTGATAACATTCAATATTTTCAATCCCAGCTTATACAAACAATATTTTATATTAATAATTTATCAAAAGCAAGAATCTTTTCAAAGCAGATGCCCGTGATTTCATTCTTGTGAAAATTCTGTACATATTCTGTTTTATGCTCGAAATTAAATACAAACTCTGAGTATTCAATTTTGTACTACTAAAATTTTAATGGAAAACATCGGCATTTTCCGTAATATGGTTTAGGTTTTACAGTATACCTAATAGCTTAGAGCATCGCGGAAGGGAGCAGCCTTAGCGATTATTACTCTATTCAATTTTTTCTGGCATTTTTTGCGGGGGGGGGGGAAGTGCACACAAGTGCAGTTCCGCATACTCACATACAAAAACAACACTGTAAAGACGACACCAACAGTAGGTGATTATTGGGCATTCTGGAACAATTCACTCCAGCGATCTCACGTCCGTTCGATCTCTGTCGTGAAGTGTTCCAAACTGCCCAATAATCACCTCGATCACTTTTCTGAAGTGTTGTTGCGTATTTGATGGGTTCATTACAGTCAATCATAGCAAGAGTACGGTAAAAAAAAAAAGTAAATAATTATGTCTGCCACTAGCAAAGATCAATAAGTGTAAAACTTACCAATGATTAATGCTGCTCAATTCACTATACTTATTTTCAAACACTTCACAGTCAGAAGCAGGTGTTATGAAGTTTCTCGTTTTGTTCTATGCCCATATGCGGGTGAATTCACTACACATTTTTTATTTATGAGACTTATTTTGGATTACACTCAGAAGCAGACGTTATGAAGCTATTTGTTTTGTTCTAAGCCGATTGCTCGTGTCAGTGACCAAATTTGGAGAGTGGCACCTTCAATCGAGTTTAAATCACAACACTATGAAAACTATCGTTCTAGGCCGTTTGCTCGTGCCGGTCACCCATTAGTAGTAGCACCTCAGAAAAGATTTCCATCGCAATATGATCAAGATCATTGTATAATAATCACTGTCAGAGTTTAGGAAATCATCAATCTAGGCCGATTGCTCGTGCCTGTCACCCTGTGGGCTGGTGGCACCTAGAAATGACGATCCATCACAAAGGCATTCATAAAATATTTGGTAATCACTGTCGTTGTTCAGGAAACCATCGTTCTAGGCCGTTTGCTCGTGCCTGTCGCCCACTGGCTGGTGGCACCTAGAAATGACGATCCATCACAAAGACATTGATAAAATATTTGGTAATCCTATGGTGACACCTTTAGAATAAAAAACATAGTATGATAATCACTGTCGTTGTTCAGGAAACCATCGTTCTAGGCCGTTTGCTCGTGCCTGTCGCCCACTGGCTGGTGGCACCCAGAAACGAAGTTCCATCGCAAAGACTTTGATAAAATACTTGTTTAGTAATCACTGCCAGAGATTAGGAAATCATCGTTCTAGGCCGTTTGCTCGTGCCGGTCGCCCATTGGCTGGTGGCACCTAGAAACAAAGTTCCATCACAAAGGCATTGATAAAATATTTGGTAATTCTGTGGTGACACCTTAGAATCAAGAACATCGTAAAATAATCACTGTCATAATTTAGGAAACTCGTTCTAGGCCGTTTGCTCGTGCGGATCCTCTATGGGCTGTTGGCACCTAGAAACGATGATCACATAACGCTTTGATAAAAATATTCTCGATATTTTAAGAATGGTTACCGATTTACAAAAATGGTTGGCGACACTTAGAAAAAACAAGGTTTCATCACGAACCCAATGAGAGATGGATGGTCACCCATCTATCCAATACTTAGAGTATACTTAGTAAAACCCGCACTGCACTGTACACACTCACACCCGCGGACGGCATAGCTGCTATGACTTCGATTGCAAGGTTATTGCGTCACGGTGCATCTGCTGATTAAAGGTAGACTTTTTAAATAGCATCTAATCATAATCTGATTTAAGGAACAAATTGCATCGACTATACAACGACTTAATACATTCTAGTCTTTGCAACAGTGTAACATTCTGTTTGGTCAGCAAATTACCACCGTGAGAATGGATTTATAATATGAACTAGTTAAATCACACTGCTTTGTTCGAGTTCATTATAATATTTTTCCGGTGACTTTAAAGGTAGTAAAAAAATGTTAAGGGATTTTTGAAATGATAAAAGCATAAAAACGATATGGCAGGCACGCTCTATTTAGAATAATACATTTAATTTTATAAAATTAGGTTTATTCTGAAGTAATCGGGAATCGAACCCGTTGGAGTTAGTTAACTATGCTACCAGTGCTATGCCACTTGACTTGACTATATTGTTGTATTTACAGCTCGCCTGTAATAAAGAGTGACGATGCACCATGTTTTTGTTTCAATTAGCGAACCTATAATCACAGTTTTTTTTTTTTTTTTTTTTTTTTTTTTTTTTTTTTTTTTTTTTTTTTTTTTTTTTTTTTACCCAGTGCTTATACTAGTGGCCACCCGGAATACATACTCTTGACAACGTGTATTCAAAATTTTATGATAATTTAAGATGTTAAAACGTAACAAACAAACTTACTTTCACATTTTATGATTATAAATATAAAATATTGTTAGGGTTGATGCAATTTTACTATTTTAAAATTCGATGAACTAAAAATAAGCTAAGATACATAAACGAAAAGTATGAAAATTAAAGTAAGATTAATTGAAATGGAATTCAACTAAATATGATGACAAATTAAGGAAATGGAATAAAAACCTACCTACACCTAATCGATATGAAAATTGTGTACTTAAGTTTATTCAAATTTTTGTTTACAGTAGGAATATTTAAAGTATTTACGAATTAGCTTTATAATATTATGTAGGACATTATTAATGAAATACACTTAAAACACAATAATACAGCCACATTATTATTTTATCAAGTGTAGACAACCTTACTGAATTTGTCGACATTTGAATATCAAATTAACATTGAAATAAAATACAATATTATGAATATGAAACTTGATTTTCAGTGAAGAACTATGGGAAAATAAAATTTGTTGACGTGGTTCTTTCAGTGGTTGTGAACTATTGCAATATGTACTGGAAAATATTTTGAAACACCAAATAAGTATTGAACTTGTAAAACTTTATACGAATAAGTTGATTACTCATACTTACGTATGTAGTCTTTTTTCTTCATTATTAAATTAATAATATAAACTTACAATTTTAAACTTTTTGTTTTTCATTTTAATTTTTCACTGATAATAAAAATAAACTTTTAATCGTATACTGGTTATTACCTCAGTAATACCGATTTTATAGAAATTTATTTGTTTAAAATAATTTTTATTGAAAATGAAGGTTTGCGATACCTGAACGATAGGTACCGGAACGATTCCCTTATAATGCGATGTAAATCGACCAAAAAATCATTTCTACGACACCGTTATTTCCACTAGTTTTAAAGAGCCCTGCGGGAGTCTGCTCTATCTAGTCGCGAGTGCTCCGTCTGCCCCTCATCCTTCACCTAGTGCCAACCAGCTGGTCCACTACCACAACAAGTTCACCGGTGCTCCGTCAGCTCTGCAAGACAAGTCTGCCCACCCGTCGCCTAGCGCTCGACCAGCTGTTCCACCAGCATAAGCTCACCAGTCACCTGCCAACACGAGGATCCGTGCACTTGAAATAATGTTCGTAAGTTTTGTTTTTACTTATTTATTTATAAACATAGGTATATTTATTTTGATGACCTCCCTAGTCGAGTGATTTTTATGGTGTCACCATCTCTAATGTTTCAAGGTTTGGACCCAGCTGGATCAAATTAGGAAACGATCTTTTCCTTTAGTTATTTTTTTAGTTTTCAAAGGTTGGAGTTGAAATATTTTTATCTCAATAACAGCAGTAAATTTTTCTCATTGTTCGAATTATCTCTTAATATTATGAATTTGTTGTTTCATAATTTTAAAATATTTTTGCAGGTCTGACTCAGAATATAAGGCAAAGCGCAGCAAGGGGGCGAGGAAGGAGCTAGCAGATGAGTTTGCCGACTCCGAGAGCGGCGGCGAGGATACACCTACCAAAATAAAGTATGTATTACAAAGTCTAATCTAATCATCACAAACACAAATTTATTTATCCACACTAAATAGTGAGTCTAATTTTATTCGTGCTTTCATTATTTACAATGAATTGTTGTTCGGTGTGAACAAAACACAGTGACTCAGTCGCTCAAAGCAGTGAATCGGATTTCTAAAGGTCGTGGGTTCGAGTCCCGACTGAGGCGCTGGTGACGAGTTGTTTGTTTCTATTAAATTATTTAACAAAAGACATTATACTATACATTTATTTATTTCATTTAAATAATAAGTACTTGTACTTACCTATATTTTTTTTTTATTTATTATGGTACAAACGATAAATAGAAATACAATTATTGAAATATTTTTCAAACACTTAAAGTTATTTGGATAGTATATTTTGCGAGAAATATAATAGGTTAAATAAGAACCCTGTAAATATTTTCTCTACATTGACGACCTTGTTTTTAACAAATGTATTATTTTTTTTCTAGCGCCAAGAAAGAGACGAAGCCCAAGGCTCCACCGAAAAGGAAGGCGCCAAAGAAAACATCGCCGTCTACTACATCGGGATCTGGGTGGCAGCTCGACTCGGATAGCGAGGAGGAAGCGCGGGCGCAAGCTACACGACGTATCAAGAACCAACCCTTGCAGTCGGTGCTGTCGCGGCGTGTCGCCGACGGATACCTGCGCCGCACCACATTTAGAGACGGCGATGTTTTTATTGATGTAAAAATATATAATACAAAAGAAATTTTAGCTGTCGACCCAAAGGACCGTTGGGAGCACGCGGTCGTCTCCCTCAAATATCAGGCAGACGGAAACGCTCCCGAGCTGGCCCCTCTAAAAGAATTTATAAAAAAGTCTAAGAAAAACTTCGAAGAAGAAGGTAAATTTTATAGTTCAAAAAAAAAATAGTTTAGGTACTTGTATAAAATAACTTCTCTGTTCATTTTATTAGTAAGTTGGTTAGGATAGGTTAGGTATAATAGATAGGCGTTTTTAATGTAAGTTTTTAGTATAAGGTCTTATAATAATATAATTAAATAAATAAAAATATTTCATTTGTACTAAAATAAATATCTTGCTTTATTATTATTACCTACTTAATCAACCAGTCCATTCAATAATATATTATTAAATTCTAATACATTGAGACTTTTCTGAATCCAACAGTCATGGCAAGTAGAACAATATATTGCACAGTTTGTGACATATCCGTTAAAAGTAAAGCATTCTCAGGTCATTTGCGGAGTAATGTTCATAAAAATAACAGTTCTATCGAAATAAGCGATGGCATTGAAAAAATAAGTAGTGCGTTCCGAAGTAGGATTGCATCGTATAGAGTGCGGCCTTCCGCGTGCGGCGATAGCGCTGACGAGGCCAAACTCCCATGCCTGCCAGCTGAGTTTCTGCGTAGGCTTCAGTCTCGCGTGCGTCACTTGCTAGACGCAAGACTAGCTACGTATAACACTATTAAAGTAAACTTTGAATTATTCGCTGAATTTATCTTGCCGAAAGATAACACTAGTGACAAAAAATCATTTGCTTTTAGTCAAAATGTGGTATTGCACCGTAATTATGATTTTAGAGCTATATTTTCAAAGATTGTTCACTCAATCATAGCACAAATTGACGAGTTTCAGGAAAGAGATAGTGGCTGGGCATTTTTAAGAAATCTTTATTTAGAAGTCAATATCAACAAGTACAACCCTTTGAGAGCCGCCCGGTTTATTGAATTACCGAAAACATTAAAATTGAAGCATGCTTGCATTAATATACAAAATAATGATTCATTCTGTTTCTTATGGTGTATAATGGCAGCATTATTTCCAGCTAAGAATAACGCACATCGGACATCCTCTTACCCTAACTTTGAAAACGTTCTGAACACCCGAAACATGTCGTTTCCAGTCGGATTCTCGGATATAAGGATCTTTGAGAAAAATAATCGCGATATCAGTGTTAATGTCTATGGTATTGCAAACAAGTCGAGCATTGTCGGACCACTTTATAAGTCAGAAAACAAAAAGAAGTATCATATTAATTTATTATTATTGGAAAAGGGCGAATTTAAACACTACTGTTTGATAAAAAATTTTAGTAGATTGCTTAGACCTCAATTAACAAAACATCATGGAAAAATATATTTTTGTGATGACTGCATGATTTTTTTTAATAACGAACCTGCATTAAATGCCCACATTTGTAGCGGTGTCCGGACTTTGTTGCCTGATCCAGGTACTACAATTCAATTTAAACATTTCGAAAGAATGCAAGATATGCCATATGTTATATATGCGGATTTTGAATCATTATTAGAACCCAAATCGAGTAGTGACCATCTCAATTCAAATAATACCACAACGAATTTACAAAAACATTTACCCGCTGCATTTGCATATTACATTGTTTGTTCGTATGATAGCGCTCAAAATAAATACATGTCATATCGTGGTCAGGATTGTGTTGAAAAATTTTTAGAATACCTTGGTGAAGATGTTGCTAACATACAAAAGATTTTAAAAGAAACAGTTCCTATGACACCATTAACAGACGAGGAGCAAGACAGCTTTGATAATACAAAATATTGTTTCCTTTGTAGTCAACTACTATTCGACGATAAAGTTAAAGATCATTGTCACTTGACAGGGAAATACCGGGGACCAGCTCATTCTTACTGTAATTTACAATTTTGTTTACCGAAATTCATACCAGTATTTTTTCACAATTTATCCGGTTACGATAGTCACTTGTTCATACGACAATTAGGAGAAATACCGGGCAATATAAAAGTTATAGCAAAAAATAAGGAAAACTATATTTCTTTTACGAAGTTTTTCAGGACCGGGTGCCAGGAATACATGCCAGTTCGATTTGTCGATTCATTCAAATTTTTAGGCACTAGCTTAGAAAAACTTGCTGGAAACTTGAATAGAAACGACTTTTTTCACTTATCTCAGTTTTTCCCGGAAACCAAAAAATTTGAATTACTTAGACGCAAAGGTGTATATCCTTATGAATATATGACGAACTGGATGTGTTTTGAAGAAGATAGGTTACCATCACTGAAACACTTTTATAGCACTTTAACTGATGAAACCGTTTCAGAATCAGATTATCGTCACGCTCAGTGCATCTGGGAAATATTTAAAATAAAAAACCTTGGGGAATATACTGATTTATATCTTAAAACCGATGTTATTTTACTTGCAGATGTTTTTGAAAACTTTCGTCAAACTTGTAAAATTAATTATCGATTAGATCCAGCATTTTACATGACGGCTCCTGGGTTAAGTTTTGATGCAATGTTGCTTAAAACGAAAGTAAAACTGCAACTTATAGAAAATCTAGAAATTATACGTATGATTCAAAAGGGAATACGCGGAGGCGTTTGTTTATGCTCCAATAGATACTCTAAGGCGAATAACAAGTACATATCAAGTTACGATCCGTCTATTCCTGATAATTATTTACTGTACATTGATTGCAATAACTTATATGGTTATGCAATGTGTTCTTATTTGCCTTATTCTGGTTTTGAACTAATTAGCCAAACGGAAATTAATGAACTTAATATTCTTCAAGTCCCTAATGACTCCGAATATGGTTACATTTTAGAAGTAGATTTAGAGTACCCAGATCATCTTCACGATTTGCACAATGACCTACCTTTTTGTCCTGAGAAATTTACACCACCTGGATCTAAAAACCCTAAATTGATTCCAAATTTGTACGACAAATTTAAGTATGTCATACACTATGTGCATTTAAAAACATGCTTGCGACATGGTTTAATATTAAAAAAAGTTCATAGAGTAATAAAATTCAAACAACATCCATTTTTAAAACAATATATAGATTTAAATACAGAATTACGGCAAAAGGCTAAGTCAACATTTGAACAGGACTTTTTTAAATTATTAAATAATAGCATTTTTGGCAAAACATTGGAAGATACTGAAAAAAGATTAAATATTCACTTAGTCAATCGGTGGACAGATACTAGGAACAAAACAAAAAAATGTTACACGGCCGAACAACTCATTTCACGACCTAATTTTGATAGTTGTACTGTTTTTACAGAAAATTTTGTAGCTGTGCAAATGAAACCCGAGGCAGTTATTTTAGATAAACCTATTTACATAGGATTCACTGTTCTAGAAATATCTAAAAATCATATGTATGATTTTCACTATTCTATTACAAAACCGTTTTATGGTTCCAATTTAAAACTATGTTACACCGATACTGATAGCTTTTTGTACTCTATCGAGGCAACGGACATTTACAAAGACATAAGATCTAATTTTCAACAGTATTTTGACACGAGCAATTACACGGAAAATAATCAGTATAACATAGTTCGGAGAAACAAAAAGGTCCCTGGATTATTTAAAGATGAGATGGGGGGTCAACTTATAATTGAATTTGTAGGTTTGAGATCTAAGTTATATTGTGTAAAAACTCAAGATAAAGAGATAAAAAAGGCAAAAGGGGTTAAAAAATCTGTAGTTAAAAGAATTGATTTTAAAGATTATAATAAAGTTCTACTTCTTAACAAGTCACTTAGGAAGAAAAATGTAATATTCAAGTCTTTGAAACACGTGGTTTTTACGCAAACCGTTAACAAAGTTGCTCTATCTTCAAGTGATGATAAACGCATTATACTTAACGATAAGATATCGACTTTGTCCTGGGGACATAAATCAAGCCTTTTCTGAGTTTTTCCGTTTGGACTGGTTGAAAAAATCATAGAGTCGTGTAGACTTTAATATGGATTTATTAATGCTATTTAACAATCAATGAATAGTGTAGGTATGCCTACCTACTAATGATAAAAATAATGTAAATATGTTAAAATGTATTCATAATAGTCCAAGTACATCGAAAAAAAAAAATGTAATTACTGTCTCAAGCGAGATGTGAATCACAACTTTAGTAAGTTGACAAGTCTGGCTACTTAGCAACTATGGCTAGACGCAGTTTCCCATTCCGCCTGTTACAGCCAAAAAAAAAAAAAAAAAAGTTCAATTTCATTATTATTATTTTTTAGTTTATAAATGATCAAATAAAATGTTACCGCATAAGTGTTCCATTCTATGTAATTAGTATGTAATCATGTATAAGTATTTTAGTTTTTAGGAGGTATAGGATAATAATTTTTAATATAACTGTACATATTATGTAAAAGCAGCGCCTACTTATTTTAAAATAAATAGTATATATGTAATTTGTTGTTTTATTCTGAATCTAATTAGGTACATATCACCACAGAATACGTAGTAATCACTATCATCGAGGATTTATAAAATATAAATGACAAAAACAAGTCCTAACTTGTCTAGGATTGAATGAAAACGACACTTGTTTGCCTTTTTTGTCAGCAATACGTTTCCACTTACATAAAAATTCACATGATAACTCAATAAGGTGTCGACATCAGGAACAAGTTTTTACCTGTCTAATTTTAATAGCCGTGTCAGCTATAGGTTTACTTAGAAACTTACACGATCACAAAGCTAGGGTATAAATATTCGTGTCAATCGCTAATGTAAATTTATTTTCATAAGAACATCAAGGATGGTAAGTTGCTTTTTAAAGTTCAATATATTTACTAATTAAATATAGGAATCTGGTTGCATTTCAATATATGACTCATATTATTTGTTTCAGGATATGTCAATGAACACCGAGCATCTCGTCGAAGACCTACGCTCACCATCTCCGGTCTTACAAGACGCGCAGGACCCGCTCGAAGGATGGACACAAATGTTCCCTCCTTGGGTTGTAGAGCCACAACACGAAGAAACGCCGTTGGAGCTCAAAATTCGAAAGGCGGCGTATAACACGCAGAAGAGGAAACGAAAGAAGAGATCGTCCTTCCTCAAGCACTTACACAACACGCAGCAGTCGTTCGTGATGAAAAGTCCGCCGAAGAAAGGACGGCGTCTCATCAAAATTGAGATAATAGAACTCGAGCAAGAAGTGCTGGGTGACTCGTCGGAGGATGCTCTACTGTCTGCGCAGTATGTGGTGTCGGAAGACATGGACCAGATTATGGACCAGGCAGAAGGTCTCATCAACAATATATCAAAAAAAATATGTGGTTATAGCTATAGTTTTTAAAGCTACGAATCAACTTATTTTTGTAAATTAAAGTTCTCGTGTAGGTTTTATGCGTAACTTCTCTTGTTACTTATGAACCTATAAAGAGATACATTTTTAAACTTAATACCTATTATTATTATCTTCGAATGTTAGATATATTATATTGTGTACAAATGTAAAAAGTTTTTGTTACTTTATTAATTAAGGCTTTAGCATAAATGTCAATATATATATATATTTTTTTTTTTAATAAATTAAACTTAAGGAATGATGTCGTTTTATTTCTCTGTTAAAGGCGTTCAGAATAAAAAAAAGGTTTTTTTATGTAGGTAAACTTATTTATTTATTGAAAAAATCATACATTGATATATTATTTTCTAATAACCATTTTTTTATACAAATAACATTTTTCAAAGCACAATATTTAATATGGTTAAAGCAATTAAACGCAAATATATCTTTACAATAGAGCTTACATAGAGTTTCTAAACTAGGTATTCCTTTAATACTTATATCTAAAACATTGTCATGGTCACATATTTCTCGCACCCACTTTACTTTTTCTTCACCTTTCACTATAATTTTGCGCTTCTCTAAGTAAGGTTTAATAACTCTTTTAAATTCCCTGTAGTCAATATATCCCTCGCTCCATCGGTATCCTCTGTTTCTTTCTATCCACCATACATGTTTTCTTTCTTCCAGAGTCAGAGTTGAGAATGGGTATGGGGGTTTTATCAAAAATATTTGTGTGTGTTCTAATGTGCCTATAACTAATTCTTTTAATATAAAAACGTTGTTTTCATTTTTAAAACCTTGTACATCTACTATTATAGTATCGTTATTCATGATAGTTTTTTAACTATATTACTGAGCGGCTTATATTCAAATATACAATCGTTTAATATAAGACAATATGCGGCGGTCTGGTCAGGTATCTCTACTTCTGCTTCGATTTCAACGCGTACGTCTATGGATCCTTTTAGCGTTTCGTGCTGACGAGAACAATCAACAACAAATAAAGGCGCGATTTCCTTGAACTCTTTCAAACTCAACAACGGCTCTGGTCGACGTCCATGATAAGACTGTTGAAATCTGGCATATTGTTCGTATATCAATGAAAACTTATTGTCAGCAAAGCTGATATTCAGTCCTTCATATGGATAATACGATGAATTTAAAAATACTCTTACATCCCGTATAAAACAATGGTCGAACTCTGCCATTGACATTAGTGCATTATGTTTGCGGTTGGTTTGTAAAGCAATTACTACGAATCGTGGTTTTTCAATCTGCGACGATGTTTTAATAGACCAAGTATGTTTACGTGTTCTGGGTAGTAAAGGATACTCATATAAGTCCCAATTACGAAATGCTACTGTTATAGGTCGATCTCTTTCTAATTGCTTTAATAAATTAATCCTTTGGCGGTCTGACACTTTAATATGAGGAACTCGCCATACAATTTTACTTATTATGATATCGTCCACAACTTCACCCGTACTTAATTTTAAAGCATTGAGATTGGTATTGCTTCTCAATAGTACTAATTCATGTTTACAGTTTATAATGATTTTTTCATAATCTTCAGCAAAACCTAATATTTTATTTAGAGGTATAGAGCCAGAAAACAGACCATCGTTAACAGTGGTTGTGCCTGTTGTAGACCAGCCCCAAACTTTCCCACATTTTGATTCATTTTCATTTAATGAAAGATAAGATTTTATTGTTGTAGTGATACCTGCATTTTTTATTTTATCTATTTCTACCCCGTTTAGTTCATATCGAATGTCTTGAAAAAGAAAAAGCGTTGGGTTATTTACAAAATGTACACTCTTTACTCTTTCACTTTCTTTAGTAATACTGTTATGCTTAGTCACATTTACTTTGCCTTCAATATATAAAGTACTGAGGGCAGGCAGCACATACAAATCTTGCTGATTAATAGGTATTCGTATTTCATCATTCTTGTTGAAACTTGTTACATATGGCTTGTACGAGTGATATTCAAAACTTTCGATGCTGTTATCGTATGACACAGGTTGAGATATATTTAAAATATTCATTTTAGCAAACCTATTAGTTTTAAAAATTCTTTATTGTTTTTGGTGAGCTTCTTTTTTTTTCGAAGCGGTGTTTCTTTACTAGATGATCTTTTAGAACTGACACGCATAGGAGGTGTTGACAGGTTTTTATTGAAATTTAACATTTCCTTCTAAAGTGTAAATACAGCTGTACTTCTTCACCACGTAAGTTGATTTGCTTATTTTCAGCATCCAACAATCTTATATTAATAGAACTTATTGAGGTTTGATTGACAGGAAAATAAATTAAATTTTTAGGTATTTCAATTATTCTATAACCGGGTGGTACGTTTGGCACAAATTCGTAAATTATATGACTAGGTTTCCCGTTAACAAATGATCCGCTGATAACATCACATTCGATGCGCACTATAGTTGTTGATAAAATGCTGACAGGATACCTGGACTCAGTTTTTATATTAGCTTTAACTGTTTCCATGCCAAAACCCAAAACTTTACCAAGAGAATCATTTTTATCAAAGTGCAAATCTTCAGAACAATAAATACTTGTTTTTAATGTATTGTTATTGCATGTTAGTTTTAGCACAGCATTCTTAATGTTACTTTTCAAAAAATCACAAATATCTTGGAGTTCATATGAACCTTCAGGTATTTCTATAACTCCATCTTTGCCATAATAAAGTTTATTGTTTCTTTTGTCTATATTAGGAATAGAATTGAAAGTTGAAAAATATAAGAGACCGCATTCATATTCTCCGTGTAATTGCAAGGTTGGCGAGTAATTTGTTATTAAAGTCTCTCCTCTTCCAGTTATTGACACAGTGAAAGACATTTTAGTACTGACAATGTTTTTTTATTTCATTCTTAATATAAATGTTTTTTCCAATAGTCTCTTAAAAATTTTAAACAAAGATGACCACAAATTATAGTACCAAAATTTTGATATTGTACATAATTATAATTTATAGAAATATATCTCAAATAATTTATTAATTCTAATGGTGGTTTTAAATTACCAAAACTATCAAAATATTCACAGTAGTTATTTTGCTTAACGTAGGCTACCCAGTGAGTTCCAGGATTATCAGAACTATCTAAATTTACTATGGCACACTCTATTTTTCTTGGTTTTGAAGGTAGTGTATCTCTCATAAAGACTCCTCGAAAGTAAGGTATATCTGAAGCATGCTCCAATATGTCAAAATTAGTAAGAGGACGTCTAGGTAGCCGTTTAATTAGTTTTTTGAACAATTTAAATATAAACCAGTTCCTTTTTTAAGAGGTTTGATATACATTCCTCTTCCAAGAGCCACAGCTTCCATCATCTTGTTATGTCGTTCAGATTCTTGAAGGCTTTTTTGAGCAACCTTGTAATCATTGACAGCCTTTGCTATACCTGCTGCACCACCAGCAAGAGAACCCAGAGCTGACAACCCAGCGAAAATTGGAATGAGAGGTAAGAAACCCCCACTCTTCGGTATAGGAATACACCGCGGTAAGCGTATTCCTTTTTTATTAATAAACAGTTTTTTTGCAGCTGCATATGCGTATTTTATAGCTGTGCGATTGTCTTTAGCTTTTAATTGTTTTAGTTGAGATTGGATTTTTTTAATGATGGACATAAACGGTCTTACTCCAGCACCAGCTTTAAGTTTTGCTTTCATTGCATTTTTGACAATCCATGATGCAACCTTTTCTCCTTTCCCAGCGTCTTTTGATTTCAACCTTTTTTTCGCCATTTTCAAAAGTTCTAAGTCAGCTTTGTGTCGAACGTTCAAATCACTGTTATTATAAGCAATATCGTGATACATACAAGCTTCATCCAACTTATTTATACCTCGATCGCCTCTAAGTAGCCGTTTCTGAAGTTTTGTTCCTGGACCACAATACTGATATCCAGGAATATGTAACTCAATCGGTAAGTTATTTATTAAGTCGTTAATAATACCACTTCCTTCCTTCATTGATGTGTTTGAAGTGAGATACATCTTATTACAACGCTTAATATATATATTAAAAAATTAATGCACTTTTATTCACCCAACTATTTTCTTTATCACCGAGACCTAACCATTTTACAAATAATTTGTCACCTTTTCTTTTTATAACCTTTTCAATTAGATAGAGTTCAGGAAACTTCGTTTTCTGTAGTTCATATTCATAGAAAGTCCCTAAAATACTCTGTTTATATTTATCTTCCAAGTGATAAGTTAGTGGATGCGTGTAATTTACTTTTTTGACAATAAATATTTCTGTTGACCAGTTTGGAGTATAACCTTTGTAAAAATCTCCTTTATATTTACTGATACGAACATGATCACCAACTTGGAACTTAGGTTGTTGAACCATCTTATTCTTTCGTGTTTTAATTATGTTAACCTTGGCAATCTCTTGGTTTGTTATATTAACATCAAAAGGTCTAAATTTTGTTGTTCGATGAATTGTGTGGTTATAGTTTTCTACAACAGAATTTATATTTTTCCCTATCCATTGATAGCGACCGTTCAAACTAAAAAGTTTGTAAATGTTACATTTTAACGTGCGTATTACTCGTTCTACAATGGAAGCTTTTTTTACAGAGTAAGTAGAATAATGATTTATATTATTTTTTGCTAACAAGTTTTTGAAAGTATCATTGTAAAACTCTTTACCTAAATCAGTTTGTAAATGTTTAGGTTTCCGTGATGAAACAGTTAATATCTCTTGCATTGCTTTTGTGACATTTTTTTTTTCTTTTGATATCAAAGGATTTATCCAGACGAATTTTGATAAAGTATCTATTACTACCAAAATATATTTGTAGCCTTTGTTAAAATGCGAATATTTCTGAAAATCTATAAGATCAGCTTGCCATAAATCATCTATTCCTGTTATGATGGTACATCGTCGTGGATAATTTCTTCTTGCTGCTTTGTGGAGTTCATCAACGATATCTTTTTTACTCATTTTAAGTTAATTTAGCTTTTAATTTAGCTTCAATCAAATTATCTATTTCTGTTTTAGTATAATATAAAGTACTTAGACGATTTGAAGTTACTTTTTCCAAGCTATTTAGATAATTCTTAACGTTACTATTAACTTTTTGTATTTCTTTTCTTATTTCTTCAACAGTTTTATCCATGTAAGCTTTGTTCACTGCTTCATCGTCTTCATTTGGAAACGAAAGACCTTTCAATTTTGATGACTTTAAATCATAGTATCCTGTATCAGATTTCACCAAATAGTCGTTGAGGGTATCAATGTATTCTGTTAATCGTAAACGTTTGTGAACGTGGTGACCAAATTTGTCTATATTCATTGCCGTCTCGATGCTCTTTTCAATGAAATATCAAGTATACTGCCCATCTTCCCCAATGCATCACGCTTTTTATACTCTTTAAGGTTTATACCAATACCGGCTTCGTGTAATTCCTCAACTATCGAAATTATTTCATTATCTACTCCGGTGTTACCCGCAACTCTTGACGCTAGAAGTAATTTTAATCGTTCAACTAATTCGTTCGGATCATCCCAATAAACATAGTCAGTATCTTTTTTAACTTTCTTCAAAACATTAATACCTTCTCCTTGTGAAATACTTTCCACGCTTGTTGTCGCACTTCTAGCAAATTTAAACAAAGGTTTTACAATATTCGTGTACTTAAATCCCTTGTTGCTGTTTATTGGTTTGGACGAATCAAAATTGCGTCGGTGAGCATTTGTTTCTAATAATAATAATTTATAATTTTGTAAGTCATCATCAGTGATTATATCTAAATTTGGTTTCTTTTTAAACAATAGCTCTTTTAATCCGTTTGTTTTTTTTAAATTATGAGTTCCTATTTTAAGGAAACTGCCATCATCGAAAACGCGGGTTTTGCCAAGCATTAGTTTCCCACGGTCATTTCTTATTCCGAAAGGTATATCAGAAAATACTTCAGATGATATAGACCACGACAATGACTGATTTTTATCACTCGTCGATGATGAGTGAAGAGACTTGAATGACGACTCACTGGCATTAAGATCTTCCGAAGGTGATGCCACAAGGGTTTTGTCACCGTATATCCTACTAAGGGGCTTTTCTTCTTCACTATCAGCTTCATTAAGATCTTCACTAGACAAACACGATGACGTTTCGCTATTATTATTATTATTATTATTGCTATTCTTAACTCTTTTCACTAAGGGTCCGTAATGATTTTCTGTCTCGAGATGTTCTTCGTCATTCTTTTTTGCCAATGAGTTAAGTGGGTCAACTATAGGTTTAAGAATTTTTTCCAAGACCATATTTTCATTATTTCTTGCGTCTTTTATCATTTTAACTTTTCTTTTTACAGCTGCAGCAGATTTCACAATTTGTTGTTTAATATTTTTCTCCATTTTACACAGTTTACTGCTCAGTTCTGAGTCACGAATGAAAGTGATGGAGTCAGATCATAACAAACTATTATGTACGTTAATCCACTATTACAAATGTATCAAATGTCAATCTATAGCAGCCTTTATTTTTTTCACAGTCCTTATTTATTACAAGGTAATTGAAAGGCTTACTCCAAACAGCGGAGCACATTTCTCGAAACTGGGGCCAAGACATGTCTGATGCTACATGCTCATCGTAGATGTGTCTTAAATTAATGTCATCTTGTTTAAAAAGTATTATTAAGTTCGAGTTGTCTCTTACAAGCTGTTTCGGTATTTTAGTATAAGTCTGATTTATATAAAAACAATCAATGTTTTTATGGCGTCCCATGGCAAAATAATCTCTGATATTGTTCTGATTTTCACAAGCTACGTCATCGAATATAATAATAGAATCTGGCAAAGCATCATGTGGACTCAATATTTCGCTATTGTGGTTATACTTAAAATATGATATCCTGGGAACCATATCTAAAACCTTTTCTAGATATATGTATTTAGCTTGATACAAGGATTTTGAATACACGTACAGGTTACGAAAACGTAGACCATCTTTATGCAACAATAAACTTATTACTAAATTTGTTTTTCCACAATTTGATGGACCGCACACAATACAACGTATCGAGTTTGGCAACAAGCTACCATGTCGATTTTGCTCATTTGGCAAAGGATTATAAATGCATTTTAACTTTAATGACTGTTTTTGTTTTACAAATTTCATGTCCGATAATTGTACTTATATGACTACGGAGGTTCGTGGGCTGCAATTAAATGACTGAAATAATATAATGCTTCAATATATAAACTGGATACAGGCGAGGTGAAATAAGGTAAGATGATTTAAAAAGACAACACAAGGAAGTTGAACCCAACGTTTTTTTACTCCGTTGTTTTAAATGCGAGTATAAACTGATAATGTCAGCCGCCGAGTGTGATCCATTATCGGTTTCAGCAATCGTCATAAATCAGTGTTACTTATATAATGAGTGCAATTAATAAATTATTGGTGTGCAGTGAGCTAAGCAGCATGTAAGTTTTACATTAAACAATTTTATATTTATTCATCGCGAGTAGGTAGGAACGAGGGAGTTTAACATACACATATTCATTAGGTAGGAACGAGGGAGTTTAGCATACACATATTCATATATTTATTACTGGACTTTCTGAAACAGTTTTTACCACAGCGATCAAGGTGATTATTGGGCAGTTTGGAACACTTCACGACAGAGATCGAACGGACGTGAGATCGCTGGAGTGAATTGTTCCAGAATGCCCAATAATCACCTACTACCAACACATAAAAAATAAAACAAAACAGCAAAAATTTGTGTACGGATGAGTCACACATCAAAATATGACACGTTTTTGACATAAAGGGCTGGGCTCAATTGTCGTTGCAGCAATATCGATACGGAAAAAGGAATAAAGGTAACAAACTCAAACATTTTACATGGGGTGAATAACAACAAATTCAGGTACATCTCATTTATGGAACTGCCTGGAGCAGGACCAGGCCATATCCTTTATCGACAAACATTGTGATACGGTAACATCACTAAGTTGCTCATCGGCGAGAACTCGGATTTATCTAGCGACAGATCTGAAATTTGTACGGAGGAGCCATGGACGAGCAGACCCGATGTCACTGAATAAATTTGACAACTTATCAAGAATAAAATATACGAATTTAATGTTTAAATGTAAACAAATAGCAATAATACGACAAAAAATTACTTTCATGTGAAATGTAACACCGACTTTTTGTAAACTTTGATGTTCCAGACCTCTTTTAACAGTAAAAAACTCATCAATTCGGCATTTTAAACACTGCAGCGTTCACATGCGCGACTGGACTCGGTCTAGAAAGAAATCCGGGCGCAACTGGTTTTATCAACTGCATATGCCCATTTGGGCTTGTACTTCGGCAGAGGGGAAAGCTTCGTATGGCTTCTCTTTCTGGGACAGAAGCGCGTCTTACTCTAAGCCTAATAGTATTAAAGTGCATTTAATTTCTCAAAGATCAGCATCATTTGTTGAATCTTAATTATTTGATGGATTCAGATTTATCTTCCGTAGCCTTATGACATAGCTCTAATGAGATCCTATAGGATGAAGTAATCACTATACCATTTTCTTTAATATATAAACACTTTTTTTCTACAATGGAATATCGTGTTTTGGTGGTCATATTAGGGCGGGGTTTGGCCTTCACCAACTCATAAGTTTCGATAAGGCCGAACAAGGTGAGAGCATACTAATCCCGGAATCTTTGACCTCTGACACAGAATAGATATCATACAGAAAGGACACTCCGCCCCGCCTGCGGGACCCCGCGAGTTCGTATGCCAAATCGTATGCTCGTTTAGTATTGTTTGTCAACAGTAACTTATTTTGATATCCAAAGCAATGCGTTATAACATTATTTACCAATTAAATTCAAACTATGAATTGAACGCCGCTCATACAGTACAAACTAAACGGTAGCCCTATAGACTTACATACACAGCTGCGCGTGTACAAAAACGTCATATGACGTCATCTGATTATAATAGCGTGGTTGTATGGAGTGTCCGGGGTGTGCCTCTGAGGAACTGAGTATTTTTCCACTAAATGCCGGAACACTACAATGTTTTTTATGGCGTCAGTCTTAGGTAAGATTGTAGCAAGGTGTAGTAAGGAGTATGGAAATTAAAAAAAACATACTTTTGAAGCGTTTATGAGATATTTAGTATTATATCCAACTTATAAGACTGGAAGCGTTGTTGGTGGAGTGGCAGATAGCGAGCTGGATAGACAGCTACTTATCATAACGCAACGCAAAGACAACGGAGGACGATGTCGCCTCCCACCTCAGAGCCGCTTCTTGCCGCTCAACCGACACAAGTCGAGAATATTCATTGCGGTTCAGAGACCATACAACAAGTACTTGTGTTGCAGTTGTATCGCGCTTTTGTTTTCCTACCTACATTATTTTTGTTTTTCTACTTTATTATATTCATGCTTTTCGGCTTAGAGCATCACGGCTTCGTCTAGAAGAAGCGCGTCTTACTCTAAGCTTTTCGGCAACTAACCTATGTGAATTAAAACTGAGGATAACTATTATTGACCTTAGCCGTAGTAATTAGACCTAAGTAAATAAAAGTAAATTTATGGTTGTTGTTATCCCAAATAAACGAAAATAAAAATAAAATAAAAATATGTGATGTTTGACGTTTCGTGGAAATAAGCAAAAAAGTTAAGCTTTATACATTATGTGTGATATGGAAAATTACATAATAAAGAACATGAAAAGCCCCTTTTAGTGAAACGTTATAACAAAAAAGGTACACTCGGAGAAATTACCAGTTTCCAGTTGCGCAGTGTACAAGTACCCTTATGTGAACCGCCTACGGTGTGGAGGGTCCACTTAAATTCCGTCTTGCCGAGCGTTTTTCTTGGTTTTGTCGTTTAATCTCGTCGTGTCGGAGCAAAACCTGAGAAAGTAAATAATCCTGAATTTTCCATCTCACTAATGGCTAAATTAGTTTCTCGTGTACACGAGAGACGGAAAAACTTCCTTCTGAGAATTTCTTTTCATTTTTGATATTGTCAACATACAAATATTGTGCAAACCTTATTGATGTAGGTGAACAATCTTTTATATATATTCGTCTATACGCATTAGTTATGATTTCAAAAGCAAAGTAAAAGCCAAAAATAAATAACGGAAAAATACACAAATGTATTTTTTTTTTAAGTACGGTACCTATCAGTGGCGAGGGGTGAAATACTTGCAAAGGTAAGCCGGTCTACAAGAATGTTATGATCTGCATAGAATATCGCTGGGGTGGGATTTTTGAAAGGTAAACCGATGGGAATCAGCTTGTATGGACCCTTCGCCACTGGTACCTATGATAATAACATAATATTACTTAAAATAAAATGCCATCACGAGTTCGTACGATTATATTGCAGCCTCTACACAAGGCGAAGTTCGTCGCCGAAGTAATCGTTGAAGTTACCCGAGTACGAAGTGCGTCGCTACACCGTTCAACTTCGGGAGGACCTAAATAGCTCATTTGCAACATGGATGACATGCGGCAGCCACTTTTGCACTGTTGTTGCACATCCAAACGCAATATTTTTTTATATTTATGGTCCTTATGCATTGGGTCCCTTTTTACGGACTCTGTTTGAAATTAATAATAATAACGTTTGTTCCTGTGACCAACTTATGGCCATAATGCAAAATCGTTGCCAAAACGTCAAAAAAAAACCCAAAACCATAATCGCGAAACACACGTCTTGTCACAAAGCTGTTTTCTTTTGACTGAAGTTAGCCGAGTAGCGTAGTAAGCTACTTCGTATTCGCCCGACTCCGTCCCTTTGACTCGATCACAAAAACCAACAATGATCGGAAGTCGCACAATGCGAGCCAAGGATGCACGAAGTTATTCGAAGTGCCTCTCTACACTCTCGTCTTCGCCCAACTTCGATCAACTTCGCGAGTAGTGTAGAGCCCACATAAAGGTTAAAGATTATAAGCCAATTAAAAAAGAAACTACAAAATATTGACATTGTTGTAAACACATTTTATTTGATTAAAAAAGTTTTTCTTTATTACTCATTATTTGTTATATTCATTGGCTATTGTGTACGAAAATCTTTCTAACCCACAAACTATTCTCCGCTACAATTAACTGAACGAAAACGTAAACAACTTTTAAAATTGTTTCCCAACAACGGTGCAGACGCGTACAATACAATAGTTGTGATTTGTGAGTCGCCCGCTCGCTGGAGATATGTGGGCGTGCCAAAATGCGAATTGGAAAATTGTATATTGGACTATAAAGTTCTTGACGCCGACAAACTATCTGCTAGTTGGAAACCTACGAGCGTACCGCATCCAAACGATGTTAACATGTTTTAGCTTTTGTTTTTGTTTGGGCCTTAAAAATAACTGTTTATTAAAGATATAAAAAATATGATGTATTTATTTATTTATGCATTAAAATATGCCACAGTATTTGGTCCATTTTTAGGGTTCCGTACCCAAAGGGTAAAAACGGGACCCTATTACTAAGACTCCGCTGTCCGTCTGTCTGACTGTCTGTCACCAGGCTGTATCTCATGAAGCGTGATAGCTAGAAAGTTGAAATTTTTACAGAAGATGTATTTCTATTGCCGCTATAATAACAAATACTAAAAACAGTTAATATTTAAGAGGGGCTCCCATACAACAAACGTATTTTTTTTGCCGTTTTTTGGTACGGAACCCTTCGTGCGCGAGTCCGACTCGCACTTGGCCGGATTTTTATACACAATGCACCAAAATACTGTAGTGCATAAAAAAGCACATCTCTAGTCATTAATCACCTAGCAAATAACGTGTTATAAAAACCCTTAAAACCGAATAGTGGTCGTACCATGCATTTATATGTATGGTACGACCATATTATAACCCCGGAAAATTATTAAAAACGCTGAAAAACGCCTATTTAAAAATATTTCTATCTATTATAAACTGCATAATGGCAACCATACACCTAAATTGTGTTTTGCTTTTGCCTATAAATTGTATTGATTATCAAAAACAATAATCTATTTTCGTCTAAGGTTGTCACTTTGCAGTTTTCCATACAAATAAAAAACAATATTTTACGGGTAATATGAAACACCCAGCATATATTATGCTAATGTACTTTCAATGACTTACACTATTTCTAGGTTCAGAATTTTGGAGTATAATAATAATGTAATCATATTGTATATAGAACGTATCATACTGCGAAAAGTGAGTGTCAAACAAAGATCGTCAGAAATAAATGTTGATCAACTTACGCGCGCTCGCTAAGACAGAACAAAAAACTTTCCCTATTTAACTTAAGCCGAAAAAGTATCTTTTTTCAGCTTTAAATCTTGTGGTCATTAGAGAGTTGACTTAGCATACATTTTAATATCGGGCGACAGCTGCGACTGTGAAATAAGGGTACTTGTGCAAGATGTCAAAACAAACTCATTTTATTTATATTTTCTCTCTTATCTCTGGGTGAGGATTTATAGCCGCAATATAACGTCGGACTGCAGAAGACTTTGTTCGTAGAATCATACATAAACATGTTTTGATGAAAAAGTGTCGCCTCCTTTTATTGCGAAGATCTAATTGTATTTTGTGTTTTTAGGGTTCCGTACCTCAAAAATAAAAAATAGAACCTATGTATAGAATCACTTTGCTGTCCATTTGTTTGTCTGTCAAGACCATTTATGTCGAGAAGGCGTGGAGGTAACGAGTTGAAATTAAAACCATTTTAATATACGCAGGTCCATAATCACTAGAAACTGTGAAACAATCAAACTTCTAAGTTAACGTAAAAACGGCTGCAAAAATCTCATATTTCGACACTCTCAAGGGAATCAAAATTTATAGGGAACTTCCCGTTGACCTAGTGCTATGAAATTTGGCGAGTAATATCGTCTTATACTACAAGTACAGGGAACAATCTGAAAACTATACATTTGTCAATAAATCATTAAAAAATATAGTCTTTATTTAAAGTACGTAATCAATCATCGAGTTTGTACGGAACCTTCGGTGGGCGAGTCTGACTCTCACTTGTCCGGTTTTTATATATGTAGTAAGATTTTATTTATTTCGTGGAAGTACACTTTGACAAATAAAGCAAAATACACAAACATGATATAATAACGTTTAGTACTTACGTTTACTAAAAAGGTAGGTTATACAACGGCAGAAAGTAGGTAGATATCTATTATTGACTTTATCAAAAACTTAGGTACTTAAATAAATAGTTAATAATCACAGCTACAATACTTGTATTTAGCCATTGCATGTAACTCTACTCTAAAGATCTATTCGGATCGTTGAGCGAGCGTATAGTAGTAGTATGTCACTCTAAATCCTTGATATAGTTCATAATCGAGTTATATATGTTAACAAACTATAAATATTAATCAAATTCAGTAATTATAAGCAAAACCATACTCACGTGAAGTGTAAGCGGATCACGGAGACTGTTTACCGAGTGTATTAGAAGCCTAAACATCACTACAAATTCAGACCAGTATTTATGACCCCTCACTTCACGTACATGGGGCTTTCATCTCCTTGTTTCTGAGCCATTTGGAGATGTAAAGGAGGCCTGCTTACACTGGGTAGTGTATGTAACACTGGCTACGGAATTAACTGGAGCGAGTAATGTTTGAATGTGTATTATTTAAACAGGGTAAACTTAAGCAGGTCGCTGATGAAGCTATTGCCTCTGCAAAATATAAATAGACACAATCAAACTACAGTAAATTAAATTGTGGCTAACAAACTGTGGTGAATAAAATAAATTAACTTATACATTCAGTATTGGCTCCGTGCACGCTTTTAGCGCCACCTAGCGTGTTGCAACTTTGTTGACTCTGACCTAACCGTTTTGACGTTTTGATATGTAATGGCGAAATACTATACATATGATGTTATTAATGTAAATTTCAAAATTACTGCGATTTGAGTGTACAAAGTGTTGTGAAATAATTTTTGGTCATTAAAATTAAATATGGCAAGTATATTATAGTATATTAGGGTATAGGTATAGTAGTATATTAGGGTTTTTTTACTTCTTTTTTAGTTGTAGATTTTGTAAAACAAGAGGATAAAGCTACTTTAATAATTTTATTAAGTGATAATAAACATATATAATTGTTCCTGTATCGCTAGTAATCAATTAAATATCGTTTTCAAACAGATTACAGAGCCTTCATTATTTCTAATTTTTGCCACCATTAGCGCTGCGATCGATTTATTATACCTTCGCACCCAGCGAATAGGATATGATATTAGTCTTTAAAAATCAAACTGGCGATATACAGGGTTATTTGTAAAAGACCAATAACCTCGCAGGAGTAGATAACATTTGATTTTTCCCCGACTTTCGCGAAATTAGACAAAAAAATCGTTTTTTTTTCAAGCTGGCGACATACAGACGGTATCCCGATTCGGAATTCTGAACGAAATATCGATAATGTATGAAAATTCCGTAGAAAAATCCTGCATGTGTATGGTAGGTCTATATATTTGTATGGATTAGCTGCATTCGGAATTATGTCTGTATGTAGCCAACCTACAAAACTCGATGAGCTGTTCAGAAATTTGTATGGTAAGTAGATTTTTTGTCTGTTTTCAAAAAGGCGTAGAACAAAAATGATTTTGTTTATGATGTTAGTCAATCTACTCCTGCGAAGTGGTGTTTTTCAAATAATTCATGCAAAATAGAGATAATCCTTACTAATAATATCCTTACTTAATATTATAAATGCGAAGATCCGTTAGTTTGTTTGTTTGTTTGTTACGCCTTCACGTCCTAACTACTGAATCGATCATCATGAAAAGTTGCATACACGTTGTCAGGGGTACAGAGAAGGACATAGGGTATCTTTCATCCCCAAAAAAGTATTGTTCCCGAGGGATAGCAAAAAAACCTTTCCACGCAGACGAAGTCACGGGCGGCCGCTAGTAATTCATATTTTTTCTGACTTCTACAATTTATCGTTTTAATGAATTTTAATAGAATAATAATAATAATAATAATCTTTATTTATTTATAAACTTTTGTTGTACAAATTACAATGTGTCACTGAAGCCCGTGGTAGTATAAACTGTGTTACAGACTTCAGTGTCTTCCCAAACTAGTGACATAAGTACATTATGTTTATAAATTATTAAAAAAACAATGAATGAAAATAAGAAAGATAACCAAAAAGTACAAAAGGATAATAAGTAAATACAGCAACAAGGGCGGATCCAGCTTTGGCGCCAGGAGGGGGTCACATAATCGTAGTCAAGTCAAGAACTTATAATTTAATTTTGATAACAATAGATACAAGTAAAAAAAGTAGGTATTTTATTAATGTACGTAAGTACTGTACTTAAAAATATTTATTCTTTATTGTAAACTTGAAAAACTTAACACATAATAACTTGTACATACACGTACATATTGCCATCTTCTCTTGAAGACATCCAGAGAAGCACTATCAGGCACGGAATGAGGCAGCCTATTTATATTCCATAACCGTGGTGAATGATTTGTCATAACAGCTAGAGGTATGTCGAGGGGTATGACGCACAACTTCGCAAAAGTGAAGAGGTGGTACGACAAGGGTTTCCAACAAACAAAATAGAAACAGACAAAATACATATATTTAAATAACAAAATCAATTTTTCTTTTACGTCTTCTCTCGAATAAGAGTACTCCCTACTTAATACCTATTTATTTTGATCTGTCTGAGGAATAAGTTCCAAATAATATTACTTGGCCACATAAGCCATAACTTTTCTAAAGGAAATCTAGTGTTCAACTATACAATACTAGAAAAAAAAGCCGGCCAAGTGCGAGTCGGACTCGCGCGCGAAGGGTTCCCTATCAAAAAATATGTTGTATGGGAGCCCCCCTTAAATATTTACTTTATTCTGTTTTTAGTATTTGTCGTTATAGTGGCAACAGAAATACATCGTCTGTGAAAAACTATCTACCTGTCGTAGTTATTAATATCGAGCAAAAAACGTCAAAAAACGACGTTTGATGTATGGGAGCTCCCCTTAAATATTTACTTTATTCTGTTTTTAGTATTTGTCGTTATAGTGGCAACAGAAATACATCGTCTGTGAAAAACTATCTACCTGTCGTCGTTATTAATATCGAGCAAAAAACGTCAAAAAACGACGTTTGTTGTATGGGAGCTCCCCTTAAATATTTATTTTATTCTGTTTTTAGTATTTGTTGTTACACCAGCAGCATAAATACATCATCTGTGAAAATTTCAACTGTCTAACTATCACGGTTCATGAGATACTGCGTGGTTACAGACAAACAGACAGATTGACAGACAGACAGACGGACTTTGGGTACGGAACGTGGACCTTCCTGATCCAAACAAATGTTCGGACCACTGAATAACTGAGGCCTTAGAAAATTAGTCGATTGTACCTTTGTAATTTTCCCAAATTGTCACAATAATCTTAATGAATGAACTTTTAGATTTTTCATTAACATGCAATTTGAATATGTCAAATGCTAATAATGCGAAAATCTATTAATTATTAATCTAATTGAATAGATTTTCGCAACAGATAACAGCATTGAAACAGTATTGGCGTATTTGCGATAACGATAACGAAATAATTACATGCTGTCAATTATCATGTCTATGGTAGCGCATATCGAAAGACTGATACGCCAATTTATACCAAATTATAGTGTTGCTAATTGAAAATAAGAACGTTTTTACCTTTTACCGATGGATATCGGTATAAGTGGATACTTATAGTGAGGCTACACTTTGATATTTTTACGCTGATAGACCCTATTACGCTCTTACATCTTTATGATTGATCCTTTAGTTTAAAAATATTATCTCCATATAAGAAAAATAATTAAATTTAGTATTTATTAATTATCAAAGGGACTTATTCCAAGGAAAAGTTTTAGTAGGTATGCATTTATTTGCGAGCTTAATTCGTTTTTCTCTATATTTATCCTTTATGAAATAAAACTTAATGCAAACTTTTAATATATTTGTTATGCCTATATACTTGAACTCTTCCTAAATGGAACCCAAAACATAATAATAAAGAGAAGTTCCATAAAAGCATTTAAATTAGTTATTAAAAACAATTTTACTAAGATAAAATTATAATTCTCACTTAGCGCAAAATAAGGTTTCTCTAAAATAGAGCATTTTGTAGTAACAGTATGCATTTGTTTTTAATTTCTGCAAGCTCTGTTAATAATATGAAAAACATTATGAACATTCGTTTCTTTTTACTGGAGTAAAAGAAAAAAGCTAATCCATTTTTCTCCATACAGTTCAGCAACTTATCACAAAGTATACATTCTTCTCAATTTTTATTAATCTCTTTATACAGATTTTATAGGTATTCAAAATCGTTCAAAGAAATTAATGTTTCAGTGTAGGTCGATCTGACGATGACTAAATTGATACGATCGTACTGAATTTGATCATAAACCTAAATACTTTTTGTGTGAGATTTCGCACAAAGCTTTTAGCTCTCTGTATATTTTAATAAAAATCAAATCTATCTGCTGCATAAATCTATGGTGACGACGTTCAAATAGATTGAACCTTTCCAAACGTATTTGTTTTGTTGTTGTATTGACAATCTAGCGGATTACGCAATTGAGTTCGTCGTTTGTACTTCAATATGATTGATATTCTGTAATTTGAAAATCCATTATCCTAGCCCTTACGTAAATACAATTGATTATTGATTATATTATGCTTAGTGCAATTATGTAAAGAGATTTTACTAATGAGTTACTGAAACCAAATTGAGATAAACTATATTAGGTAATGATTGATAATTTTAAGAGAGTTTTTTCTGAGATTTACACTTACGGGAAGTTTTGTCAACATTTCGGTCCATGATGGCTACAATCATAAAATTTACGAACATTCTTTTATCCTATTAACGAAACTTAAACCTAGAACTTCAAATAAAGAAAATAGCACACGTCTATTCTCTCGCAACATATAAAGCAAGTTAAGTCGGTCTTTAGTTCCGCAACAAAGGATTATTGCTGAGCTTAAATGATCTAACTATAAGGCTTAAGTATAATTACCATCATTGCACAGCGTAATGGCTTTCTCTGCTGTATCTCGCAATATCGAGGTACTAGTTTCATTAAGTATCGTTGTTCAAATTATTTTCACCTTAGTTACTCCTGGTAAAGGTAAAATCACATTTTTTTACCGATTTACAGTTTTTAAATTATAACTGTACCTAACTGTAAAAGTTAAAGGTCTATGCTATTCTTAAAAAACACAAGCTTATTATTGGTTAACTTTACACTATACGGTATACCCATTTAATCATGAAGATGTATCAATCAATACAATGTTACAATGTTTTAATTACTTAGTACCCAAAATATTGACGATGGCAAATATTACTGAAAGGAAATATTTCCTTATTTTAAAAAACAAGTAAAACTACATTCAAAGATTTTTGATAAGTTGCTTGTCTCGGCTCGTAATTGAACGGGCTAAACTACATTTTAATTATATCTTTCTTGGGACTTGGGTTCTTGGGACTATCTAAATGAATCCAATTTCGCGTGGTCAAGCCATCACGCGTGAAGGGCTTGACCGATTTCGCTAATTCTTTTTTTGTTGTTTTTATTATTAACAGGAGATGGTGGTTATGAAAGAAAAAATTAAGAAAATTGCGCGAAAAATTAGAAACTTTAAGAATACTTAACCACCATAAAAAATTATTTTGGACATTAAAAATTTTATCTACACTCACAACGTAATGTTCCAAATATGATTTCAAAAAAGATTGTATAAACACGTACTGTTGGATGTATGTATCCTAACAAGGCGGACCATGCGAGTGGTAGTAAAAGAGAGTATTTTAAATTAAACTTTTATAATATTGAGAGGCGCGTTAACAAGTTGGGTGCGCGACGACGACTGCGCGGCACCTAGTTACACAATACAAAATTGGTTCGGTAATATGAACCTGTAGGAACATACTGTGTCCCTACACCATTCCCCTCCTAAGAGGAAAAAAAGGTAAAACATACAAAATATTAGAATCCTTAAAATAACTTTTAGTTCGACGCGAAAAGATTCACAACATAACAAAAGTCGCGTCATTACAAAAAAATATATAACACAAGTCTTAAAGAAATACATTAAAATTTACGGCAAGGTAATACAATAACATTATCGATTGTAATAGTGTAGCACGTCAGTCATCATTAGAAATGTTGGTTAAGTATAATGCATTTAAACTTAAGTGAATGAACATGCTCCTTGTTAAAATGTTGTCGGAAGCTAATAAATTTTGTACCAGACCCAACTTGAACTTACTGTAAACATCCTGAATGGATTCAGTCACAAAAAACAATAGTTCACTTCGGATGCAATAAAAATGTTGTTTTGTTACGAGTTATGACACACTTGAAAGGGTCTAGACGATATTTGAAGTTCACTTATGTTCAAAGTTGTAAATCTAACAATATTATTCTGAGTGCATTTGTTGACTCTGAATTGGGGAAGTGACCAATTAGAAAGAAAAAGTACAACAGAGTTATTTTAGATTATTTTAACAATGCACAATGTGCTGGCAAACAAAGAAAAGAAGTAAGTAGTGTGTGCTATCGTTAATAAAAATAACAGCAAAGCAAACTACTCGTAGATGTTAGCTTTATTACTTTTGTAAAAATAAATTGATAACATTTTAAATATAATCAAAGTATAACAATCAAATATAATAAGAACTACAAAGGAAAATAACAAATTCTCTAATATCTAGATATAAAATTATAAAATGTATAAAATGAAAAATTTATGAAAAAAAGTATAGCTATAAGTTTAGATGACTGCAATATTTTACTTATCGCAATCATATTGGTCGATTTCTACCAGTCAACATATGACTTAATACGTACGTGTTTCAACTTTACATTTTTATAAAAATAATTGTTTTTCCGACATTACATCAGAACAAAAACAAAATTTAGTTGTAAAGCAATTACAAACAAAAGTTAAATTCAAATGATATAAGTAAGTATGTACAATAATGGAATGGTATGTAAACTAAATGAAAATACAATTTAAAGTTAACTTACTTACTAATTACAGTTTCTATAGCGCAAAAATTTCAAAAGCAAAACAAAATCGTCTTACATATTATAAAGTAGATAACTAAGTTGCAAGTTGTTAAAGTTATTTTCAAAAAATTAGGTAATGATTTTTAATAGATAATTATAAGAATTATTAGGTAACTTATTTTTATCTATCAGCTAAGTAAATTAGTGTTATCCTACTACTTTCTTTAATATAATAAATGTATTTATCTATGTTACGTTTAATTTCGTAAAAAAATGTATTATTAACTATATAGAGATTTAACTAAAACGTACTGGTGGTCGGGTTGTACGACCGTAGCGTGTAACATGGTTCTCACATGAGTTATTATTATTCATGGGCATGATTCGTTTGTCTTGTACCTCATTAGGTTGACAATTACTATTTAAAATGTCATTTTTCTTAAAATCATCATTATCTTGCTCTATTAACATGTAGGCTGGCTTCAATCTGTCTATTGAAATGCGAGCCTCACGGTTAGGTAATTGAATTAAAAATACTTTAGAATTACGTTCTAATACTTTGAATGGCCCATCATATGGTGGTTTCAACGATTTGTGAACCGCATCATCTCTAACAAAAACATATTGACATGATTTTAAATCTTTACTTACGAAAAATTTCCTTGAATTTCGTGATAACTCGTTAGATGGAGTAAAGTTACGTAAATTTTCTTGAATTTTGTATAATAAACTAGATGGGTCACTTGGATCGTTTTTCTTAGATGTTTCATAGAACTCTCCGGGTAAACGAAGTGTTCGTCCAAAGGTTAATTCTGCGGCGCTTATGCCACTATCACTGCGGCACGCGGCGCGCAATCCTAGCAATGCTGTAGGTAATTCATCAACCCAAGAATTATTATTTAGGCGAGTCATTAACGCTGCTTTTAAAGATCGGTGCCAGCGTTCGATTGCACCGTTACTTTGGGGATGATATGGTGTTGTGCGTATTTTATTTATCCCTAATAATTTCATGAGATTCAAAAATAGATTGCTCTCAAATTGTCGACCTTGATCGGTAGTGAGCTTTACAGGACAACCGTATCGTGCGATCCATTCGTCATAAATTGTTTTTGCGACTACTTCAGCTGTAATTTCTTTTAAAGGGAAAGCTTCAGGCCAACGAGTACACCTATCAATGATAGTTAAACAAAATCTATATCCTTCTGGAGATATTTTTAATGGTCCAACGATATCAACATGGATTTGATCAAAACGATTGACAGTTGGGAAGCTACCTAATGGCGAAATTGTATGACGGCTTATCTTCGCCTTTTGGCACTTTATACATGTCTTAGCCCATACGCTTAAATCTTTATTCATCCCAGGCCAGAAAAATTTTTGGGATATTAATTTACGCGTAGTTCGTATACCTGGATGACTTAAATTGTGAATTGTATCAAAAGCTATTTTTCTAAATTCTTCTGTTAGATAAGGTCTGATAATATTTTCTGTAACATGACAATATATTGATTTATCACAAGTGGGCAAAGAAATTTGTTTGAAACATGTTTGGTTGCCATCGTTAATTTGTTGTAATAGATATTCATCTTTAGCTTGCGCGTCTGCAAGTTGACTGTAGTCAAGTACGGTTGGACAAAAAATAGTTTCGACGCGTGATAACGCATCGGCTACTGTATTAGCGGGACCGTTAATATATCGTATGTCGGTCGTAAACTCACTGATAAAAAGAAGTTGTCTCGCTCGTCTCGGAGTTTCTTTATTATCTTTACAGGACTTAGTGAAAGCATGGCATAAGGGCTTGTGGTCTGTATAAATTGTCAAATGGCGACCTTCGAATAATTTTCGAAAATGAATTATCGCTGAATGTATAGCGAGTAATTCGCGATCATAAGTACTATATTTTTGTTGACTCGAAGACAATTTTTTTGAATAATAACCCAGTGGTTGCCATTGTTCGTTACATTTTTGTTGTAAAACAGCTCCAATGCAGTTATCAGATGCATCTGTCATCAATGCTAGCGTGGAATCGGCGTAAGGATGAGACAGAGTGGCGGCGTTTTGTAATGCCGTTTTACACTGCTCAAATGCATTTTCAGCTTTTTCCGACCACGTAATAACTGTTTTATCGTTTCTTTTTGTATTTGTTAAATATTTATTGAGCTCTGATTGATATGACATTGTATTCGGTAAGTGAGAGCGATAAAAGTTGACCATGCCTAAAAATCGGCGTAACTCTTGAATGGTTTTAGGTTTTGGGTAATTGACAATAGCATTAACCTTATCTTGTAAAGGTTTAATACCGTCTGCGCTTACATCGTGACCTAGAAATTGAACTTTACTTTGACCGAAAGAACATTTAGATAGGTTAATCGTAATACCGAATTTTTTGAAACGCTGAAATATAATCTCTAAATGAGTTTTATGTTGTTCTTCGTTATCGCTTGCAATGATGACGTCATCCAAATAATTATAATGAAAATCTAAGCCTTGCAATACATGGTTCATAAAGCGTTGAAAAGTTTGCGCTGCATTACGTAAACCGAAGGTCATTCTAGGGAATTCAAATAAACCGAATGGGGTAATAATAGCTGTTTTTTCAATATCATCAGGATTTACTTTTATGCAATGATAAGCTCTGTTGACATCTAATTTAGAAAATATTTTCTTTCCTGCCAATATATAAGTGAAATCACGTAAATGGGGAATAGGATATCGATCGGGTTTCGTAATAGAATTTAATTGGCGATAATCTCCACAAGGTCTAATATCTCCGTTTTTCTTTGGAACTATGTGTAGTGGACTTGCCCACGGGCTTTTAGAAGGTCTACATATTCCGGCTTCTTGCATTATACGAAATTCTTCTTTAGCTTTTTTATATCTGTCCGGTGGTAACGGACGTACACGAGCATGCACAGGAGGACCGGAAGTTTCAATATAATGAAAAATATCGTGCGATT